>CAJQZJ010001969.1:16427943-16454316 GCA_907164525.1 Lophiomys imhausi
CACACACACACACACACACACACACACACACACACACACACACACACACTCATACATACACGCACGCACGCACAAGAGAGAAAGAGAAAAATGAAAAGAAAAGAAAACAGAAAAACAGCTGGCAATATTCAAATGGAAAGGCAACATTGCATAAAATATAACAGGGTATCAAATTGAACATCATTCTGGCTTAGATTCCTTTTCCCAGATAAGACCTTTACCGTGAAATTAATTATAATAAAGCAGAGCTAATGTTGAAAAAAAAAAGAATTCGATTATTCTGGCTACTGAAATAACACGACTTCGGTATTTTGTAACATACTTTAATCTATAGCATAGAAAACTGTTATTTTCAAGACAGCCAGGGCTACACAGAGAAACCCTGTCTCAAAACAAAACAAAAAAATCTGTCATTTTGGCAAGAAATACACATCCAGGTAACAACCATGATTTCCTTCTTTTTCAACGTTTTGAAAAATAGTGTGAAAAAGAAACAAAAGCTACTTTTATTTCTCAACATAATCTTATTGTTCTAGTACTCATACTTTAACATAATGTCTTTAAGTCTTAATATATGTTACATAAGTTAAATACTCTATTTACAAAATATAAAACGTTAGAAGTAAAATACTATACAAAATATTATCTTTATATAATTAAGAGTGCCTTATCTTCGATTTTTCTGAATTCTTTTTAAGGATCCGTACCCCACCCCCGCTCCGCATATCACAGCTGAGTTTTTAATGGTAGAAACTGGTCTACAATAAAAGCTTAAAAAATAAATCCAAAAGCTTAAAAGTGGTATAAACTTTACAGAGTTTTTTCACTCCTTAGGCAAATCTATAAAGACACTTAAAAATTCAATTCATGTTTCACTTTTAAGTTTTGATTCTTTTTTATTACTTAACATCTTTAAAAAAACTTTAAAAAGACTTTCAAGTGTATTGCTTGAAAGCTGAAAGGAAGCACCTGCCCCTTAGTTAATTTTCAGCATCTTTTGTCTGTGCCCAAACATTATAATTAATTCTTTTAAAATATCAAGGAAAAATGAAACTCATGTGTACTGCTCCTTGCTCCTATAAGGTATGTCTTTAAAAAATATCGATGTGCCTCCACCATGACTGATTTCTGTAACTGTGTCCCCAGTCTAAAATCTTATCCTGAGCCTGGACTGGTTCTTTGGATTAGGGCTTTTTGTTTTTTCTCCGTATTGCTTCGGAAACAGATTGATGTCCCTTACACGACTATGTATATTTCCTAATCCACCCAAAGATGACTGCTAATCTTTCAACTTTAGAATCCCAAGGAATCCTCATGATCAGCTTGTGATCAACTTGAGTTCTATCAGAAAGAAGAAATAGCAGATTGGCCCCAGGGGATCTAGGAACACTAGAACAGGCAGCGACTTTCCCAGCCGTGCACAGTAGGGGGCGCTCTCAAGATTCCAACACGGTTGATCGCTGCGCTAGGCTGAATGGAAAGGTCACTTACAAGTGTGGACATCGGTCATGCTTTCACACCTCCTGCAGCGGACGTAGCAGCACCAGATAAACTTACACTCACACCTCTCCACGTGCCTGACCACGTGGGTGTTGTAGCCTCGGCCACAGCAGAGGAGGTTGCAGCCGTCAGCGCCTCCTGATGTACGGTTGCACTCTCTGCCCTGTGTCCCAGGGATACCCAGTTTCTTGTTCTCCACACAATAGTTGGGGGATTTATGAACGTACAGCAGGTCATCCTTGAGAATGGGTGTCTGCCTCTGGTCTTTTTCTCTCCTGCGCATTTTCCTCTTGGTTTTGTCTGAAATCTGGATGCTGTTTTCGTATTTATCCTTTAGAAAATGCCCAATCTTTTCAAAGGAAGACATAGTTTTCCAGCAGGTTTTCACAGCACAGGAGCCGGAAACTCCATGGCAACGACAGTCCACAGACATTAACTTGGCAACAGCCTAAAACCAACAATGATTGTGTTCAAATGTCATTGGCGCAGTGTTTCATTCAACAGCAGAAACAGTTAAACTAGCCACTCAAGTTTCTTACGTTTTCCTCTATAAAAATGATGGTTTCAACATAAACCATCCTTAAGGTTGTTTAGAGTTCAAATATTTTGTCATTTATTTCTGTCTAAATGTTTTGAGTCTACATAGAAAACCATCTCACGCTACATTTAAAACAGTAGGGGGTGGGGTGTGACAGTGAGGGGCTCATTGAATACAGCCTAGCCTGAAGATCTGAGCTGGATTCCTGGGAAACCACAGGGTCGAAGGAGAGAACCAGTTCCTGCAAGGTGTCTTCTGACTTCCACATGTGCACATGGCATGTCCCTAACCCCCTACACAATAAATAACTATAAAAACTGTAAAAATAAATTAGTGTCAGGCCACCTACTTCTACTACTCACCAAAGACGGTCTGAAATCTCATAGGGAAAGTGCTTTTATTTCTAATACCTCACTCGTTTGGGGGTGAGAAAGGATGCTTGTGCTTGCCTGCATGTTTCTGATACCATTTAAAGTATTGCTATTTAGAGTATGGTTCCTGGACCACCAACTCCAGCATCCCTTGTAAGATGCAGACAGCCCTGGCCCTAAGTCAGATGTACAGAATGAAAGGCTCCGTTTTAAACCAGCGCCCCAGGTGACTACCATGCAAAGCACTATATATAATAGGGTGGTTGCCTTCACCTTCCACAGTGCACTCAGGGAAACGTCAACAGAACTTCCCAAGTAACCAGTTCTCAAACCCTTGAAATCTGGTTGTATGGGGTGAGCTGCTTACATGACACACTGGCACCCTGTGGTGACAGCTGTTGATTCCATCGAGCCTTCCTAGGTTTGGTCATTGTAGAGTCAGTTACATCATGGGGTAAAGTGGGAGTGAGAATATCCTATGCCCTGGCCACAGACCCCACAAGCAACCCTGCCTCAAGTCAGATTATCTAAGGGAGAAGGAGCCAGGGTGTGGCGGCTGCTGACACATTCTTCTGCTCTTCTGGAAAATTAATTGAAAACATAGCTCCTATCCTTGATGGATAAACAGCATTAACCTAACGTAAAGAATAAAAGGAGAATAATGTGCCTAGAATCATAACTCTTCGGAGGGTGAGGTAGGCAGGAAGGCTGTGCATGTGAGGCTAACCTGGGGAATATAGTTGAGCCTAGGCAGAGTGGGATGTTGTCTGAAGAAAAAGGAAAGGGACCATGTTTACATCATTTTAAATTCGTTTCTAAGTGCCGAGTTCAGTTTATACATCCTGGGGCACTAAACGAGGTTACAAACATTTGTAATAGCCCATTGTTTAGGCAAGTTAAGGTCTAAGTTTTAGGGTTCTAACCCCTTACATATTAACATTGCTTCCCGTAGTCCCCAGACGATGGCGGGAGCAGATTAATAAATCGTTGGGACTAGTTGCAGAGTTGACATTCTGTCAACATGTTGGGCAAAATGAAAAATGAATCCACCTAATCCAATGACTTAAAAATTATTCATATAATCTTCCAAAAGAAGTTTAAATTCCACTTACAGTTCTTATCAAAACTACAAAATAACCAAGGCTCTATTAGTATTGTTATGTCTGAAGAACGGCATTTTCTAACATTTTCTGAACAGTCCAACCACATAGAATATTTCAAACAAGTAAGCTTGTATTGCAGCCTTAAATGAGAACATATGATATTGATTTGTACAATGGCTAACACTTCTCAGTAGCATTTTAAACAATCAATAGAATAGTATTCAAATTCTGTACTTTGGATTTAAGATATAATCATTTTTATTCATAAAACTTCAAAGCTATTAAATGCATCTATTTCCTAATACACAGAGCAAAAACACCCTATGGTGATAAAAGAACATCTTATTGCATAAAGTATGGTGCACAGATAATCTGATTTATGGCATTTTATATTCACAAAATACTTGCTTAAGAGGTCTATATGCAGATTAATGTTTAAAAGTTAAAATGCAATCAGCCACCTTTGTTTGTATTTTAAGGGGTAAAGGATATGAAGTAAAACAAACAGCCCCCTCAATATAGGTAATAAAATAAATTGTCCGAGAAGCTCCAGACCTGAGTTTAAGTGTATGTTTAAACCAGACCGGCGTTCCTGATAGTCATCACTTGGTGATTTAAAGCTGCCTTCCCTTCAGATCATGACTGAGAGCCCAACTTCCTTTTATTAACTAGTTCAGACATGGGCATTGTTGGTTTGCAAAGCGGAAGAGACAGTGTTAGCACATCAAATGACTATTGAATCACTCACTCACACAAGCAGTTTTAACACATTCTGGTTGGCTAGCCTTACTTGGAAGAGGTAACAAAAATCACCTTCACTAAGAAAAGCCACTGTTGGAAGGTCAGTCTGTGGTCCTGGAAGCGAGCAGCCTCTCCTCCAACTCCATCATAACTTTGTTTTAGACAACATGAGGCCATCTAACTGCTTCACAATTTGGAAGACTAAAAAGAGACTTGCAAACTCAATTTTGTCACCTACTTGGCTTCTATTAGGATTCTGAAGGATTTGCCTACTCTAGAAACTAATTCTTTTTAAATACCAGGAGTTTGTAATTTTCCACTATTCTGTTTTTAAACTTTTAGTTCTGACTTTTGATCAAAATAGACCCTAATACAAGTAGAAGAAATATTATTCTTATCACAGAAGTGACATATATTATTCTTCTATCCTAGAATTTACATATATAAACAAACTTCAAGGAGGAGAATCCCAAGAATTTCACATACAGTTTGGATGATGATGTCCCCATAATACTCCAAAGATAGAACTCGAAATTAAGGCAGAGCAATATAGTGACTACTTGGAGAAATTTATGAAATGAGGAGTTTCAGGGTAGACATGTATACGGTTTAACTTTTCCGACGTTAGTGTTTCTTGGAGCACATTTTCATAAATCATGTACTTGATCTGGTTTTATAGCAAAAACTTCTTTTCACTTAATATGCCATTAATGAACAAGTACTTAGTTATGATTCCAATTTTATAGGAAAATAAACAGTGTGGTTAAGACACTTGTCTTACATAAATTGGTGATATATGATATAAGATCTTTATAACTTAGTGAGATAATGTTTGAAAACCAGAAAAATGAAAGTGGAAAATATAAGTATATTTAAGGATATTGCAGAAACTCTCCAAAATGTGTATCATGTATCTTTTCTGCTGTGGTTCTTAATTAATGTTAAACAGCTAGTGTGGGCTACAGTGCTTGTGCGGATGTTTTCTGGTAACTGGAAAAGAGAATAGCAACCAAATGAATTGTCTGTGGTTATGGAACATTCCTTTCTCTTCTCTAGTTGAGTTGTTAAGGTTTATAACGATGTTAACAAAGGAATGTTTTGTTAACTATTGCAAACAGATGTGTGCATTTTGGTGGAGTAGTGTAAAACTATGGGAGAGCAATTAGGAAGGCGGCATTTAATCTACAGGGTTCCTCATGGACATTTTGGGTTGGTTAAGTTTCTAATGAAGTGAAACAGGAAACATGTATCATTGGAACTCAGGGCAAAAACAGACACCACACAAAAGATGGTTGAAGGACTGATGTCTCACAATTTTGAGTCAAAGGTAACGTTGTGGATGGAGATCGTTTCCCACATACCACTTTATTCAGACTTCACTAGGAATGGCTGCTAGAAAATGGCGTGGAACATTCTGTAACCAACATTTCATTGTGTCAGCTATCGGAAGATCTGTTTAACTTAAGAACTCTGCGAGCTAAGATTGGATAGATGTGTGTGCAGGATTCCTATTCCTCTGACCCACTTTATCCCTTTCTATCCCCAAAATACATTTGAACCTGCTGAAAAGCAAAACACAGTTGTGTTGCTTGACTACTTATAAATATTCTTGAGACAGGTCAATGAAAATTTGGGGTCCGCCCTTCCCACTTTGTTGAGTTACTCATAATAAAACAAATTATGGGGTAGGAAAACTTAAACGTTTATGAGGTAGACATGGGTAAGAATGGAAATATTTTAAGCACACCAAAAGAAATACCCATAAATATTCCAAGTCACATTATTCCCAGAAGTTCTGCCCCTGGAAGACATCACATCATTCTCTCAGCCAATCACCACCCGGCAACATTATTCTTGGAGTCATAACTTTAGGAATGGTGTCAGAAACCAACTGGGAATCCGAGTATTTAAGGTCAGCGGTTAGAAAATCATCTCTCCTGCTCACAGTGCTACTTAGCGCCAGTACCCACATTTCTCTGAACGCTTTCCTACATTTTGAGTTTGGGATTTTGAGACAAGAAAAACCAACTCAATTGAATGCAGACTTTTAACTTTATTCAGACAAATATGCCTGACCGATCAAAATCATAATGGGCAATATTAAAAATTGAGTCAGTTTCTCATCCTTGTTAGAGAAACCTGCTTTTTGTTTATTTAGACTTTTTTTAATAAAGCAACCAGCGGAAAGAAAAATATAAAAATATTTTGAATTATAATACCTCCCAAGAAAAGATCAACAAAACACCCATTTATTACCCTCAAAATAACCAGGTAAGTGTTTTGTAATATTTTAGGATTCCATCTAGAACAATGTGAGGAAAAAAAGATTCAGTAAGGGAAATTGAAATTTGCATAAAACATGTACCTCTGTTTGTGCTGAATTACTCTTTGCCAATACAGAAAAACAGAAAAAAAAATCTATGTAACAGGGGGAAATTGAGTTTGTTCCTAGCCAATAGTATATTGTTTTAAAATTGATGCTAAACAAAATCAAAATGTAAATAACAGTTGAAGACCAATATTAACAGTGATAGTCACATATTGCTACCTAATTTGCAACTGCTAACACACAAGATGAAAAAAACCTGAATGTTATTAATAAAAGTAATTTTATTTAATAAAAATAGGGTCTTTCATAAGCTTAGACACAATTTTATTTACTTAAGAGTTAATCTTGGTTTTTTTGTTTTTGGTTAAAAGTTTAAATCACTATCAAACTATTTCAAGAACAACTAATAATAAATACATATGTAATTGTTTTCTCAACCTTTAAACGTAATAATTTGATGTGCCTTGATATTTTTCTTGAGCATAATGCCAGAGCTTAAAATAACACATGCTAATTACATTCAACTTCTTTCATATTAATATGCTAAAAAGAATAAATATTCCATTATTTAAATCCAATCAACATCTCATTCTTATTTTCACAAGGAAAACCTTAAGGGAAAAGGGTGTGTATCTAACAGCAGAGCTGAACAGGAGTGATTGTTATCAACACAAAAGAACTTTCCAGAAGCTCCTAAATAAAACTATGGAAAACTTGCATAACCTATTTATTGATTTTCTTGTTTTCTATTTTGCCTTTTTGAACCGCATCTTCAAATTACATGGATACTGTAAATATAAACTTTAGGAGTTCTGGTAATATTTTGAGTCTTCTAGCTTTTTGTATTTTAAACAAACACAGTTAAATAAAGAAAACTGGCTGGTACTTCCAAGCATTGTGAATGAGTCTCATTATTCACTTGCCAAAATGTAAAAAAACAAAAAAACAAAAAAACAAAAAACAAATGCAACATATACTTTAAGTATATTCTTAAGTGATGCTGCAACTTGTCTGAATTTACTTCAGGAGGATGTGGCAGATTGCAGTAACAACATTGGAACCTTGACAGGTAATTGGAAATTCAAAATAATATACAATATATGCTGACATGTCTGTCTTGAAAAGTTTATTATGACATAGAAAATATGTATTCATAAAAATGTTACAGTCTTTTAGGAAAGTTACCATGAGTTGCCAAACAGATCAACAGTGTTGTAGAATCCAAATTTTATTCTATGAATAGTCAGTAACATAAATATATAAAAGCTAAGTAAGTTATATACATATTTCTTTTTTAAGAAAAAAAATTTTAAACCAGAATTCATAAAGTAGTTCACTAGGTGCTAGGTTGTTACAGTCAGCTCCTCTCACCCTATCTTTAATATAGCTGTTTTAAAAATGTCTTTTTTTACCTTTAATATAGCCATAGCTTTTATCATATTCTTTAAGAGTTTTAATCAAATCTAAATTATTTTATACAATTAAAATTTTTGCACAGAAAACTTTTGCTTTGCAAAAAAATAATAATAATGGTTGTATATTCCCTAAGAGAATTTACTGAAGAAAATAAGCTAAACCTGACAGCATATTAATATGTTTAAAAGTCACTGCCTACTAAACAGTAGATTTAAAACTAATCAAAATTCAAATAGGGGGGATAACACTTGATTCAGCCCAATAAATGACAGATACTATAAATCCCATTCTGGAAATGCCAGAAAGCAGGTTAGTGGGTAACCAATAAGACAATAGGAATTTGTATATCTTTTATTAAATAATATTTCAATATACAAAGTACACCAACACTAATACACTCTATTGCAGAATTCAACTCCTATCAGTGGTATTCGCTTAAACTATACCAACCTAGACAATATGAAGGGATATACGCCTATTTATTTCTTATACTGCCAATGTTTGGCTTTTAAATTATTGGCATGGGTTTTCCCAGAAGCATTAATCCCAGTATTATTTACCCAATGACATTAATACATACCTGCCGTCCTGCTTCATTGTTGTGTAGATTCATGGCTAGCAGCGCTTTGCTCTCTTTTTCTGTGGTGTTTCTGATAGGGGCATCTAGAAACTTTCTGCTGAACCACATGCCGTACTGGACATCATCAGAGCATCCCCCCCAATGCCAGCCTTCACTCGCTGAGCCACCATTCTGCAAGGTGGTGTCACAGGAACATTCTGTCATGTTGCCTGCACTGCATGACCTGGTTACAGAGTGCACCAGGCCTGCAGCCATGATGGCATAAATGAATGCTGTCTCCTTGGTACCTAGGAAGGGAGCATTGATAAATTACAGAGTCATCATTTTCTGTTGAAATTCAGGCCAAAGCCTCCTACTCATCCTCCTAGGCAATCAGTTTTTCAAGTGTTCATAATGGATGCTGTAATGCGTGAATATTTGGAAGGAAATCTACTATTCTACACTTAAAACAAAAAAAAGCAGCAGTATTTTCAGGATTCCACATCAGGGAGTGCCACATGCCATACTGTCACCCATTCTCCTCATATATTACAATTCATGCTTGTTTTTAAAATTTGTAACCCTCACTAGCGCCTACCTTAGTGTTTCATAGATAGGAATAGCTCATTAATTAGCACACGGTGAATGTAAATCCTTTGCATGGACAATGTAAATGACAACTTAAAAGGAAACAGATTCCTTATCCTTTTCAAAGTGTGCTGCATTCATAAAATGAAGTGGAAAATTTTGAAGCGATTTTTCATTGAATAGATAATATGCATCAGAATACAAACTAAAATTAGGAAAAATCAAGACAACTGGTAGATTAGTATTCATTCACCTCAAAGAAAATATTTTAAAAGGAGAGAATATAATAAATAACAATCACTGATATTAAGTATTCAACATTTTATGCAGGACAACTGGCCTTATAGTTATAAAACTAATGAAAACATGATCATCGAAAATTTGCAAAAATTGAATTGTTGTGGGAGAGTATCTTATTTTGAAACAGTTACATTTTTCTCTCTCCTTTAGTAGAGTTGGAGTTAAAAATCTTTGAAATCAAAGCTCCATTAGGACATTCATAAAACAGACTAGAAAGGACTCAGCAGGCAACTTTTTTCTTTCCAGATGTTTAGATTGGAATAGAAACAGTTTCACGCCCGTTGTCCAATAAATCTTTTCAGCAGCGAATGCTTCTGCATCTCAGCAACTATATAGGGCCCATAATTTTTCTCTTTCTTACTTTTCTTTCTTTCTTTCTCTCCGATCTTACCCCACCCCTAACCCTTAGCCCAGGGATCCTTCGGCAGTATTTTCCAGCTAAAGCTCAGAAGCTGGGTATGCAACAGCTCTTGGGAGGCGCAGAAACCGAGTGGGGAAGGGTCAAAGGTGCAATACGAACGGAAACGAACTTTAAAAACGACTCTGCTAACATCCCAGGAAGCAACCTAGCACCATTATCCTCGCTAAGTCATCTCGCACGTGGAAGAACTTTCTTTTTTCACTGCACTTTCCCGAACCGCGGAAAGCGCGCCCAGTCAAGGAGGGAATAGAAGGAACAGAAAACTGGGGGACGCAAAAGAAGTCGCGCTCAGGAGACAGTCCCTTTAAAAATCACCATTGCACACTAAACCTGGTGATTCCCAGAATTGATAAAACGTGCGGCTGTGCTTCAATTAGCCACTTGTCCGTGCGTGCGCCACAGGGTAGCTTAAATCAAAGCAGATGCGGCAGCAGCATTCCCGGCTGCAAACCTCATGTTTGTCCAGCTGGTCACCCACGGAGCGGGGCGCCTCGGGGTCCTAGGGGTCGACAGGGTGGGGACTCATAGTTTTTCTGCAACTTTGGCAGGGGCCACGGGAAGGAAGAACTGCAGCCTAAGCGTCCCATTGTAGACCTGGGGCATCCTTCTCTAGGGTCGCACCTGCACGCTGTGGTCTGGCCCCTGTCGCCCCAATTCCCCCCCCCCCGCACGAAAAATTGTATTTGAAGATCTCGCGAGCACCGGATGGTGCAGGCACAATTCACTCTAAGGAAGGCACTGGCAGAAAATACGCCTTGTATGTCCCATCATCCCCAAGGGTCCCAGTGACTCACCGCTGCTCAGCTCGTAGCCAAAGAGGGGGCCGGTGGCAAGCGGGGCAGAGATGTCAGTGGCGACCATACAGTTCCACCTCTCGTGTCGGAACTGGCTCCTGCACTCCTGAATGCCCAGCCGGGCGCCCTCGCCGATGCTAGACAGCAGGTACGGTTTCCTCTTGCACAGCTCCTTCTGGCGGCTGTTCAGCGGCAAGCCAGCGCAGCCCAGCTTCTCCGGTACCCCGAAGGAGGCGATGCCCAACCACCTGCGAGACGCGGCGACCCCGTGGTAAGCCGCTCCCCTGTCCTCCCTCCGCTGCCCCTCCCCCGGGCCCTCTCCTACCCCAGACGCATTAGGTCCGCAGTCCTATGGTCCTCGCCCCTTCTCTCCAGGCCTCAAGTTGAAAGTTCTCGGGCACGGGTCATCCCTTTGACCACCTAACCTACATCCCTCCGCCGCGCCCATACTCACATCCAGTTGCCCTGGGTTCCGCAGGGGAGCAGCGAGAGCACGGCGGCCCACAGCGCGCACAAGCTGGGCAGGGCCAGGAGCGCCGCTCTGTCCATGGCCCACGCATGGAGTCCCCCAGTCCTGGCCACTCCTCTCCTGTCGCCTCTCTCCAGAGGTCCGCGGGGACTGGGGTCAGTTTCCTGGCACCCAGTTGTTCCTTGCTCTCTTTCTCCTGGAAGTTAACATTAAAAAAGGGCAGCAAGGAGAGAGGCTATCAGGAGTCCCCCAGGCCCCAGTAAGATGAGGTGGAGAAAGCAGCCTAAGGTCCTCTTGCGCAGAGGTGCGTACGTGCTGGAGGTGCGGGAGCGTCCCTCACAACCCAAGGTGAGAAACTTCTGCTGAGGTCTCCGAGTCTCCATCGCCCTAGGCTTTCTCCTCGCATCTCCTCCCACGACCTCGCCTGGCGGCTGATTGGCCCAGCGCAGACCCGTATCTCACCATTTGGAAACTTCAGTATCTTATTGGCTAACAGTGGGCTCTGCGGGGGGCACTCCCGGGCTGAGCCTCGGTGACTGTCTGACTAGACCTGGGAGTGTTAAGATCTTTCCTCCTGTCACGATGTCCTTAGAGGAAGTCACTGCGAGACTGAGTCAACCCAAAAAGCAAGGAAGTGATGAACACTTCTTAGCATCCTTGTACGAAAATGGAACTTCACCCAGCTACATCTGAGTAAAAAGGATAAAGGCGTGTTCGGAGGCGGGGGTAGGTGGGTGGGGAACAACTCCGCTCTTTTCTGTATATCTCCCTGGAGAATTATCTTTTTAAGGTCAGAGTTGGTACCATGAGAAGCTGACCTTTCAATTCCCAGCTTGAGGTTCTCCTTGGTAGCAGAGAGAATAGGTGAGAAGCTGTTCCTTAACATTTGGATATATATTTTCAGTGTAGCATCAAATCTACCGTATTTTAATTGAGTTCTGTGATGGCTTTTCCCATTTGTCTTATTTCTGTAGCTTTTGAGAGCACAATCGTAAGAAAAAAAATAGCAGGTAGACAAATGAGTGAGAACTAACTAGAGAATTCCAAATAGATGAAGGTTATTCCTATCCTTTTATTCTGACCCACACTGACCCTCCTAGGAATACTTTACACAAAGCTACTGATTGAAAATAACAGCAACAATGGCAAAACCATAAATACTGCATCTACACCAACTGCATACCCGACCCTATGGAAGCTTGTAGAAATGAGACCCCTTCCCAAAAGTGTAAAAACCAGCCAGGCAGACAAACCTAAGGTCAGATAAATTCTGATTATCAGTAATGGAGATTATAGGTAAATGGTATTGGCAACTTATGCTTTGATCAAATGTACTTCAGAAGCAAGAAGTGTTCTGGCAGCTGGTGGTTTTGGAAGGTTTGTTAGCCAGTGTTTGTCTCCAAGAACTCTTTGAAGATGCCTGGAATATGCTTTGCCTTGGTATCAAAGAACTCTACCTCATCTACTTACACAGTGTTTCTATCACCTGCTCCCAGTAGGACATCTGAAATGTTAGTAAACTCTCCAGGTGGTATCATCTCAGCGGGTGCCCCAACTCAGCCTCATCACCGGAAGGCTTTGGCAGCGTTTGCTGCTTCTCACTCTCGGCATAACCTAATGTCAATCAAAGCTCGTTCAATCTTGCATCCTGTCCCATTCACCCTTTTATCCAGGAACTATTTATTGCATGCACGCTATGTACCACATCCTAAAACCACACTGTAATTTTTAGAAAGTCAACTTGATCATAGGGTATGGCCACTGATCCAGAAATATTTTGGCTAATGGTTAGTGGCCTCTCTGAAAATCAGAGCCTTTATCCAAGCTGACTTTATCCTAAGCCTCTCCAAGAAGGGACCATGGTACATCTACTGCTGTACCACTGCCATTGGTCCCAGAGTACCAGATTCTCTTTGAAACACAACTTATTGAGTGGATTAATATGATGAGGAACATCCCAAACAGATGCCTAAGTGTCCTAAACACTGAAAATAGAGACATTTATTTTTTCCTTGTAAGGGAAACCGGAAAGGGTGAAATCTTGGGTTTGGAAGGAGGATGAGGAGACTATCAATCCTTTAAGCTGATTTTTTTTAAGGCCAAATGTGTTTGACTTTTTGTAATTTATTTTTTTTCACTCACAAATTTATACTGAGTATATATTATACTGCTTTGAGTTAGAATGTGAGACTAGCATTGAATCACGTGGTTGTAGAGCTCATAATTTACTTGATAGAACAGACAAGTAAACCAACAATTATAGTACGATTCAGTGAGTGCGGGAAGTACAGCGTGCCATGAACATACATAGAGGATGATCCAAAGTTATGGGCCACAGGGACATGTCGGCGGCTGAATGCTGCCTTCATTTTCCCTCTAGGAATCCAGCACTGTGTAGGCATCCTGCTATAACCTTGGGAGGAACACCAAAGCATGCCATTCTAGGAGTTGGCCCGCTAGCTCAAACATTTTCAGGTCTGTATGTATAGAATTCGATGGGGTTTCTCTCATGTGGTCTAGGGCCTTGGGAAGGGTGTGATTTAGGTGTCTACTGTTATATCTAACCAGTCATCTCCATTAGTTTACCCAGCCGAAGTAACAGGCTTGACAGTCAATGAGCAGACAGATGAGTGAGTACTGGGCATTCTGAACTTCCACAGGCTGAGTGTCTACTATATTTCCTCAGATTCTCTTTTTTACTATCTCTTTCTTCTTTCCATTTTTATCACTGCCCCCCCCCCTGCCCCATGCCTGCATAGATAGACCTTGGGTTGTCAGAGAATGACAAACTACAGGGATCAGTTCTTTCACTCCACTATGTAGGCCATGGGGGTTGAACTCATGTTATCTGGTCTAGCAGCAAAGCCTTCACTCACTGGAGCCATCTCATAGGCCTTATCTCAGCCTATTTCTAACTTACTTTCTTCTTTCAATGCTTACAAAACTCTACTAATACTACACATAATTCTACATATACTAATTTTGTATATGAGGCAATACATTTGGGAGTATAAGAAAGTTTGCTGGAGGTCTCTCTGCGAGTAGCAGAGTCAATGGCCAATTTTATTTAGACAGCCCAGCCCACCTACTGCACGTGCTACTGCGTGTCTTCATTCAAAGCTACCATTTGACAAAATCTCAGATTTGTAAATACTAGGGTCTCTCTCTCTCTCTCTCTCTATATATATATATATATATATATATATATAAATATATATATATTTATCGTGTCCCTGAGTCCTGAACATGAGGCACACAGCTTTTGTTTGTTTTCAGGAATAAACAAAATCTGTAATTGGAAGGTCTCCCCAAGGAGCTCCCTGGAAAGTGGGTGTCTGTGAGGTAGGTGGCAGTTTGCAAGGACAGGCTTCCATTCCCTGGTCTTTGCAGAATTGGGTATGGGTGGGGCACCATAAAGAACAGTGGAAGGAAGACTAGCCTGAATGGCCTGCTGGCAGAGGAACACATCTGAGGAACATTTCTGAGCTTTGAGTCTGGGTTTTCTCATTTTTTTAAATGATCAGGAGCTAGGTATCTGTCATATCTGAATCTCTTACTGGAGCTCTCCTACCAGGAGAAGAAGAGTTGCAGGTTCGACAGACTTGCCTCCCTAAGGCAGGGTGGGGGCACAAGTATCTTTACCTGGTCACCTTCCTGTTTGCTTCTGAATTTCAACGAAATGCACTATTCAGACCAAGAAATCTTTTTTAAATGGTCACATTGTGATTCATTAAAATCTAGTCACATAAAATGAAATTTTATTGTCAGAATAAAAGTACATTATAGATAGGCACTTTATTCTGGAAGATGAAATTGAAGAACTCATTTATGATCTAATTTAGTTCTATTAAAATAAAGTGGCTCATCTCTACTCTTGCTAATAAATGTTAATGTTCTCTATTAAGAATAGAGGAATAAGCCGGGCGTTGGTGGCGCACGCCTTTAATCCCAGCACTTGGGAGGCAGAGGCAGGCGGATCTTTGCGAGTTTGAGGCCAGCCTGGTCTACAAAGCGAGTCCAGGACAGCCAGAGCTGTTAAACAGAGAAACCCTGTCTCGAAAAACCAAAAAAAAAAAAAAAAGAATAGAGGAATAACAGAAAGGATAGGTTGAATCTAATCATACATACATCTACAGATTTCATATACTTCATTTCCTTAGCAGAATGTTATTTAATGCTTTTAATTCTGTAATGTGGAAGGGGAGACAAAAGTCTTACCTGACTAATGGGCCTGATGCTCACTATGCTATGTCCCTTATGAATGCAGGTGCCACCTCTGAAAGTGGTCATTGCCTGAAGAGGGGTTGCCTGGGGTTCAAACTGGGGTTCTACAGATGCTAGGTAAGCACTCTGTCATGGAGCCAATACCAGCAGTCCCCAGATATTTTAAGATCTATGCCCTTGCTTGTTCAGGAAGTGAGAGCTAACACATTTTTTTGTGGGGGCTGTTTGTTTTCACTTTTTGTTTTTCAAGACAGGGTTTCACTGTATCACTCCAGCTGTCCTGGAATTCACTTTGTAGACCAGACTGGCCTCAGACTCAGAGATCTGCCTGCCTCTACCTCCTGAGGGCTGGGATTAAAGGCATGTGCCACCATGCCCAGCAAGAAGTGAAAGCTAAGAGTATGCCATCTCATAAACTGAGCTTACTACCCCAAATTTGATTAGTGATATTCATATGACTTTGAAATTTTCACTGGCAACTAACTGAACTATCTGTAATTTCGTGATTCCATAAGAAGGACAGGACCTTGAACTTGATTTCTTAGCGGGGGAGGGGGGGCTGTTTTGAGCTGGCCTCTAAGAAAGAGGTTTAGGTAGGAAGAAGCAGATTTGAAGTGCTTTCACTCAATGAATCCATATAATTCCCTTTTCCCTCCTCTTTCCCTCTTCCCCTCCCCTCACTCTCCCTCTCATTTGCGTGAATATCTATTTGCCAATAAATCCTACCTCCCACCTGAGGCAGTTGCAGATTACTAAATGTAGAACCCAGTGGAGCCTGTTCCTGCTGGTAGTTTTATCCCAGTCCCTGGGAACTCAGTAAAAAGTCTGCTTGCATAGATATGCCTTGGACTCTGCCTCTGGCAGCCCATCAGAGAACGAGACTTCTAAGGGCCCCGTTGTAAGAATTTCTGCTGCAGATCACAGAGACTTACGCACTGGAAACTGATACCAACAGCAGCACAGCTGATCTTAACTCCCATGACAGAACAGAAGACCAGAGGTGACTTTTCACATAGCTGGGTCTCCATTCATTCTATTTTAAAATTCACCTGGATTCTACAAGTGTGGAACACACTACAGGCTTGTGGCCACTGGCTCTTGGGAGGGAGTGGAGAATTGTGTTCTGGACACCCTGCTGTCCTTTGATGGCCAGGGAAGTTTGTAGGAATGACAGACCAAGGGTAAGAGGATACACCAGTGGTCACCTCTGGAGAAAGCAGGGTCTGGAAATGGATGGCATCTTTCTCTTTAATTCTCCACATCTACAAAAGTTAGGTATTTATTGACATGTTCTGTAGTTCAAGGTTGAAGAAGCCTCACATGTTGTTTATAGAAGGTGGCTCATCTCTTGACTGAAATCTCCTACCATCTTGCTTGAAATACAGTATTACATTTTTTTTCACGTATGTGTGAGTGTATGTGGGTTTAAATATGGTATATGGTATGTGTTCATGTTGGTAGGTACATGTACCTCTACACATGAGTGAGGAATCCAGATGAGGTCATCAGGTGTCCTGCTCTGTCACTAAACTTGGAGCTGGGCTGGCAGTCAACAAGTTCCATAGATTATCCTGTCTCTACCTCCTACAGTGCTGGGATTACAAACTCACACAGCCGTGCATGGCTCTTAGGCGGATACTGGGATCTGAACTCAGCTGTTCCTCATGGTTTGTGAGCAGCAAGCACTCTTACCCCCCAAGCCATTACTCTAGCCCTCGAATTAAAATTGTATAAAGTACATCTTGAAATCTGCCTCAAATGTGGCTCTTTTCTTGCAGTATTTGTAGGCAGTATGCAACCATTTTAGCAATCTGTACAAACAAGAAAGTTTGCTGTTACCTAGAGTCATAGATAAGAAAAACACAAAAAACTGAAACATACACAGAAACTGTGTATTCTTTAAGTGTTTCTTTAAATATTTTTTCTTGAATTTTGCAAAATAAAACAACTTTAACAATGAGTCCAGTATTACTGGTTCTATAAGTTATCAAAAAATAATTTAGAAATCTGATATTTACAGTTTTAAAAAAGTTAGAATATTTATGGATTGATCATGGGTACCTACAAAGGGAAAAAAACTCCAAAATAACAAATTGTGTTCCTTAGAGGGTTTTATTAAAGTAGAATAATCAAATTTGTTTGAGAAAGTTGACTTAATCTGGACAATGCTTGTCTTATTTCAACTTGGGGTCTGTGTAATTACATTTAAGATTGTGATGCCATAATTGTCGATTAGCCCACAAGTGCCAGTCAAGAGCCAGCTAACACTAATGCTGCATTCATATGCAAGGCTGTTCTTCATAGTGTTTTACCTCCCATACGGTCCTTATGTGGTACTAGGAAGCAAGGAAATACTTCTCTGTAGGCATCCTGAATTATTAAGTTTTTTTTTCTTTTTCGTAAGTAAGGCTTCCATATTTATATCTAATTTCTTGAGACACACTGCCCTTAAGATTAGAATTTCTCCTTCCCATTTTCCCACTCACCCTGTTTGTAGATCACAGAGCTTTAGCAGACACCCACATTTATACCCAATGCTCACATCACTTAAGATCCCTAACACAACATTTTTCTCTAAGCTTGTTTTCATCCTACAGTGATACAGTATGTGCCTCGATATCAGCTATCAGTTGCATTATAAGTCTCTTTAAGTCAGTAACTATGAGTAAATGCTTGCATCTGCTATTGTCTACCACAGGGCCAAGCACACATTGGGCATTCAGTAATGGTTGAGTGGGTATGGTTTTAATAAGACAAGGAAGCTTTCATAAGAATGGTGGATTCAGGAAGCATTCAACCGAGAGTTGTCAGCATTGACATATTGTACTAATCCTTCACTTTTCAATAGAAAATTCACTATGTCTTGTATCTACCCCTTTCTACGTGATGTGACATATGACCCGCACAAGTTCCAAGGGGATCTCTACCTGGCTTGGGTTAGAAATGTCACATCTTTGCTTTCTTCTAGTCTTAAAGTCAGTAAGTAAACTGAGACTCTTAAATCATTGCGGTAGATCCGTAGTCATGTCACGTATGCCCCTGTTGGGTAAGCGTCTTGAGGTATGCAATTAACTCAGACTCTTCCTGGAGTCTTCCCTGGGAGAAAGCTTTGATTAAAATGGGCAAATACACAGACCCAGGAGATTTAGGAGTGCTCAGAGACAAAAACACAGGTGTGCGGTAGGTGTGAGGTGTGTTCCAACTTCAGCCTCCCACCTTCTGTTAATGATTATGGGAAGGGAGTCATCAGTACAAAAACAGGCAACCTGAGGCTTCTCAAGTTCACAATATGATGAAGGTTTCTGGTGCCAGACCAGTGTTTGGGATTGTCACATGGTTTAGTGGCACAGCCTCCAAAACAGGCTGCAAAACCACAATTTTGATGTACTGGGCCAGATGCCAGAACAGAATCGGAGTCCAGCCGACTGAGTAAGAGATTTCAGTTGCTACTTTAGCACCAGCACATTCTCTGAGATCCCCAGGGCTTGCTCACAAAACCAGCAGCAGGCCAATACAGTGGACTCATTTTTAAATGCTGTTGTGAGGAGTGAGCCAGTATTTGCCCTATAGGTTAACTGAATTAGTGCAGGCTTCACTGGAAGGAGTTCCCTTTCAGGAGCTGATTCGGCCCTCAGTATATCTTAATCTTATAGTAATTGTGGGCAGCACAGGGTGGGGTTCCATGCTGGAATCTAACTTGTCATGCTCCACCCCCTGGCCCTAGGGGTTCTGAGGAAGAAAGCAAGCATGCAGAAGACTGAACTGGTTTGAGTAAATAGCAGTGTTATGGAGGGGGGGAAAAGCCTTCTTAGTGGGGTTAGACTATGCCAAATTTGTTCCACCACACCGAAGATAGCATGACTGATAAAACAAAGCTGGTCCAATATTCACACCAAACTTCAGGCAGAAGGACAAACGTAAAAATTTCTGACCAAACAGTGTCTCTCATAGTTAGCTAAGCACTAATTCAGGACCTGGTACTGGAAAGAGGCATCAGGAAGTGGAGAGCTTACTTTTTTGAGGACACAGAGGGTTATGCAGAAGGAGGGTGGAATAATTTCCTTTGGAGGCTCCCACCGGAATGAGATTGAATTCACTGACCATGTTTCTTCCAACAGGAGGCAGTGAGAAATAAGGTCAGATTCTTACCATAGAAGGAAGACAGGAGAGCACAGAGAAGAGTCAGAGAAGCTAATTAGCTATGCAGTGTGCCAGAAAATGTAGCATGGTAGGCACTCAAAATAGTGAAGCAGGCTGGGAGGTGGTGGGACACGGTCTATAGTTCCCAGCACTCAGGAGGCAGAGGCAGGCTGATGTCTGTGAGTTCGAGGCCAAACTGGTCTACAGAGTGAGTTCCAGGTCAGCCAGGGCTACACAGAGAAACCTTGTCTGTAGAAAAAGGAACAAAAACCAAAAAGCCCCCCAAAGGACATGCAGATGGAGAAGCATTACAGAAGCTGAAGGTAGCATGCCTACCGAGCACATGCTCTGGATTGTATTCAGAGAAAAGGAAAATTGTGTGAACACAGTTAGCTGCTGTATGTGTGGTGGTTAGCAGAGGGTCTGTCAATCACCACTTAGTACTATGCTAGCATCAAACATCTCAAATTATCAAGGTAACCCAGAGGCAGAGAGAAAGATTCCACTAAACTCATAATGTGCCTACATGATATGCATGCTCTGTGATTTTTAACTGTAGAACATATTATCTGTTTTTGTATACTCTGTATTCAGTTTTCCTTCTTGGCATTAAAATTAACTCCTCACCCCTCATACCTTGACACCCCAGGCAAGTGGCCCAGAAACATATGCAGTTTCTAGTTAAAAGGAGGCTGGAAATCTGGATGAGAGTAAATTAAAAAGTAAGTAATCAAAGAGGGGGCTCAGTGGGTAAGGGTGCTTTCTGTTCAAGCCCAGGGACCTGAGTTCAATCCCCGGAACCCACAGAAAGGTGGGAGGAGAAAACAGACTCCACAAAAGGACAAACTTCACCAAGTTCCCCTTTGGCCCCTACATATATGCCATGTGTACACATGTATGCACTTATGCAGGCTCACATATACACATAGGTTTTTTTTTATAATTTGACTTGTAATAAGTATGTTACATTTGAGAAATATCATTGAAGTATGTAAATGAACACCAAAATACTAAATAAATATTTTGATTAATTTAATATTCACAATTACTTGTTGATGGGTTATGTATTTTGCAGGCCCCAGAGCACATACTACAGATATGTGACTGCGATTTGTAAAGAAATCTGACACAGCTTTCAGGATGATTTAAGACAACTGCTAACATTGTGATGGGAAGGTATTTTTGGCAACTGCTCTCCTTAAGGTGTGTCCTCCTTGGAATTCAAAAATGAGCAAATAAAAGGATTTGGGGTCATAAATACATTTCACAGCTATAGGAAAACAGAAGAAGAAGGTAGGAAGTTTGGGCTCCCCCAGGACTGCTCATCCTTCAGGCTTAGCTGTGGGTAATAACTCCAGCAAGGTTAAGAGTTTTTCTGTGGTGGCTACTCTTCTTAATGTTTAAGCAATGCTAGCTGACCAAAGACTAATGTAATAGATACTCAGTAGCACATGCCAAAACAACTTGAATATAGTGATCTTCCTCTAACAATTCGACAATACCAGGGCTTACAAAAAAGTCATACACATGATGAAAATGGTCCAATGAGTCCTGTAATAAAAAAATCTCCCACTTTCTCACGTTCTGTTTGGGTAGTGTTAAGCATTCTAAATGTTAATTGGTCCTGTTTGCTGTCTGTTACTTACATTGACTCTGATTGGTTAAATAAAATGCCGAGGCCTGAGATTGGGCAAAGACAGAAAAGGTGGGACTTCCTGAGATTAGAACAGGAAGCCTGTGCTTAAGAAAGAGGATTAATTCATTCCAGCCAGCCAGAAGCAGGAAGAAGAAGACACACGCCATGGGTTAGAAAAAAGAACCTCATTCCACATGGCCAGGAACATCGGCATATTGTGGAGAATAGCAGTCCAAGGGGACATACGTATATATGGTGTCATATTTGGGTAACAGAATTAAGAGTTAGCTTAGATGGGCTAGGATTGCTCAATTCAGGCCAAGGCTTGTGAAAATCCATGCAGTCTCTGTGTGCTCATTTTTAATGTCTGCTTAAAGATTAATGGCTGCCAAACCAATTAACAATAATATAAATACTGGATAAATAGTTTAATTAGCCATATTTTTTTTACAATGTTCCAGTTGTCTTTCCCAGAAGTAGCAACTTCTATTTCTTCAATGGATTCTTTTAGTATTTTTCTTTAATTTTTCACATAATATTTATTATTGTCATTATTATTATTATTATTATTATTATTATTGAGAGAGAGAGAGAGAGTGTGTGTGTGTGTGTGTGTGTGTGTAGGCCAGAGGTTGATGTCAGATGTCTTCCTTGATCACTCTTTTTTTTTTTTTTTGATCACTCTTATATAACTACCTTCTATATTGAAGTGGGGTCTCTTACTTGCACGCTAAATTCTTTGATTCAACAGTCTACTCAGGTTTCTCTAGAGATCCTGCCTCTTTCTTGCTTGGGACTGTAAGCAGGCTATTACACAAGCTTAGGATCTGCCTAGGTGCTAGAGTCCTGAAATCCCATTGTGACACTTGCAGAGCCAGTGCTTTCTTTAGCTACTGAGTCACCACTTTTGGCCCTACTGAATACTTTTCAAGTTATAAAAATCTTCGACATACTCTACAACTTTCACCCCAACTTCTGAATACACACTTCAAAAAGGCTTCTGTTTCATTAGTATGGCCAATTCAAAATTATAGTTAGATCAACAATGAGCCATTATATCATTGTTATTGTAGAGACAACATCCCATCGTATAGCCCTGCTAGCCTGGATCTTGATATACAGACCAGGTTGGCTTACAACTCTCAGAGATCCACCCATCTCTGCCTTACAAGTGTTAGGATCAAAGGTGTGCACTCTCACACCTGGATGAACTTGTATGTTATTATCTTTAGAATTATTCACATTAAACCATGTGTTATATTATGATTAGTTTTCTTTTCCCACCTTATACCTTCTTTTGACTAGTTTTCCTTTTAGACTTTGTTACAAATTGAACATTTTTAACTATATATTTTCAGATATGAAGTGCTGCTATGATCAGACTCACAGTGTAGGATGAATTATACTCACCAACACAGGCATCACCTCAAACATCCATTTTTTGTCTTTTTGTAATGAGAACAGTTGAAGTTTATTGAAGATGCTGTTTTTTCCCCCAGTATGTGCTTCTGGTTTTTGTATCAAAAATCAGGTGTCCATAGGTGTGTAGACTCGTTTCTGGGTATTTAATTATATTCCATTGATTAACATGTCTTTGTTATCACCTTGCACAAAACAACTCCAAATGGATCAAAGACCTCAACATGAAGCCAAATACACTGATTTTGACAGAAGAGAAAGTGGGGACTAGCCTTGAACTCATTGGCACAGGAAAAGGCTTTCTGAACTGAACATTGACAGCATAGGCATTAAGAACAATTAATAAATGAGACCTCATGAAATTGAAAGGTTTCTGTATGGTGAAGGACACCACCATTTAGACAAAGCAACAGACTACAAAATGGGAAAAGATTTTTTTTTTATACCAATTACACATCTGATAGAGGGCTAATATCCAAAATATATAAAGAATTCAAGAAACTGGACATCAACACACTAAATAATTCAATTTTAAAATTAGGTACTGATATAAACAGAGAATTCTCAACAGAAGATTCTCAAATGACTAGGCAGCACTTAAAGAAATGTTCAACATTCTTAGCCATCAGGGAAATGCAAATAAAAACTACTTTGAGATTCCATCTTAAACCAAACAGAATAGACAAGATCAATAAAACAAATCACATCTCATGCTGGTAAGGATGTGAAGTAAGGAGAACACTTATACATTGTTGGTGGTAGTGCAAACTTGTACAGCTAATATGGAAATAATCAGTATGACAATTTCTCAGAAAGATGGAAATCAGTCTACCTTAAGACCCAGCTAAACCATTCTTGGCCATACATTCAAAGGACACTTTATCCTACTACAGAAATGCTTTCTCAATCATGTTCATTGTTGCTTTATTTGCAATACCTGGAAATTCTCAGGTAATGAAAGGAACTAGAAAAAAATTATTCTGAGTGAGGTAACTCAGACCCAGAAAGACAATATGGTGTATATTCACTTATATGTAAGTGCTAGCTGTATGTCATTGATAAGTAAGCTACAATCCATATAACCACAGAGGTTAAGTGGAGAGTAAGGACTAGTGTTGTGTGGGGGGGATTGATCTCCTTGGGAAGGGAGGTGAGGGCGAGAACACAGGGAAGGACAACTGAAACTAAGGATCATTTGAGGGGTAGTATAGAAACCTAATAAATAAAAGCTTCCATAAATAAAATAAATGAAGGTGATCTAAATAAAATCACCAAGTATCAGGGAAATAGAGCCCCATCTGACTATCTGTCAGCAGATGAAGCTTCTAGTATTGGTAATGGGTTATGTTTAATCATGTTCTTGGCCAAATGGGTCTTATAGGAACCCAGAAAACCCCCTGGCTTTTGCCAAGGCTATTGATGGCTCTCCACAAACTAATGGTAAGGCCATACTGATGAAGAAGGCACCTATACAATTCATTGAATGTGGAGAGTCAAGCAGGTGTCTACATAGAGTCTCCACCCCTACAAACTTCATGGTACAATAAGGCACTCTGTAGATTACCAAAGAAGAAAGACAAACACTTGCTACATACACTTTGATCTAAAGTGGTGGTCTACCTGTAAAATATGCTGGAGCAATAATGGCACAAAGCTTGTGGAAAAACCAACTAATTACCTGATTTAGCTTAAGGCCCGCTCCACGAGATAGAACCCATACCCAGTGATGCTTGGGTGGCCATGAACATGAGACTAGATATGCCAAGGATCTAGAAGAAAACCAAAGGAACATAGCAATAAAATGACTCCCAAAGAGCTTCTGATGTACTCATAGATCAATGCCTTGCTCAGTCATAATCAGAGAAGCTGCCTCCTACAGCAGATGGGAACAGATATAGAGACCCACAGTCAGACAACATGCAGAGAGTAACAAACTTTGGAACACTCAGCTCCCCCTCCCCAAGATGTCTCCATCAAATCCCTCCCCTCAGCTTAGGGAACCCAGTGGAAGAGGAGGAAGAAATGGTGTAAAAACCAGAGGGGTTGTGACCATGACTATACTGTTTCCTATTCTTAAGGGAAGTACATGGACCATCCAGAAAATTCTTCTCATTTCAAGATCTTTAACCACATTTGTAAAGTCTCTTGTGCCAAGTGAAGTAACTTATCCATGATTTCCCATATGAGGACATTGTAAGGGACTTACCGGTAGATTACCCAAAGAGATATGAACTTTCTAGTACTCAGCTATGGATAATGATGTTGACAGAAAGAACTGAGTTAAGCATATTGAAATGAGGGAATCCTGGACTATCTGTGAAGGCCCTTAATTCAATACAAATTATCTTATCAGAGACAGAAGAGACAATACAGGCATGGAGCAGGAAGAGACATTCTTGTTGAAGACAAGTAGGGAAGAGTCTGCACTGATGATGGGAGGACTCTTGGAACTATGGGACTTTAAATAGGGTGAGGGCATTTCTTCCTTATACTATCCAGAGGAGCACAGTCCTGCTGACATTTTGATTCCAGACTTCTACCCTTCAGTACCCACACATAAATAACACATATCTGCTACCTTGAACTATGATGCTTGTAACACATTTGCTATGTCAGCACTAGGAAATCAACACAGAATAACACATACCCAGGTGGTAAGGAGGTGTTTTGCTACCTAAAAGAATATACAAATAAAAAGGCTTAAACATTTTATCTTATTTTAATTTATCATATTTGTGTGTGTCTCTCTGCATATGTGTGCACATGTGTGTGGATGCCCACAGAAACAGAAGAGGAGATCAGATTCCCGAGAGCAGGAGTTCCAGGCAGTTGTGGAATGTTTGACATGGTGCTGGGAACCAAGTTCAGGTCCTATGGAAGAGCAGCAAGTATTTGTGAACACTGAACCATTTATCCAGCTTCATTGTATGAATTTTTTTTAAATTTCCTTCCCTCTACTTCTTCTGAGTTTCCTTTTTTTTTTTTGCTGCTTGTTTTGTTTGTATTATTTCAGAAGTTGCCTCAGATGTCTGGTAATTCTTGGTGGTTGATCATAATTATGAGCTCTGAGCATATGGGTGGGGCATGTACTGACTTGGCTTTTTATTTTACCATGACCTTGATGATGAGTCGTTTGTTGTGGCAAGTCTCCAATGTCAGTATGTTTGTGTTTTGTCCCTTAGGCTAGTTAATTTCCCCAAAATAGAATATTGCAATCTCCTGTTTTGATGGCTAATGTTCACCAGTCTTTTAGGGGCAGAGGACTTGAGAGGTCTTAGCAATTGGTAAGTATCTTTAATAAGTTAAGTATAGTGTGTATATTCCCACTCTGGTGTCCCCTCATCCTTACACTCTGATCTTAACATGTTCAAAGAGTAGACACACTGTCATCCACTAGAGCACAGGGGGACACTGGCTAAGCCCTCTGTACTGGGAAAAACAATCTAGGATCTAACTGTTTCTTGAGTTCTCAATTCTTCCTTTTGTTTTTAGTCCCATATTTAAACTGATTTACAGGAATTGTGGTTCATCCAAATTTTGGCTTTTGAAAATGCTGTGGCATGTTTTCAAGACTCCACTCACAGGGGTCTGAGAATATAGTGAGCATGCAGCTTCTGATTCTAGTTTTAAACTCATGTTACCTCTGTTTCCTTTCTCATTCCTTTTTTTGGATAAATGTTCTTTAAAAGTCAATTACCATGTTTGTAGGAGACTTTTTAAACAGAACAAAAGTAAATATTCTGGTCACTATTTCACCACAAATTAGACCACAAAGGGACACACACACACACACACACACACACACACACACACACACACACACAC
>CAJQZJ010001969.1:16465932-16526445 GCA_907164525.1 Lophiomys imhausi
TTCTTTCTTTCTTTCTTTCTTTCTTTCTTTCTTTCTTTCTTTCTTTCTTTCTTTCTCTCTCTCTCTCTTTCTTTCTTCTTGACAAGCATAGTGTCATAGCCTTATAACTGTAGCACTCTGAAGGCTAAGCATGGAAAATTAAGAGTTCAAGGCCAGCCTAGGCTATAAAGGGAAGCCCTGTCTCAAAACAAGCAAATAATATTTTTCAACATTTATTTATTTCTTCAAGTTACATCTCAGTCATAGCCCTCCTCCCCTCCCAGTCCCACTCTCCTACCTTCTTCCCTTTCTCCTTCCTATCTTCTTTTTTTTTTGAAAATTTAAGATGTATTTCCCCCCCCAACATCTCCCCCTTCTAGTCTAATAAAAGGCTTTTTTCTTATAACAATAAATACAATACAAAACTATAAGAACAATTAGGCAACAATTATGAAAATTTTAAGGTATAATATACATTTATAATGTCCAGTCCATATTTATTTGGCAACTAATGGCAATTTATTTGGCAATTAAACTCAATGAGTTTAAAGTTCTATACCTAACTCAGTTTCCATCCTAACTTGCATTACCAACTTCAAAAACATCTTCTTAGACCTAGAACATCCTTTTAATTCCCAAACAACTTAAAATGTAACCGTGAGACTATAACTATCTAGTCTTCAACCACATCAGAGACCTGAGAAGGATAAATATATCTGAATAAACAAGAAGTACAGAGCAAGCAGCTTCCAAAACTAAGAAACCACAGACAACTGGCTACCTGGAGAGTCCCCAATTTCTCTCTTTCTTCAGCCTCTTGGTCCAGTATCTCTGACAGGCATTAATTGTAAAGCAGGAATTATGCAGGACTTGCCCACCCTGTCTTTGCAAAGCTATGCTGCTGATTTACCTGCTTCCAAGTTTGGTCCATATCAGATGGCATCTGTCTACAGTTGAAGCAAGGACTTTTTCTTGCCCAGGGGCTACAAGCAAACAAATTTAATTTCTAAGACCAATTAATATTCTAATTTTAAAATATGTAAACTATGAACCCATTAGGAATAAGAGACTTTAAGGAAAATTAAAATATTGACCTTGAAGTCATACTCAAGTGAAAATGAATTCTGTAAGATTTCAACACACCAGCTTTTATTATAAAAAGAAAGTGGAACTACAATTGAAGGAAATATGTCTGAATCACACACCATCACATTTACTTACATTTGATAAAGGCTTCATCAAGTTGACACACTGTGTCCACCAACCATATAATAAGAAAAAACACTAAAAAGTTGAGGATCAACTGAATATATTTTTTACATTTATTTATTACTTCAAGTTCCATCTCCACAACTGAATACATTTTAAGTTTATGAAGCTCTCTTATTTCTGAATGCTTATGTGATCATAATCAATTACAATCACTTTGCTTTAAATGTATCTAAGCAGTCTTATGGAGATTTATGGAATTACTTTTTTATGCAACAAAAAGCATACATTTTTAATTACCTGTAACAAAATGAATATTATGCATGTTATACATAAATCACCCAGTGGGGGCAAAAACCTTGATTTGAGATAGGAAATGTCTCTTCACGACTTAATCTAAAATTGTAATATTTTCCAGATATACTTCACAATGTTAGAAAAAAAAAGCTTTTAAAGAGTAAATGAAAACAGACCTTTTGCAGAAGCCTGGAGACTTAGTTAAGATACCAGCCAACATAATCAAGTTACAAACCTAACCTATGTGAACATTGTCACCAAGTAGGGAATGTGCTGTAGCTATTTCTCTAAATGCAGCTGTGTTGTTCTTCCAGTCAGAGTTAAGGGATGATGTTGACATACATTGTAAGTAGACTTATAGATTACCCTTGACAAACTGTAAAAGTGAACAAATTGTGTATTATTTAGTGTGCTTATGATCTGTGATTCACAAAATAAATTCTTTAAATTTCAGTGAACATAAAGGAAAGTAGACTGTGGTGTTAGGAACACGGTTTGTATTAGTGAGGGGAAAATGAGTCTCATCATTTGTGCACCAAGTGACTGAATCATCAGAAGATAGAATACGTAGAAGTTGATAGCGATTATTGCATGATAAAAACACAATAGAAGGCTCTCGGGTCACATGACACCTTGGAAGCTTTGCCAAATATAGAGTCTAGTTTGCAGGCATGTGCAGAATCCTCTTGCCTTAAGCAGGTCTTTGGGGGTTCTGACAATTTCTGAATCAACTTCTTTTTATTTATTTTTTTGGATTTTTTTGAGACAGGGTTTCTCTGTGTATCCCTAGCTGTCCTGGACTCACTTTGTAGACCAGGCTGTCCTTGAACTCACGGATATCTGCCTGCCTCTGCCTCCTGAGCACTGGATTAAAGGTGTGCGTCACCACACCTGGAGTGAATCAGTTTCTTAAACTGCAATAATCTATCAACAGCGCCTTCACTTCCAAGAGCAAACAAAAGCTTTTGAAATTTAAGTGCATATAAAAAAAATACAGCCAGGCATGATGATTTACGACTGTAACCCCAGCGTTTATTAGGAGGATCCTGAGTTCCAGACCAAGGTTGGGCACATAGGGAATCTCTATCTTAAAAGACAAGCAAGCCAAGAAGCAAACAACAGCGAAAGTGAAAGTAGCCTTTGCGGAGCAGTTGTTCCCTGACCTAGTCAGAACGCTGGGAGCTGGCTGGGTTTTGCTGTTTTGTGCTGGGTTGCATGCTTTTGAAGTTAATGTTACACTTGTTTATTTTAACCGTAATATTACTACTATGGATTTTGGTGATTTTCTTGTATTTCTCTTTCACCATTTACTTAAATGAAGGATAGTGCTTAGTGTGATCTTGGCTGAAGCTTTCATTAACTAGTAAATGCCTCTTCTCTCTTTGCATGCCATAGCTTTAGACTTGTGCAAAGAACTCTTACTGCATAATGTAATTTTAGATCGATTGTTTTAAAATATCTTTTGGTATTTTTCATTGAAATGGAACTAAAGGGAGAAATTAAAGATGCAGGATACTTTTATTTTCATTAGGCTTGTGTCCAGTAAGCCTTCCCAATGCTTTAAAGTGACCTAGTCCTCTGTGGGGAAGACTTCTGGACATAAAGGAAACTAGTCTAAAAACTGTTTGATAACTCCAATGTAAGCCAGCCCAGCAAGAAAAGATGAGTACATTTTGGTGTCTTTATAAGGTTCTGCTAGGTTACAGGTGAAAAGTACACACACACACCCCTCACATGATTCACCCCTCACATGCACACTTGTACACATACACACACCCCATTGCCTTCACCCAGTGTCAACATAGCTGCTTGGAAATATTTGTGCAGTTATTCTTAACTTTTAATATTATAACTTTTTTTTAAAATTTAGTTTAGATTGGATGCTTATCAACTCTTACTCAAAACAATACGCTTCCTGTAACTTTCACACTTAAAAAGTTGTTTTTAAAGGCCTACTCCTACTTCCCCCTGCTCAAATGAAAACATTCTAAAATAGAGAAGTATGTTTGTAGAGGCACATAGTCACATGTATTTACCCACTGCAAAATACAACTTCTTCAGTTAAGTGATTGAAACAGTCACTAGAGTTTCAGTGTGCCCCCTCTCCGTTACAACAACAACAACAACAACAACAAAAAAAAACTTATTACTGAACTCTGTTTGAAAGCTTTAGTCAGAGCAGAGAGTTTATCCCATGCATTGCTGAGATAATGTCAGAGCTGAAGGAATTATTTGGTCAATCCTGTTTATCACACTCTAGCACGTGAAAACGCATGACAATATGCCTTCCCAGCGGTCAGTCTCTGTGTGGTTGTTTAAATGTAGCAGACAAAAAGGTAAGGAGCTGGAGAGATGGTTCAGTGGTTAAGAACACTTATTTGGGCAGGTGATTGTGGTTTGGTTCTTAGCGTTTACAAGGTGGCCCGGAACCCTCTTTAGCTCCAGTTCCAGGGAATCAGAATCTCCCTTCTGACCTCCATGAACACCAAGAACTCACACGGTACACACACAATACATACATGCAGGCAGAACTTTCATCTACGCAAAGCAAAATAAATAAATCTTGAAAAGTTTTTGAAAGAGGGAAGGTAAAAGAAACTCTATGAACACAGGTTGTTACCAATTAGACATTTATTGATAATACATTACAGTTGTTTCTAAAATCTAGTATTAATTCAATGGTGAAGAGGAAAATGCCAGACTAACTGGAGCCAGAGGGGTTTTGACAGTTATGCTGACAGTGAGTTACTGTGATACTGTTGGGCACTATGCAATGCTTTAAAATTCGATGGAGCAGCTGCATCAATTGCTAAAATTTTATATCATGGAAAAATAACTGAAAATCTAAACATAGTGTTTGTATATAGATGCCGATATGAAAATATTTCATTTTAAAGTTAATTCGGTACCGTTGTTCAAAAAATCTGTTTCTAAATACATATGTTGTTTTTATCAAGTGATATTTGTACTTAAATAGAATTTAATACAGTTAAATATAAATTCCTTTATGTTCTTATAAATATATACATATAAAAATAGAGTATTTGAAGGAGGTGGATATTCATTCTAAATAATTGATGGGTCACTAGATCAAAATAGTTTTGTTTTTTATGGCAATGAACTTGAGGTAATTGTACATTTAGTAATCTCAGCTACATACTAAATTAGCCCTCTCAGCTTCTTCTCTTCACCCCTAAATCATCCTTTAAATCCCACCATAGCAGTGAGATGTTATCACATAACAAAAAATTGATATAATAAGGAAATTTATCATCTTGTATGTAAAAAGACAGAAAAGAAAGTTTTCAATGCTAGAATTAGGTATGTTTCATACTTATACCACAATTTTCATAAAAATACTTCTATGCCTACTCTAATTTGAACTAAACACATTTGTTCAAAGAAGAATACAGATACTAGTCAGATAGTACTATTTGTGGATACATAGGAAATGCTTTATGTTTATCCATTTGAGAATCTGCAATCCTTTGCAAAATATCTGAAACATAATTGTCACTTTAAATCAAATAGGTCTACAGGGGCAAATGAAAGCTTCTTCAGTAATAGCATCCACAAACATAACAAAGTAACAAATGGGGGACTTCATTTTGTCCCACACTTTAACATTATGTACATCATCAATTTAGTCTGCACTGCCCATCTAAGCTCACAGACACCTCAGGGTGGGGGGATGTTTGTGGAACACATGGGAGCGCTGGGTTGAAGACAATATTGCTTCCGATCACTTGCAGAGAATATCTTTGAATTCCCCTGCAGAGAATTACTCCTGTTCCTTTCCTTCCATTTTAACATTTTAAAACAATAGGAAGGAATAGTTTTCATAAGCATTAAATCCACAAATTTTAAACCACTATAATATCCTATTTTCTCCAGCTGGAGAACTTGAGTTTTATAGTTTTATCCTTCCTTAGACTTGGAATGTAATTGCTTCTTCGACATTTTTACATTAGTGAACCTATGGAGAGGGTAGCACAGGAGGAGCATCACCCTATCCCCATGTTGTTACATTTATGTATTTCTTTTTATCTTTGCAATACAATACCTGGTCCACATGGTCCTAGTTTATGATTATATTTCAAGTAATCGCCTTATAGCTCTGTTCTTCGGCCTGAAACTAATGGATGCTTAAGGTCACTTTTGACTGTGTACAGTTATGTGTTAAATGTGTCATTGCTCTTTTGTAAGCTGTGTGCTTTGCAGTGCATGCTTGCACTGGTAAGTGTACAGACCTTGCAAAGTAGGTGTGAGAGACATTTGGTTCTCAGACCATTGTCCAAGTGAATAGCTTATCTCTAACTCTGAATTCAGCTCTCCTTCACGGAGCCCGAGCAGATCTCTGACTTGCACACATCCTGCTGAACAGGATTTCCGAACAAACCTGATTTATTGGACCTCTGACATGATATGGTGAATGAATATTTGGGGCAGAATTTTGTCGTTGCAGTTTGCTTTGCCTGCTGAAGTATTTCCCCACAATATGGTTCTTGGATCTTTGCATCTTGATAAGATGGTGCTCTCTGGATAACTTTGACTTCACTACCTATCAAGGAAGAATAAGAGATTAGGGGTGCAAAACCACACACATTTTGAACAAAGCAATGTAACTGGCCCCCTCTACTGCATTGCTGCCACATGGATGTGGCCTAAAGGGCACAGATATGGTTAGCATAAGTAGGAACTAGTGTAACCCGTGTTTCAAAAAGACCAAACCTGAAGTCAGAATTCCTGTTGCAGACACAAGGAGCAGGAACATGGACTTTGTTACCTGTTAGTGGGACACTTCACTCTGCTGGAACTGGCATGTAGGCCCCCAGGGCAAGAGGAAGCTCTTAGCCCTCATGTGACTGATGAACTGGGTGGGGGGGGGTGATACTTGGAGGCATCCTACACCGTAGGAATAGGATAGGTGGGAGAGGGGGAAGAGGGTATGAGGGTGGGACTGGGTGGGGTTGAGGGAGGGGGCTGTGATGGAGATGTAACTTTAATTAATAAATGAACATTTAAATAATAAAAGAATTTTTTTTATTTTCAAAAAATATTTATTTGTTACTTCAAGTTACATCTCCATCACAGTGTCCTCTTTTCACCCCTCCCAGTCCCTCCCTGCCACCCTTTACCCCCTATCCCTTCCATCTCACTCCTCTGGAGTGGAGTGTCCCTACATAACAGTCCCCTGCCCCAGTTCAGCAGTTATATGAGGGTCAAGACCCTCCTCATACACTGGGGGCCTACAAGGCAGTACCACTAGGGCAAAGTGTCTCATTGACAGGAAACAAAGTCTATGCTCATGTTTCCTTTGGTACATTAGTTGTAGTATAGTTATCCTGTACTATATGGCTAAAATCCAATTATAAGTGAATAGATGCCATGTGCATCCTTCTGAGTCTGGTTTAACTCACTCAGGATGAGCTTCTTCTAGTTCCATACATTTGGCTGCAAATTGCATGGTTTTGTTGTTTCTGATAGCTGAGTAGAAGTCCATTGTATAGATGTACCACGGTTTTTTAATCCATTCCTCAGGTTGAGGGACATTTGTGTTGTTTCCAGTTTCTAGCTATTACAAATAAGGCTGCTATGAACATATATGAGGAAACTTCCTTGTGATTCGGTAAGGAATCATTTGGATGTTTACCCAGAAGTGGTATGGCTGGGTCCCGAGGCAGAGTTATTCCAACTTTTCTAAGATATTGCCAGACTGACCTCCATAGTGGTTGCACAAGCCTGAATTCCCACCAGCAATGGAGGAATATTCCCCTTTCTCCACAACCTCACCAGCATGTGCTGTCATTTGAGCATTTGATTTTAGCCATTCTGACAGAATTTTTGTTGCTTTTCAAACACTGAGTCTTCTGTTTCCAGTTTTGCAACTGAGGAATTGTTACATACCATGCCTTTCTCTCTCTCTCTGTGTGTGTGTGCATGCACAAGCACATGTGTACTTAAACCAGATGCAGTAGCATGTGGCGTGACATTATCTCTCTTCAGTAGAGCAGACACTGTTGTGAGTTTTCATGTCATTGATTCAAACTTGGTACTTTAAGTCTGTCATGGAACAAGATGACAACTAACATTATTTTCTGAGAAAATAAGGATGCTTTTCTAGTCCTTCTCCAAAAAATGATAGTGTTATAGTTAGAATTTGCATTTCTATGGACCATTAGCAAACCATGGAACCTGCAAAATAGCTTATATGTTAAGCTTTATATTTTTGTATGTATATATGCACCTATGCCTTTATTTCAAACATTGTTTGGAATAGATGGTATTACAAAGCATTCATGGAGTCTAAAGAGTCTGTAATCAAAAGTTTCCTTCAAATCTCTTTTCCTACCTCAGCCACTCATCTCTCTCTCTCTCTCTTTCCATATTACTATTTTTGTATGATTCACAGCTACTTTGTAAATATCCACATTCATACACACATATGGCTACATTTATGGTTTATATTTATATTTTGCAAAACATTGTCCCTTTGGGGGCCTAAATCATTATCTTCTGCCTCTGAGCAAACAGAATGCAGGATGTTAGAACCAAAGGTTTGGGGGAAGTGAAGTAGGGACCAAGAGAAAAACTGGGGCAGGAGTGAGATCCTTGGGAAGTCAGACAAGAGAAAGGAAAGAAAATAGCAGTGATGATGTTTGCCAAGCTCTCTACAAACAATTAAGCAACTTCATCACATTCATCATGCATGTGTAATACAGTTTGTTTTTCTGTCAGTCCTTAGGTCACTGGAAAGTACTCACTCATGGTAAGTGGAAGTATACTGTATCACATAAATTTTTCTTTATTGTTTTAATTGTAATGCAATAATCAAGGTACATATCATTTGAATCATCTAAGAGAATACAATGAAAACAGTTCCCCCTAAACAAAAAAAAAAAAGATATTTGGGAAAACCACCCACGTGTTTGGGAAATAAATGTTATAGTTACACATTTTAAGTAAACACAAACTATTTCAGAAGAATTATTGAAACAGAAACTTTGTAAAGAGCTATACCAAAATATTAACAGAGTGACTTTTTAGTATAAGGATTCTATGTAGATTTAATGTGTTCTATTAACTCTCATCTTGACTTTTTTTTCTTAAAACAAGATCAATATGCATGATTTTAAGACAATGAAAAAAAGGAAGACATTAGAATTTGAGGTAAAAGGATACCAATAGTGTATTCTACAACCAGTAGCCCTTGTTAAACCTTAGGGCGTGAATTGCTTTCTATGAGAATCACAACCAAGAGAAGTTGGTTTTTCTTCTATCAGGCCCTTAGATTAGGTTACTCTTATAAAGGGCAGTGAAAACATTCAGTTGTGACAAAGAATCCCTGTTGGTTGTGATTCAGGGCTCAGCTTACCATTAAGTTTGGGCTGAAATTCCAGATCCCCAGAGGTTATATCAGAACTCAAGTGTGGTAGGCCTTAGAAAGTACCAATGCATCCCTGAAGGTCTTCCATATTTTAGAGGGAAGTGTCCTCAATAAACAGTGAACAACATTCTCTGGTGGAATTTTTGGGGTCACTTACATATACTATCAAATCATCTGCAGATAGGGATAATTTAACTTCTTCCTTTCCAATTTGTATCCCCTTGATCTCCTCACACCTATGGTCATTTAATTTTTGACAAAGAAGCCAAAACCATACAATGGAAAAAGGATAGCATCTTCAACAAATGATGCTGTTCTAACTGGATGTCAATATGTAACAGAATACAAATTGACCCATATTTATCACCTTGTACAAAACTTAAGTCCAAGTGGATCAAAGACCTTAACATAAAACCAGACATACTAAATCTACTAGAAGAGCAAGTGGGGGGAAACCTCTGGAACTCATTGCCACACTTGACAACTTCCTGAACAGAACACCAATAGCTCAGGCCCTAAGACCAACAATCAATAATGGTACCTCATGAAATTGAAAAGCTTCTGTAGGGCAAAGGACACTGTCATTAAAACAAAAGGACAGCCAACAGATTGGGAAAAGATCTTCACCAACCCCACATCTGACAGAGGGCTAATATCCAAAAATCTATAAAGAACTCAAGAAATTAAACACCAACAAACCAAGTAACCCAATCAAAAAATGGGGAACAGATCTAAACAGCGAATTCACAAAAGAGGAATCTAAAATGGCTGAGAGACACTTGAAGAAATGTTCAACATCCTTAATCATCAGAGAAATGCAACTCAAGATGACTCTGAGATTCCATCTCACTCCTGTCAGAATGGCTAAGATCAAAAGCTTAAATGACAGCACATGCTGGTGAGGGTGTGGAGAAAGGGGAACACTCCCACATTGCTACTGGGAGTTCAAACTTGTACATCCACTATGGAAATCAGTCTGGAGATATCGTAGAAAACTTGGAATAGCTCTATCTCAAGTCCCAGCCATACCACTCCTGGGCATACATCCAAATGATTCCTCACCAATCTACAAGGACATTTCCTCAACTATGTTCATAGTAGCCTTATTTGTAATAGCTAGAAACTGGAAATAACTCAGATGTCCCTCAACTGAAGAATGGATAAAAAACAATAACAACAACAATAACAAAAAAAACTGTGGTACATTTACACAAGGGATTACTACTCATCTATCAGAAACAAGGAAAACATGCAATTTGCAACCAAATGGATGGAACTAGAAAAACTCATCATGAGTGTGCTAACTCAGACTAGGAAAGATACACATGGCATATATTCACTTATAACTGGATTTTAGCCATTATAGTATAGGATAACCATCCTACAATCAATAGACCCAAAAGAGCAGGAACAGGGACTTGATTACCTGTCATTGGGACACTCCACCCTAGTGGCACTGCCATGTATGCCTCCTGTGCAAGAGGAAGCCCTTAGACCTCATGTGACTAATGAAATGAAGGAGGCTGGTACATGAAGATACCCTACACTGGAGGCATAGAAGGGGTGGGAGACGGGGTAGAGGGTGGGAGTGAGGGTCCGGAATGGCATGGATGGAGGGGGTGGCAATGGAAATGTAATGAAGTAATAGGTAGATGTTTAAAAAGTGATAAAGCTTTTTCATAGCCAATCAATAATTAAGAAAAATATTACAAAGCATCCCTTGCAATGTCAAATAACTAAGTTCACCAATGATCTACCAGATGCAGGGGAAGGATCCATTGCAATGTATCCATGTGCTGATGAGGCACAAGGATACATGGACAAATGAAGAGATAAACTGTGACAGGATTCCACAGTTGATTAAAGTACACGGTGCAATTGGAGGATGCATGTCAAATTCCAAAATATATGTTATGAATCAACATAGGAAAATGTCCATAATCATTTGAGAAAAAAAAGTCCTGGTGGTTGGGGCTGAGCTTTCTGTATGGACTCTTCTTCCTTCAGTTCCATATAAAGCATGTCCACCCTCAAAACTGATCATGACTTGACTCATGGCTGCCAAAAATAAAACCTCCTTTGGCAGGAGCTTTGCTTCCTTTTCCCCACACAGTCTTCTCCACTGTGTCTGTGTGTGTGTGTGCCCGTGCATGCGTGTGTGCATGTGTGTGTGTGTATTGGAGGTAGGGGATAAAGTAGCAGCCATGACAGTGATCCTCCTCTTTCCACAGCCTATTATCGGTGATGTGGGGTATGTGTCTGTGTATGTATGTGGGCATGCTTGTATGTTCATGTGTGTGTGTGTGTCTGTCTATTTTTATGGTTGAACCCAGAGCCTGGTGCATGCTAAGCACTCAGGGCCATTGATCTATAACCATGGCCAAGGCTCACAGTCTTTGAGTTCCAACCACAGCTGTGTTCTCTGGATCCCTCACTATCTCCCGGAAACATGACTCCAGTTTTTTTTTTCTGGTCCTCACAGATTCCTGCCAGCCAGGGATATCTTTCTTTAATGCCTTCATAATCCAACAACTAGGGAACAATTGTAATCCTGTCCTCATCCTGATTGTCAACAGGATATTTATACATCAGATTTGATAAGCCATTCATCTTGGAATCATTGTTGCCCAGGAGCAGGAGGAAAATATGGAATGAATATCAGTGTGCTTTTATGGAGAGCCTCATGTTTGTGCTGAGGGCCTCAGTTACACAGAGTCCATGTAGCATATTGATCGGTAGACATTTTGGGTGTGATTTACCAGGTCTAAGAAGCCTTGTGGGGGAGAAACCCTAAGTCTTGGTTTTCCACTTGACTGCAGATATAGTTTATTGTGTCTCATCAACAAGGTGGTGGCCTGTGCTTGATTGAATAACTCAGAGGTCACTGAATTCACTGGAGTGGCTTGTTCCAGAGTACACATAAAGTCACCCTGATCATGAGCAGGTAGACCCATATTGGGATCTGCAGGGTAACATGCCAAACTGAACACACCTGTGGGTCTCTCTTGCCCATTTTCAGAGGTCAGAGGTCTGAATGCAGTGTGCTTGGAACAGAACTTGGCATTAATCACAAGCCCAGTGTTTGTTAAACTGCATGTATATTTTATCTTGCAGTATTATGTTTCTACCCACATCAAGATTAAACACTTCTTTATGGGGAACACCCTTAAATGCTATGCTTTCTGAAATTTTATTATAAAATTTGGGTTCAAGAGAACTGCAAGATGGCTCAGTGGGTAAAGGAGTTTGCCACCAAGCCTTACAATCTGAGTTCAATTCCCCAAGACCCAAATAATGGAAGAAGACAACTGACTTCTGTATGTGCTCTCCAATTAATACACATGTGCTCATGCACATACACACATATACATAAAATAAACAAAGGTTAATAAAGGTTGTTAAATGATATGCATTTAAAATGTAGAATAATAGCTAAGTGTATACATTATTCAATAGAGGAACAGAATAATACTTATTCCGCAGATAAAAAAGCATGTCATACATTCTCATTGTTCCCTAAAAGTTTTATGAGGAAATACAAAGATTCCAAATTGCTCTCAATGTTATATAAATCTAGAAACTATAAATGTTGACAGACAAACACTTTTAAATAAATAGGATTAAGATCAATAGTATAGTTTTAAAATGGAGCTATTTACCATGTCCATGATGTACAGGGAAGAGTTTTATTTTTATTGTGTATACTTATTTTTAAACTCTGGAGTGAACAAGAATTCATGTAATCCTTTTGCAATGAAAAAGCAAAGGATAAACAAAATAGGGAATAAAGTAGTATTTCATATATAAATACTTAATGACTACCCCCTTCCATGTAATACCTATCTTTCAATATTCAGAGTTCTCTGTGGTAGAAAACACATGGAGGAATTCAGATATGGTCCCTACCCTCAAGGGGACTATATAAAGACACATGTCTAAGATACTTGAAGTAGAAACAAGAATGAAGTGACTTCAAAGACATTGTCTGGGATGAGATCTGCAAGGTCAGGCACCATGTTGTTTCCATGTAATGAATAGTTCCTGAGTACATTAAGGAAAATCAGTGCTAATTTATGGTAGGCATAAGAATCTCTTTATATGCCTAGTATGTCTTTGAACTTATTTATAAAAGCTAACATCCAGCTATCAAACTGCTATCTGTCTCCAAGTGTCAAAATACAATCTTATTTTACTTCCAGCCTCTAAAGTAGAAAAAACATAATTTAGGAACATTTTTTAAGGACTGGAAATGTTATGCCAAAAACGATGTTTGATACCTGCATAATAAAGAGCTCCTTCCCTTTGATGTTGTGTGGAAACCAGCCAATTTGGGATCCTCCCAATAAATCAGAGGACTATTTGGGGTTGCTAACATCCAACTAATGTGTCAAGAGTAGTGTAGCTTTGAAAAAGGGCAGCTAGTGACACAAATGTTAGGTTGCCTCTGAGCAATGACAATAAACAGTGTAAATGAGCTATTAGGAAAAAAATCAATGAAAGCCTTGGACCTTGAAATCAGGACAAAGGGTTCAAATGACCAGGTTCACAGATCACCTGCACTAGGGACTTATTAGTACCAAGTTACACATTCAAACAGTCATCTGTGGTGGGCTACAGCGGGATGACCCCTGAAAAATAGGCATTACCACCTAGTAAGGAAGGGATCCACTACGTGTGGTTAATAGCAAAACAGTTAGTGGTATGTACATATATGCCTTGGCAAATGTTTGAAGTATTTTTCTAGGAGTATTAAACAATAAATCATTCGCCCCCTTTAATCCAAAGTGAGTCCTTTTACTTGGCCTGTCTTCTAAATTTGCTGTTGTGAATTATTAAGAACTTATAGAGGACAATTGGTCTCATGAAATGTGATAGCATATTAACGTGATAGCATTGTTTGATATAATAAAGGCTTATCATTTATCACGTCTTATAATAGAGATTTATCACAGCAAAACTCTAGGTTAGAATATGGACTTCCAACTTTATTTTCAAGGAAAAATTAGTCTTTCAATAGTAATAGATATGTTACTCTATGTTCAATAGTAATAGGATATGTTCAGTATCCTAACTGTGGCACTTAGGATAATTTGAGAGTGAAATCAATGTGATGGGCAGATTAAAAACTCCATAGGTGATCAGCTGCCTGATGCCTGACAGTTTAAGGAAAACAGGAATTTTTGTCCTTTGCAGTCCAGAAGTGACTTTTAATTTTCCATAAATTTAAAGAAATATGTCAAGATAGTCAAGGACACCACAAAAAGACCTACATAGCCAATTAACTCAGACAGAAGGGGCTCATCGAGACTGAATCACCAACCAAAGAACTTGTATGGACTGGTCCTAGGCCCACTACACATATGAAGCTGATGGGCTGCTTGGTTCTTAAGTGGATTCCCTAACAATTGGAGCAGGGACTATCTCAGACTTGGTCTCTGTTACCTCCCTCTGAATCCGATTTTCCTTGCAGAACTGCTTTGTCTTGCCTCAGTGGAAGAGGAGGCACTTAGTCCTGATGCAATTTGATGTGCAGAGTGGGTTGGTGGTACCAGGCGGTAGGGGGGTACTGTGGAAGTGGAGGGGGGGAGGACCATAAGGAGGGAAAGGAGAGAGGTTTTGATTGGAATGTAGAATGAACAAATAAATAAAAATTTTAAAATGAAATAAATATAATAAAAAATCAAGCAAAAATATAAACAAGCTGAAAAAATATGTTGAGATGTCTCTCAGTTTGCAGTTGTATGTTTTTATTTCTATGTAAATAAAAATGTGGTCCCAGAGATCTTTTAGAATGTGTAAAAATGCCACATTTCAGCTTGACTAGTTTTGACTCACGATTTTTGTTAAGACTTTCCAAACAAATGGAAAATTATTTTAAGTTACACCATAAAACCAGCATTGCAACTTCAGCTGTTAAGCATGGGCAGTTTCAACACTCAAAATTGATTTCACCTAAACATTCATCAGAATGAATGTCTTGCCATGGCAATTAATAGCTATATTTGAAATAGCTTTGAATTTTCCAAAAGCCAGTACAGAGAGGGCAGGCTTGCTGAACTGGAAATGTTTCAGGCAGATATGCGACAAGCAAATACCTTTTCTAAAACTGATCTCGACCTGAATAACCTCCAAGGAACTTTTGATGTGATTCCAGGTTCAGAGAACAAAATAGGAAACAATTTCCACAGTATAAATGTCCCAGAACTCCGTGGACTGACTCAGAGGGGTGTTCTGACTGCAGACTTCAATGATGATCATGGGTGGGGTCTGAGAGCAATGAGGTGACCTGATGGCTTTCTAAGGCTGGAAAGCATGCGATTCACCATAAGAAATACACTGTCACCTTGGAAGATAAGTGTATACTGCTGAAGTACTGTTTATTTATAGTCACTTGGGATACCAGCTAGTCTCAAAAGCATGACTAGCTGAGAAAGAAACCTAAGAATCCATAGAAATGGGACCAAACTAGGGGAACACAGAAACAGCTAGAAGCTAGTATTTCTAAATTTTAATTCCATTTCAGGACACCACACAATTTTGGTAGTTAGTAAGGAATGCTTTTCTTTCACACGCTCCCCAAATATTTAATTATGGCACATTCAAAAAGCTGTATTGATTAAAGAGAATCCAAGTTTTGAATGAGACAAAGATGGAGAGGATTGGGGCATATGATAACTTTAAAAGAACAAGAACAAAAACAAACAAACAAACAAAACCAGGGTGAGTTTTGAGGCTTTCCATATTTCCAGGGGGAACATTGTCACTGTCTTCCACACCTCCTTCATAACCTTCCATTCTCTGAGAGCTTACCCATAATCTAATGGCTCTCAACTTTCCTAATGCTGTGACCCTTTAATATAGTTCCTCGTGTTGTGGTGACCCCCAAACATAAAATTATTTCATTGCTACTTCATAACTGTAATTTTGCTACTGTTATGAATTGTAATGTAAATATCTGACATTCAAGATGGCCTTAGTCAACCCCTGTGAAACGGTCACTCAACTCCCAGAAAGGACGAGACCCACAGGTTGAGAATCACTGCTGTAGGTCCTCAGGTTTGGCTCTGGGAACAAACTGTGCTCTAAAGTGAGCAGTTGGATTACATGGGGTTCTAGAATATTGTCTTGCATTCCCATGCAGCTTCCCAGTGACTCCATCCTTAAATCAAATATTCCCTTAGTCCTTTTGATTATAAGCTGAGTTCCTATTTTACACATCTATTGGATCTTCAGATCCTGTTGAAGTTGACTCTTAGGTGTTTTTTTTTTCCATCTCTCTCTTATACCTAAATGTTGCATTTAAGAATAAGGCATCAACCTGGGAATGGCATCTCAGGCCTATTATTCCAGTTAGTATGTGGGAGGTTGATACAGGAGGATCACCATAATTGATTCCAGTCTGGAGTATACAATGAGTTCTAGAAAAACCTAGGCTACAGGGAATTTTGAAATCAAACAAACAAGCCAAACAAAACAAAGACATGAAAACTGTCACTCAGAGATACTTTGTGTGATCGATGCTTTCCAACTACTAGCTTCCCCATAGGGATTTTCTCTCACAACACTGTCTTTTTAAGCCGGGCGTGGTGGCACATGCCTTTAATCCCAGCATTCGGGAGGTAGAGGCAGGAAGATCACTGAGTTCGAGGCCATCCTGGTCTACAAAGCGAGTCTAGGAGAGTCAGGACTACACAGAGAAACCCTGTCTCAAAAAACAAAAACAAAAACAACCAACCAAACAAAAACCAAAAACACTGGTTTTCTTAAGGGACTTCATTTCTCATCTGCAGACCTCTGCAGCCTTCACTCCAGGAGGTCTGGGAACAGGTGTAAGAGCTCTGTCCGTCTTCTCTTTCAAGCCTCAAGATGAGATTGTTCTTTACTATATCCGTGCTTCCAGTTCCAGCCCTGCAGTTCACCTGTGAGATCCTTAGAGCACGGATGCAAGGTCATGTCTGCTGGAAAAAAGGTCCCCATGGCTGAGAAGTTTTGCACCACCATCTGGCTGTAAAAACTCAGATAATCAATGGGTTCGCTGGTGCCTCTCTTCCCTAGGCATCTGAAGTTGTAATTTGTAATTTCCCTTGCCTGCTAAATCACATTTTATAAGATGAGTTCTTTGGGTGAAGTAAATGCCTTTATTCTTTTAGAGTCTTCTTCGCAGGAATTCAAGTGAAAGAGAAGAGGAATGAATATTTGTTATACCTGCCTCGTTTAGCCTGTACCCCATGGCTGACGTTAGGTCTGTTCGCTATGCCTGCTTTCCCATCATATATAATGGGATGGAAATAGTTGTTCTTAAAATGAAGAGGTGCACACGAAAGAACAAGGGTGTAAAAAAAAATCCCAGCTTGCTGTAGTTGGGGTGGTTACCATTTCTTTCACATCTGGTCTCTGGGCCATTCCCAGAGCTACCACCAATGCCCTGCTAGGGCAGAGCATTGGTGTGTTCACAGTATCTATGGCTCATAGGAGCCCACGGATGAATGTGTCTTTTGCAATGGGAAGTAAATAGGAGTCTCTGATTGCAATGGCGATACATTGGATCTGACTTGTTGACTGTTTCTTTAGAGTAAGACAGAAATTAGGAAACAAGGATGCTTTAGTTTTCTCACTTAGCAGATATGAAGGAGTTTCTAAAAAGTACCACCTCTGAAAAACGGATCAAACCTTTTAACTCACATATCATACTATGGAAGTAAATGAACTTATGAAATAAAAAGGACAATGCTTTTGTGTTAAAAAGAATTTGGAAAAATGTGTATCGAACTAATCTAGACATTAACTAACTAACTAATTAGTTGGTGAGATAGAATTTTACTTTCTGTCATCTTGCTATGTTGCTCAAGCTGGTTTCACATTCTTGCACTCAATCTTCCTCCTGCTTCAGCCTTCAGAGTGCTGGGATAGAAGGCATGCATAATCATTCTCAGCTCAAAGTTCATCTTCATTTATTGTAAGGGCTTTGAGATCACTTAGTGTACTAATATAATTTGAATTCATAAAGTAGACATGTAGTATTATTCAAATATTGAACCTTTCCCACCAAGACAAAACATAAAGCTGTATGGCCAATGTTACTCCAGGCAGCTCAAAATCTTAATTAGATTGTTTGAAGTTGGTAGTGAACTTCTAGCCATTATGGTCGATTGCACACAGCATGGTGAGCTGAGGGGTGAGCACCACTTTCCTAGCCATACCGACATTCTAGGCCCTGGTATTGCAAAGTATGGGATGTATAGCTACTGCACAGAAACATAATACCATTTCAACATAAAATCGTAACACTCTTTGTTTATCTTTCACTTAATTACCCTTCTTAAGAAAAAGACTCAGATGGATAGGTAGGATCAACATAATAAAAATGGCCATCCTACCAAAAGCAATATACAGATTCAATGAAATTCCTATCAATATCAATACCAACACAATTTTTATAGACCTGTAAAAAGCAATTCTCAACTTCATATGGAATAACAAAAACCAAGAATAGCTAAATCAATCCTGTACAATTAAAAAAAAAAAACATCTGGAGCTATCGCCATTCCAGATTTCAGGCTGTACTACAGAGCAATAGTAATAAAAACAGAATGGTACTGGTATAGAAATAGACCAGTGGATCAATGGAATCAAATTGAAGATCCAGAAATGAACCCACACACCTATGATCACTTAATTTTTGACAAAGAAGCCAAAACCATACAATGGAAAAGGGACAGCATCTTCAACAAATGATGCTGGTCCAACTGGATGTCCACATGTAAAAGAATGACATTAGACCCATACTTATCACCTTGTACAAAACTTAAGTCCTTTAACATAAGGCTGGACACACTAAATGTACTAGAAGAGAAAGTGGGGAAAACCCTTGAACTCACTGGCACAGATGACAACTTCCTGAACAGAACACCAACAGCTCAGGATCTAAGACTAACAATCAATAAATGGGACTTCATGAAACTGAAAAGCTTCTGTAAGGCAAAAGATACTGTCATTCGAACAAAACGGTAGCCTACATATTGGGAAAAAAATCTTCACCAACTCCACATCTGACAGAGGGTTAATATCCAAAATTTACAAAGAACTCAAGAAATTAAATGCCAAGAAACCAAATAATCCAATAAAAAAATGGGGAACAGAGCTAAACAGAGAATTCACAAAGGAGGAATCCCTAATGGCTGAGAGACACTTGAAGAAATGCTCAACATCCTTAATCATCAGAGAAATGCAACTCAAGACGACTCTGAGATTCCTTCTCACACCTGTCAGAAAGGCTAAGATCAAAAGCTCATATGACAGCACATGCTGGAGAGGGTGTGGAGAAAGGGGAACCCTCCTCCATTGCTGGTGGGAGTGCAGGCTTGTGCAACCACTATGGAGATCAGTCTGGAGATATCTTAGAAAAGTTGGAATAGCTCTGCCTTGGGACCCAGCCATACCACTTCTGGGTATACACCCAAATGATTCCTCACCAAATCACAAGGAAGTTTCCTCATCTATGTTCATAGCAGCCTTATTTGTAATAGCTAGAAACTGGGAACAACCCAGATGTCCCTCAACTGAAGAGTGGATTAAAAAACTGTGGTACTTCTTCACAATGGAATACTACTCAGCTACCAGAAACAACAAAATCATGCAATTTGCAGCCAAATGGATGGAACTAGAGAAGCTCATCCTGAGTGAGCTAACTCACACTCAGAAGGATGCACATGGTATCGATTCATAATCGGATTTTAGCCGTATAGTACAGGATAACTATACTACAACCAATGCACCAAAGGGAACACAAACATAGACTTTTTTTTCCCTATCAATGAGACACTTTGCCCTAGTGGTGCTGCCTTGTAGGCCCCCAGTGTATGAGGAGGCTCTTGGCCCTCATACGACTGCTGAACTGGGGCAGGGGACTGCTATGTAGGGACACTCCACTCCAGAGGAGTGGGATGGAAGGAATAGGGAGTAGAGGGTGGGAGGGTAGAACTGGGAGGGGTGGAAAGAGGACACTGTGATGGAGATGTAACCTGAAGTAATAAATAAATATTAAAAAAAGAAGAGACTCAGACTTAGTTGGTAGCACCAACTATTCAAGATACAGTACTATCTTTTTAAATTGAAAATTAATCCAATATATTCTGATCATGGTTTCCTTTTCCATATATCCTCCCAGATCCTCCCCGGCTACCCATCCATCTGACTCTACACCTTCTTTCTCCCTCTTTTTAGAAAACAAGCAAATAAAAAAGAAAACAAAGAATAGCACTGACAAGAATAGTAAAAAACAACAACAAAGCACAAGGAATCCACACAGGCACAACATACACAAAAACAAAATCCATAAAAACAATATCAGAAACCATAATATACAAGCCTCAGTAAAACAAACAAGCAAACAAAAAGTTCAAACAAAGGACTATGAGAAAAAAAAACAATTTACAAAACCACCATTGAGTTTGTTTCACTGGCTGTGTATTGGTAGGCGTGAGGCCTGCCCTTAAATGTAGTTTATATACCCAGTGAGCTACCATTGGAGAAAACTGATTTGTCCTTGCAAGTGGTTGTCAATTGGAGATAGCTTCTGTGTTAGGGATAGGAGCTTGTGTCCACTTCCCCACTCAGTAGTGGGACCCCATCTGGCTTAGAGTGGTGTACATTACCACAGTCTCTGTAGGTTCATATGTGCATCAGTCCTGTTGTGTCTGGAAGACACTATGTCCTTTGTGTCATCCATCTCCTTTGGCTCTTACAATCTTTCATCCTTATCTTCTGCATAGCTCCCGAAGCGCTGAGGAAAGGTGTTTGCTGAAGACATCCCATTTAGGACAGAGTGTTTCAAAATCAGAGTACAGTCTTTAGGATAGCATTTTATATCCAATCATTTTAGAAAGGCTTGGGGTCTCTCATGGCTAATGAATCCATCCTCACCAGGTACTACCCTCTAATTTAATTCCATTGTCACCAATGTCTAATCTAATCTTCTTACAGATTAGCATTAGGATGAGTCCTGGTCATTTTATACAGAAAGAACTATCTGGAATCATTTTCCTTAACAGGGAGGCGGTGGCTCAGGAATGGGAAAGAAGTGTCCTAGAACTTGAAGCTGGAAGCTATGAAAAAAAAAACCCATCAAAATAACCTATCACAAATAAAAGAGAAGAGGAGACACCTCCCTCACCTGGCACCAGTGACTTTGACTTCTTGTCCACCTTAGTGGAGGGAGCCATTGCTCCAACAGCCTCAATCCGGTCTGTATTTTTAACTCTTGATTATTTCTGTTGAGTCAACAAACATAACAAATGTCTTTCTCTTCTAAACCCAACATCTTTCTCCCTTTGTTGTTTTTTATTCGGTAAAAGGCCTCTGAAATCCTTTTTCACATTTGTTATATCTTTACTTAATTAATTACTTAATTAATCATCCCCTCATTCCTACCACCAGTATCTTATACTCTTCAGTGTCAGATAGGACATTCTCACCACCAAAGCAATGAGGATTTTGAAATCCTTATCTGAAATGAACTATCTACCACAGTCGACATTGTTGGTTCTGTCTTGATAATTTTTTACTCTGGGTTTCGTGGAACTGTGAAAAGTATATACTACAGTTCTGCCCCCTAACAGTTCATACTCTAAATTTACATAATCGTGTTTCCCCAAGCTTTTCCTGGTCTATTTTTATGACTTCAACTATTGCCTATTTACTGATGATTCCCAATCCTACGTCCAGTCTCAACCTGCCCCTTGATCTTCATACCTGTACATCCAACTGCCCGTTCTGAACACCACCTGGATGTCCTACAGGCATCTCAAATGCAACATGTTGAAAACTGAGCTCATCATCTTTTCCCTAAGCCGATACCTTTTCAGTTCTTCTTTGTCTCACTTGCCATCTCAGCTCTTTAATCAGGCATACAAGTTAGGAATCCTCTTTGATTCTTCCCACTCCTTAATTCCATAGACAAAGCCTACAGATTACGCTCTTTAAAAATAGCTTGTGTTTGTCCACTTCTGACTTCTGCTTGTTGCTTTTGCCATCTTTGTAACAGGCCTTTACCATTTTCCATCTGACTTCTGGGAAAATTAGGTTACGTTCTTGGCTTAGTTTTCTTCACATCCTCCCTCTTTGGCTATATCCCCTAACTTTTGAAAATATATGTATTTATTTTTATTTTATGTGCATGAGTGTTGCCTGCAAATATGTATGTGTGACACATGGGTACAGTGTTCTAGTCAAAGAAGGCCTCAGATCTTCTAACCCTGGAGTTGCAGACACTTATGAGCTACCGTGTGGGTACGGGAAATGATGCACAGGTTCTTGGCAAGAGCAGCAAATTTTTATTTATTTATTTTTTATTTCTTCAAGTTACATCTCAATCACAGTCCCCTCCCTACTCCCCCCTTCAGTCTCACCCTCCCACCCTCTTCCCCATCAACCCACCCATCGCCTTCCTTTTTTTTAAGTTTAAGGTATATCTTTTTTCCCTCAAAAGCTCCCCCTTTCAGTCCAACAAATGGCTCTTTCTCTTATCACAATAAATACAATACAAAACAACAGAAATAATTAGGCCACAATTATGAGAGATATATGGCTTAGCATACATTCCCAATGTCCAGTCCATACGTATTTGGCACCTGACTTTAACATTCTACTAACTATCTGAGTTTAAAATTCTATATCCAACTCAGCTTTCATCCTAACTTGCAACACAATTTTAAAAACATCTTCTTAGATGCACAACACCCTCTTAATTCCTAAAAAAAAAAAAAACCCTCAAAAATTTAACTATGAGACTCTAGCTACCTATTCTTCAATCACCTCAGAGACCCGAGAGGGATGAATATATCAAATTATACAGGAAGTGCAGGGCCAGCAGCTTCTAAAACTAAGAAATGACATACCAGTGGCTGCCTGGACAGTTCCCATTTTCTCTCCATACATTACAGCATCAATCTCCAGCTGTTTAGCCCCGTTTCTCTGACAGACATTTATTGTAGAGCAGGAATTATGAAGGACTTGCCTACCCAGTCTTGGCAGAGCTAGGAGCAGCAAATATTTTAAAGACATCTCTCATGTCTTGGGTTATAACTTTTTCAGACACCCTTTTCTTCCCTGTGAGAGTCTCAGTGCTACCCACTACCTACAGTATTAAAGGTTAAGCTTTCACCATAATTTAGGACTTGAATATTTTCTCCAGTCCCTCTTTTTTATCCGAGCTCTACCATGGCTCCTGTTTCTCTGAGAGCAACAGCCTATTTCAGGGTTACTCATTGTTCTGTAGGGTCTCAATGGCCTACATCTCTGGGCCTTGGCTAAGGCCAGTTTTCCACCATAATCCAACTAAACAGTTTTTGTTTGTTTGGTTTATTTTTTTAAGAGGTGGTTCGATAAATCCTCAGACCAGGTCCTATACCTCTTTTAGTGTAACCACCATGACCTCTGTATGTCTCTAACATGTTACTCTATATTATATTGTGTCATATGGGTTTTTATAAGTTACATTTTAGTAATATCTTTAGGCCAGGGAACAAATGTGCCTTATTTATTTTTACTTTCTACTGTTTAGCTCAAGAAATGGACTCACTAAACAAACACTGGATGATTGCATCAAAGAATAAACAAGACTGATGTATTTGGAACAGAATATAGGGCAAAGGCTTAGAAGAGTATTCACATGTAAACAGGACCTGGTAACTGACTTGTTTGGGTTGTTAACTCATAGGGAAGGGTAAGTTAAAGACTTTTAGTTTGTAAGTGGCAGTACAGGGCATAACTAGTGGGAACAAAAATTAAAGGGGATTTGAGTTTTGTCTTTGAGGATATATGGCTTTTGAGATGCTTTTTAGAGTCCTGTAATGAGTTCTCTTCCTAGTTTCACAACAGTAGTAAAGTACTTAGAGTACCGAAAAACACTTTCTGAATATGGCATTCAAAGATGTTTTCTTTTTTTTTTCCTTTATTTTTTATTTCTTCAAGTTACATCTCAATCGCAGTCCCCTCCATATTTCCCCTCCAGTCCCACCCTCCCACCCTCAACCCCCCATCCTCTTTCCTTTTTTTTTCCTTTTAAGTTTAAGGTATATCTTATATCCCCCTACAGTTTCCCCTTTCAGTCCAACAAACGGCTCTTTCTCTTATACTAACAAATACAATACAGTACAACAGAGGTAATTAGGCCACAGTTATGAGGGTTATATGGCTTAACGTACATTCCCAATGACCAGTCCATATGTATTTGGTACCTGACTTTAACATTCTACTATCTAAACATCTCCATGAGTTTAAAGGTCTATATCTGACTCAACATTCATACTAACTTGCAACACAATTTTAAAAGTATCTTCTTAGATCTATAACACTCTCTTGACTCCTAAACAACTCAAAATTTAATTATGAGACTCTAGCTATCTGTTCTTCAACCACCTCAGAGACCTGAGAGGGATAAATATATCTGATTTTATAGGAAGTGCAGGGCCTGCAGCTTCCCAAACTAAGAAATGACATACCAGTGGCTGCCTGGACAGTTCCCATTTTCTCTCCATACATTACAGCATCGATCTTCAGTCGTTTGGCCCCGTTTCTCTGACAGACATTGATTGTAGAGCAGGGGTTATGAAGGACTTACCTACCCTGTCTTGGCAGAGCTAGGCTATCGACTTACCTGCTTCCAGGTTTTGTCCTTTTTAGACAGCATTCTGTCTACACTTGGAGCAAGGGGCTTTTCCTACCAAGAGATAGGCTTGTGACTAATTCAATCATCTCCCACTGGAGATTCTTTGATGCTCATCTTCTACTTGGAGGAGAATAGGGGGTGCTGTCAGGAGTTGATATGTCTTGATATAAAAAAAATCTAAAGTTACGAAAACATCTTTGAATGGTATATTCTGCAGATCTCTTGAGGTTTTTGAAGAGGCCCTATCTATGTTTTATATTAGGGTAAGCAGATGTTGCTTGTCTCTTGCCGGTTTATTTCTGATTAGCTTAGAAAGTAACTATAATAGGCTGTCATAGTACCTAACTGAATGACTGGCTTGCATAACCATTAGTTTGCATTTCTTAATTATCCTAAACAGTTTATGACAATTATTAGCAAAAGGCAGAAACATCACATTTCATTTTTTTTCTTTACCTCCTAACCCTTCCATCCCATTTCTCTAGGGTGGGGTGTCCTTATATAACAGTCCCTCATCTCAGTTGAGAGGTCGTATGAGGGCCAAGAGCCTCTTCATTCATTGGGGATCTACGAAGCAGTACCATCAGTGAAAAGTGTCTCATTGCCCGGAGAGAGAAATACTAAACAAACAAACCAATAAGCATACAATAGATAAAAAAGACTAAAAAATAGAAAAAAATATAACTAATATATAAAAAATAAATAAAGCATAAGAATTAAAAATAAGAAGTCTATGTCCAAGTTCCCTTTGGTGTGTTAGTTGTAGTATCGATACCTTCTACTATATAGTGAATCCTACTATAAGTGAATAGATGCCGTATGTGTCCTTCTGAGTCTAGGTTAGTTCACTCAGGATGAGCTTTTCTAGTTCCATCCATTTGGCTGCAAATTGCATAATTTCATTGTTCCTGATAGCTGAATAATATTCCATTGTATAGATATACTACAGTTTTTTGACCCATTCTTCAGTTGAGGGACATCTGGGTTGTTTCCAGTTTCTAGCTATTACAAATAAAGCTGCTATAAACATAGATGAGGAAACTTCCTTATGATTCCGTGAAGAGGCATTTGGGTGTATACCCAGAAGTGGTATGGCTGGGTCCTGAGGCAGAGCTATTCCAAGTTTTTTAAGATATCGCCAGACTGACCTCCATAGTGGTTGCACAAGCCTGCATTCACACCAGCAATGGAGTAGGGTACCCCTTTCTCCACACCCTCGCCAGCATGTGCTCTCATTTGAGTTTTTGATCTTAGCCATTCTGACAGGTGTGAGATGGAATCTCAGAGTCGTCTTGAGTTGCATTTCTCTGGTGATTAAGGATGTTGAGCATTTCTTCAAGTGTCTCTCAGCCATTAGGGATTCCTCCTTTGTGAATTCTCTATTTAGCTCTGTCCCCCATTTTTTGATTGGATTATTTGGTTTCTTGGCATTTAATTTCTTGAGTTCTTTGTAGATTTTGGATATTAGCCCTCTGTCAGATGTGGGGTTGGTGAAGATTTTCTTCCAGTCTGTAGGCTGCCATTTTGTTCGAATGACAGTGTCCTTTGCCGTACAGAAGCTTTTCAGTTTCATGAGGTCCCATTTATTGATTGTTGATCTCAAGTCCTGAGTTGTTGGTATTCTGTTCAGGAAGTTGTCACCTGTGCCAATTAGTCGGAGGGTTTCTCCCACTTTTTCTTCTAGTAGATTTAGTGTGACCAGCCTTATGTTAAGGTCTTTGATCCACTTGGACTTAAGTTTTGTACAAGGTGATAAGTATGAGTCTAACTTCATTCTTTTACAAATGGACATCCAGTTGGACCAGCAGCATTTGTTGAAGATGCTGTCCTCCTTCCACTGTGCCGTTTTGGCTTCTTTGTCAAAAATTAGGTGATCATAAGTGTGTGGGTCTATTTCTGGATCTTCAATTCTATTCCATTGATCTACTGGTCTGTTTCTATACCAATACCATGCTGTTTTTACAATTATTGCTCTGTAGTACAGCTTGAAATCTGGGATGGTAATACCTCCAGATGTTTTTTTATTGTACAGGATTGATTTAGCTCTTCTCAGCTTTTTGTTGTTCCATATGAAATTGAGGCTAGCTCTTTCCAAGTCTATAAAAAATTGTGTTGGTATTTTGATAGGAATTGCATTGAATCTATATATTGTTTTTGGTAGGATGGCCATTTTTAATATGTTGATCCTACCTATCCATGAGCATGGGAGATCTTTCCATCTTCTAAAGGCCTCTTCCATTTCTTTCTTCAAGGGCTTGAAGTTCTTGTTGTACAGGTCCTTTCTTTGCTTGGTTCGAGTTACCTCCAGGTATTTTATGTTGTTTGTGGCTATTGTGAAGGGGGTTGTTTCCCTTATTTCTTCCTCAGCCCATTTGTTTGTTGTATAAAGAAGGACTTCTGATTTTTTTGAATTAATTTTGTATCCAGCCACTTTGCTGAAGGTGTTTATCAGCTGTAAGAGTTCTCTGGTGGAATTTTTGGGGTCGCTTATGTATACTATCATATCATCTGCAAATAGGGATAATTTGACTTCTTCGTTTCTGATGTTTATCCCCTTGATGTCCCTTAGTTGTCTTATTGCTCTAGCAAGAACTTCAAGTACTATATTGAAGAGATATGGTGAAAGTGGACATCCTTGTCTTGTCCCTGAGTTTAGAGGAAATGCTTCAATTTTCTCTCCATTTATTTTGATGTTGGCCACTGGCCTGCTGTATATTGCCTTTATTATTTCTAGGTACGGCCCTTGTATGCCCATTCTCTCCAGAACTTTTAGCATGAGGGGTGTTGGATTTTGTCAAATGCTTTTTCTGCATCTAGTGAGATTATCATGTGGTTTTTTTCTTTCATCTTGTTTATATGGTGAATGACGTTGATAGACTTTCATATGTTGAACCATCCCTGCATCCCTGGGATGAAGCCTACTTGATCATGGTGTATGATACTTTTGATGTGTTCTTGAATCGGTTTGCTAGTATTTTATTAAGTATTTTTGTATCTATGTTCATGAGGGAGATTGGTCTGAAGTTCTCTTTCTTTGTTGGGTCTTTGTGTGGTTTAGGAATCAGGGTGACTGTGGCCTCATAGAATGAATTTGGCAATGTTCTTTCAGATTCTATTTTGTGAAAGAGTTTGAAAAGTATTGGTGTTAGCTCCTCTTTAAACTTCCGGTAGAATTCTGTGCTAAAGCCATCTGGCCCTGGGCTTTTTTTGGTTGGGAGATTTTTAATGACTGTTTCTATTTCCTCAGGGGTTATAGGGCTGTTTAATCTGTTTATCTGATCTTGATTTAGCTTCGGTAGGTGGAATCTATCAAGAAAATTGTCCATTTCACTTAAGTTTTCAAATTTGGTGGAGTATAGATTTTTAAAGTAGGATCCGAATATTCTCTGGATTTCCTCAATGTCTGTTGTTATTTCTCCCTTTTCGTTTCTGATTTTGTTGATTTGTGTTTTCTCTCTCTGTCTTTTAGTTAATTTGGCTAAGGGTCTGTCTATTTTGTTGATTTTTTCGAAGAACAAACTCTTGGTTTCATTGATTCTTTGTATAGTTCTTTTTGTTTCTAAGTTGTTGATTTCAGCCCTAAGTTTGATGATCTCCTGCCTTCTGCTCCTCTTGGGAGTGTTTGCTTCTTTTTTTTTCCAATTCACCCAGGTTAGCTGTTAATTTGCTAATATGAGCTGTCACAATTTTCTTTTTGAAGGCACTTAGTGCTATGAACTTTCCTCGTAGAACAGCTTTCATTGTGTCCCATAGGTTTGGGTCTGTTGTGTCTTCATTTTCATTGGATTTTAAGAAATCTTTGATTTCCTTCTTTATTTCTTCCCTGACCCAGTGGTCCTCTAGTAAAGAGTTGTTCAATTTCCATGTAAGTGTAGACTTTCTGTTGATTTTTTTGCTGTTGAAGTCCAGCTTTATTTCCTGGTGGTCTGATAAGATACAAGGGGTTATTTCAATTTTCTTGTATCTGTTGAGGCTATCTTTGTGTCCAACTATATGGTTGATTTTGGAGAAGGTTCTTTGAAGTGCTGAGAAGAAGGTGTATTCTTTTGTGTTTGGGTGAAACGTTCTGTAGAGATCTGTTAGGTCCATTTGGTTCATGATCTCTGTTAGACTCATTATTTCTCTGTTTGGCTTCTGTCTTGATGACCTGTCCATAGTTGTGAGTGGGGTGTTGAAGTCTCCCACTATTAAAGTGTTTGGATCAATGTGCGATTTAAGTTTTAGAAGTGTTTCTTTTATAAATGTAGGTGCCTTTGTATTTGGGACATAGATGCTCAATACTGAGATAACCTCTTGGTGGATATTTCCTTTAATGAGTATGTAATGCCCTTCTCTGTCTTTTTTTTATTAACTTCAATTGGAAGTCTATTTTGTTTGATATTAGGGTGGCTACTCCAGCTTGTTTCCTGGGTCCATTTGCTTGGAAAACCTTTTCCCAGCCCTTTACTCTGAGGTAGTGTTTATCTTCAATAGTGAGGTGTGTTTCTTGTATACAGCAAAAAGATGGGTCTTGTTTATGGATCCAGTCTGTAAGTCTGTGTCTTTTTATTGGCGAGTTGAGTCCATTGATGTTGATGGATATTAGTGACCAGGGGTTGTTATTTCCCATTATTTTGGTTTAGCTGGCTGTCTTGTGTTTCTCTTTTGTTTAGTTGCTGTGGAGGTTTCTATTTCCTCTGTTTTCTTGGGTGTAGTTATCTTCTCTGGGTTGGAATTTTCCTTCTAGGATCTTCTGTAAGGCTGGGTTTGTGAGGAGATATTGTTTGAATTTGATTTTGTCATGGAATATCTTGTTTTCTCCTTCTATGTTGATAGAGAGTTTTGCTGGATATAGTAGTCTGGCTGGGCACCTATGTTCCCTCAGGGCTTGTAGGACATCCGTCCAGGCCCTTCTAGCTTTTAAAGTTTCTGAGGAGAAGTCAGGTGTGATTCTGATGGGTCTGCCATTGTATGTGACTTGGCCTTTTTCTCTTACAGCTTTTAATATCCTTTCTTTGTTCTCCACATTTGGAGTTTCTATTATTATGTGACGAGAGGAGTTTCTTTTCTGATCTAATATGTTTGGTGTTCTGTAAGCCTCTTGGATTTTTACTGGCATCTCTTTCTTTAGGTTTGGGAAGTTTTCTTCTATGATTTTTTTTTTTTTTGGTTTTTCGAGACAGGGTTTCTCTGTGTATCCTTGGCTGTCCTGGACTCACTTTGTAGACCAGGCTGGCCTCGAACTCACAAAGATCCGCCTGCCTCTGCCTCCCAAGTGCTGGGATTAAAGGCGTGTGCCACCACCGCCCGGCTTCTTCTATGATTTTTGTTGAAGATATTTCCTGGACCATGGAGTCGGGAGTCTTCTCTTTCCTCTATGCCTATAATTCTTAGGTTCTGTCTTTTCATTGAGTCCTTGATTTCTTGGGTGTTGTGGGTGAGAGATTTTTTAGCTTTCTCATTTTCTTTGGATGTTGTACTGATTTCTTCCATCGAATCTTCCATGCCTGAGATCCTGTCTTCCATCTCTTGCATTCTATTTTTCATACTCACATCCGTAGTTTCTGTTCTCTTCTCTTGATTCTCCATTTCCTCTTTTAACTCTGACTGTGTTTTCTTTATTGTTTCCATTTCTATTTTCATGTCTTGAATGATAGTGTTCATTTTGTACATTTCCTTCTCCACTTTGCTTGTTTTTGTCTGGAGATCTTTCATTGCTTTATCCTTTTCCTGTTCAAGCTGGGTCACCTTGGCTTGGAGCTCTTTAATGATGTTATTCATTGTTTTGACTTGTAAGATTGTGGCTTCTTTGAATTCCTTCATAGTTTTAAGTTCTTCTTGAAGGGACTTTATCACTTTCCATACTGTAGAATTGTCATTGTTTTCATGTGTTTCAGTTGTGGTGAGGTGGTTCGGGCTGGACGGAATAGCGTTGCTTTCTTTTTTTTGGAGACATTTCGCTCTGCTTTTTTTTTTTTTTTTTTTTTTGGTCTCGGGCCTCTGGTCATGTGCAATTTGCTGTCTTCTGGACTTGGGTCCAAAGGGGGCACTGTGGTGTAGGATTCAAGTTGCCTTACTCCACCCCTATAAGGTGAGTCATTCAGTCCCTCCTCCCAGGTGTGGACCTAATTAATTCAGGTGGTGGAGCTGTTTACAAGTAAGCTCTGATTCCCTGCCAGAAGGGCCTGTACATAAGACCGATATACGACCATTTCAAATATCTCGCAGTTTGCCCAGGGTTGGTTCCTGTGGTGAGTAAGTCTGCAGTTCAGCTGCAGTAGCCTTGCTGCTCCCGTGGCTTGGAAACTGGCCAGTGACGTCACAGACTGCGATCTGTGGTCTTAAGGCACTTTTCACTGGATCTCCAGCTCACTTCCAAAGGTCACAACCATTTTCTAGATAATTGGATCATCTGTGTGAGATCTGGGTGTGCCCAGCAGGGTGGGGGTTATCTCTGTGTGTTTTCTGAATCTGCCAGCTGGGTATTAGGTTGGAACTTACCCGGGGTCTCTCCTTTTGGGGGGATGGGTTATCTCGATTCCCAGGTCCAGAGGCTTCCTAGCGTGCCTGAGATTTGGAAGGGCCAAAGATGTTTTCTTAACTTAAGATTTTTTGATATCGAGACATGTCGGCTCTTGACAGCACTCCCTATTCTACTCCAAGTAGAAGATGAGCATCGGAGAATCTCCAGTGGGAGATGGTTGTATTAGTGGCAAGCCTATCTCTTGGCAAGAAAAATCCCTTTCTTCAACTGTAGACAGAATGCTGTCCAAAAAGGACAAAACTTGGAAGCAGGTAAGTCGACAGCCTAGCTCTGCCAAGGCAGGGTAGGCAAGTTCTTCATAATTCCTGCTTTACGATCAATATCTGTAGAGAAATGGGGCCAAATGACTGAAGATTGATGCTGTAATGTATGGAGAGAAAATGGGAACTCTCCAGGCAGCCACTGGTATGTCATTTCTTAGTTTTGGAAGCTGCGGGCCCTGCACTTCCTATATAATCAGATATATTTATCCCTCTCAGGTCTCTGAGGTGGTTGAAGACTAGATAGCTAGAGTCTCATAGTTAAATTTTGAATTGTTTAAGAATCAAGAGGGAGTTCTGGATCTAAGAAGATATTTTAAAGATTGCGATGCAAGTTAATATGAAAGCTGAGTTAGATATAGAACTTTAAACTCATGGAGATGGTTAGATAGTAGAATGTTAAATTCAGGTGCCAAATATGTATGGACTGGACATTGGAAATGTATGCTAAGCCATATAACTCTCATAATTGTGGCCTATTTATTTCTGTTGCTTTGTATTGTATTTATTGTTATAAGAGAAAGAACCATTTGTTGGACTGAAAGGGAGAGCTGTTGGGGGGGGAAGATATACCTTAAACTTACAAAAAAAAGTGAAGAGGATGGTGGGTTGAGGGGGAAGAGGGTGGGACGGTGGGACTGGAGGGGGGAGTAGGGAGGGGATTGTGATTGAGATGTAACTTGAATAAATAAAAAATCAATAAAAAACATTTTCTGAGAAAATTGTCATAGTAATTTATTACAAATACCCATGCTTTGTTAAGATAACCCTTAAAGGTGCAATCTAGGTGGTTGGTAACCATCATCTGTCTTATTTGCCTTAAGGCTCACTCAGCAGGAGGGAAATCATGCATGTTGCTAGAAACCTAGCCAACTACCCAGGGCTAGTGAAGAAGAGAAACTTGTTACAGCTACTTTAGTAAAACCAGCATAATTCCTAAATGCATACTAAATACTTGTCCTTGTGCTCACAGATAAGTGCATCTCACCCCTCATGAAAAAAACTTCTGTTTGCAGCAGAGAGAGAACATTACAGAAACCCACAATGGCCAAAATAGAAAGAATAGCTAATCATGGGGGCACCCAGTCCAAATGGATAGATAATCTACAATACTACTATATACATACTGTTTAGGGAAGATTATAGAAGAAGTTGATGGAAAAACTGAAAGAGCTAGAGGACCAAGAAATCAACTATGTATTGTGTCTTCCAGAAATGACAGGAAACCTACACCTCAACAACATAGTTGGTTAAACAAGACCTGAATGATGACTACACCCATAATCACGCTAAAGTGGAGGGGGAATTACATCCCTAGACAAAGAACTACTGATAACTAATGACTGTAGAGAGAGGGAGAATAAGTCTTTCCCAGAAATGAGCCCCAATTGGTCTTCTGAAAGCAAGTGGTCAGCCCTGAAGTAGTGTATATACAAACAACAGTGAACAGAATCAGCAGGTTGCATTTATATATCTATGTATTTATGCATGTGTGGCAATACTAATTAGGGATGAAAGGGTTGTAAATTTGGAAGTAAGTGGGAGGCACAGGAGGGAGAGGGGCTGGAGAGGGAAGAGGGAGGAAGAAATGATGTAATTTTATTTAGTTTTAGAAAATTATAAAAAGCAAATCCGTGGAAATAGTTAACTTCTGGGTTTTTTGTATTAGTTGTATATTAATTTTATTTTGTGTTATTTAGTTTATATATATATATATATATATATTTATTTATTTATTGTTTTCCAAGACAGGGTTTCTCTGTATAGCCCTTGCTATCCTGAAACTCAAACTCACTCTGTAGACCAGACTGGCCTCGAACTCACAGAGATCCATTTGCCTCTGCCTCCCAAATGCTGGGATTAAAGGTGTGCGCCACCACGCCCAGCCATTACACAGTGTGAGCTGTCATGTTGGTGCTGGAAGAGCAGCCAGTGCTCTTAATCGCTGGGCCATCTCTCCAGCCCCTATTCGTTTTATTTGTTCTTTTTTCTCTTCAAAAGTTATCACTTCAGTTTTAGGCAGACACATTTAAGGAGTGTGTGTGTGCATGTGTATGTGGTGCTGGGGATTGAAACCAGGGTGTCATGCACACCAGGCAAGTCCCAGTGTCCTATCACTGGACTTCATCTTCAGCCCAAAAGTATTTTATTTTTTAATTTCCAGTTCTCATTGTGTTTAGATACTAAATTTTGAAATGTAAAGGAGAAAGAGAAAAGCATTGTTTCTAAGCTCGATCATGTTGCTTATCCAATTAGATTGAATAATAAGATGTGCAGTATTAAGGCTAAAGTGTCATGGGAAAAACTGTCTCCAATAGAACTATAATGCCTCCCTCATTTCTTTCCATGTCTGCGAACTAAGGCAACCTCTCGTGTCTCAGTGCCAGATGCTTTCTGTTGCCTGAGTCAAAAGTTACAGTCCTGTTTTCTGGAAATTACAGCTATTACATAAGGCCTCCACAATTGATTAGATTAATTAATAATGCTCCAGCAATTGCTGTGGGTTTGCCCTTTCTGCAGCTAGGTTTGGGCTGAGACAGTTTCCAGGTCTCTGCTTTTCATAGTGGATGTTTGTCTGTCACACAAGGAAAGGTACCATCTGAAACCTGTGTGGTAAGAGCTCCCAGGATCCTGTTAGCTGTCCTGTGTTAACACTCGGAAAATAAGATTCCATTCTTCCTCGTAAAAAGAAACACCTGCTTTGCTAATCAGTGAGGCCTTTTTAGTCAAAACGGATGCACACCATTTGGAAACAGCTCATAGATTCATGGTGACAGACAAAAGAGACTTTCCAAGACTTTCCCATTCACCTGCGACAGGCAGAGTTCGCAGAAGCAGGTTTGTTATGCCTGCAGTAGAATTCTGACCATAGAGCAATGATATGGTAAAGTCCCTCTACAATGCTTATACAAACTCGTCACAAGTATCCTTGACTGTATATGGGGACAGTTTAGTACCAGATCATAAAACTCCTGCACCAAAATTCTTGACATTTCTTTTTTTTTCCTATTATTTTCAGGTGAACTTTATTTTTGGGTCAGCCTCATAAAATGAACACGAAGCAAAAAATGATGATCAACAGAATTTTTACATTTCATTATGTGATACCTTAGAAAGATTATGAACTGTCAGTGTAAGCATGAGAAACCGGTCTGAGGAAGAAATGCCTCAAACTGAGTGAGTTTGGAGATCCTGTGAACAGGGGTTCGTTCAGAAAGATGGTCTCATCATCTCCATGCAAAGTCAAATGCCCTTGAAGCCTATTTTATTGCAGTCCTGAGAATGTGTGCATGGATTGTGACACTCAGGAATAAGATGACTGAAGTCATTTGTGAGAGACACACATGGCTTATCATCAAGACATTAGGAACACAGTCAACAAAAAAAGGAAATCTGTGTATGACAGCTGCAGGAAACATTATAACCTTATAAGTGAAATATTTTATCTGCTATGCTTAAATCTTTCTATTGTAAATTAAAGACAGTTTCTGCTAGAAGTAATTATAGATCAGTATTCTACTGTGGGTGGTTCAAAAAATTGTGTGTGTGTGTGTGTGTGTGTGGTTTTCAAATTACAGGACTATTAGTATAAGCTACACAAGATGCATGTAACATAATCATGTGGGAAGAACATCTTCTGTTTTTAAGAGGAGCTGTGCTCTATGTATTTAGAGGACATTTCCTTGTTAGTCTTTCAGAGCACTAATGCTGAAAAAGAAAAGCACACACCCTTCCTTCAATGTACTAATTGAAGACACATTATATAAACATAAATAAGTAAACGTTTTCTAAAAGAGGTTTAAAAATGCATACTGTTTTCAAAATGCCTATTTTCTGTGAGATAATTGGCTTGCTTTGTGATCCACCATGATCCTGGGATGGTTCATTGTTTTTTATTTTTTGGTTTTATCTTCTAAGCTATACTGGCTTGTATTTCTAAGCATTTAGTTTTTATAAATAGGACAAGTACCCTATGGGTAGTATTTTTTTTAATGGAAGTAATTAGTAGACACACAGTGTCCTACAACTTAAAATCTGTTCTGCAGCAATATGGCCAAGTTTCAAGCAGATAGTTCAGAACTTTGATGTTCCCCACTGTTGCTGTTGGGTCTCACTTCTCTGAGATTTAGTGTCACTGGTCACTTAAGAAGATGTTGTGCATCTGTCAGTAGAGTACAGAGAACAAGCACTGTCTTAATGGCTCTTGGGTATTTGTAAAGTTCTGGAGAACAAGATGGAGTGAAGTCAGCTCAATAAATAATCAGAATGAGAAATAAAACTGTAGCTGCCATCTCACTAGTCAACTGACTAAATGTATTCTGGGCTGTAAAGGGAAACAATCAAGAAAGAACAAGCGGGGTGAATCAAGACTGATGGGATGGTAAACTGGGGTGCCCACCATCTGAGTGTCCGCAGAGTCCCCTGAGACCTGAACTCATACAAAGGCTAACAAGGAACTCATCTTCCAAGTGTCGTGTGACTGTTTCCCCTGAACTGAAGCATTCTTTCCTAGAGGGGAGACAGGATACTTGGAAAACTCAAGTAGCTAAGAAATTTACAAGACTCAAGAAGCCCAGAAAGCTATAGGATTCACAAACACTGTCCCCAATGTTATATTAAGCAGTGACAACTGCTGTGGGAAGAAGACTCTATCAATGGTAGAGTTGCGGGCAAGTGGAGCAGGGAACTCTGGGAACTGAGCTTCTGTGATATATCACCCACGTTGGAATGGACTTTTCAGTGAGGTAGATACCTTCAAGTGACACGTTCCTGTAAGTAACCTTTCCTTGATGTTTCTGTAGGCAATTTTAATAAACTTACTGGGATTGCTGGTGGAAAGGAAGTCTGTTGGGGAAGGCAGCCGTCTTCAGACTCCCACATCTTCTGCTTTCAACCACCCATGATCCTGGGTTTTCCATGTCTGAATGCTAACTTCTAACACCTCATTTCACAAAGCTAGTGGTCTCCTAACCTCCTTTTGACATAATTTTCCTCATGCAAAACAACACAGACAATACATTAAAGGTAGAAGATAAAAAAGAAATAAACACTACACTCAGCAACCAAAGCTACAAAACTCAGAAAGCCTGAACAGATACCTCATGGAAATGGCATCCACAGTTGCCCTGCAGAAATTCTTTGTGTCGTCCCATTGTGATACTGAATGTGTCTACAACCTCATAGCCATAGTTTTTGGCAGCTTCCAGAATGTTCAGATTTTCTTTATGTAAGTTCTGTACTTCACCCTGTATTGCCAAGCAAGAGACATGGGGTTTTTATTAACTGAGGATCATTTCATTATTTAGTAACTAAAGCAGACATTATGTAAGTAGAATCTTCTTTTATCAAAATTGGTTATATTGTGAGATGAATTTCATATCTCATCAGTTTTTAAAAATAAAGATGTGCTGTAATTTTTCTCAAAACATCAGCAGAACCATTTATGTATAGGTGATACAATAATTAATAACTATCTACAGAGATACATGGTTTTGATTTTTTTCCTTACCTAAAAGCAATTAGTTTATTATTCACAAGTGCATTTAAAATTCTCAAATTGAAAACTGATATTTGACATACCACAAGGTAGACCTTCATTTACTTGGACTCTCCTTTAATTAAACCACTTGAAGATTAGCTGGCACCTGAGTTTTGCTTAGCTTCTTGCTAAGGGACAGGATGGAAGGATACATAGTGTGTGGTCTGTGCTTATAAAACATAGCGCTCTAATTGGAGAAATGGGTATTTCCACAGCTAGTATAATCCTTTATTAGGGGAAAACATGCCAGATACTATACTGCCAGGAGAAGTGGAACAGCTGCACCATGACATTTCCAGAGAGGACTCCAGATTAGTTTTGAGTGAGGTTCGCTACTTGGACATGGAAGAGGAGTGTGGCTTAAGGGAAGCAGCAAAACTGAACGAGGGCTCCAGCCTCTTTGTTTTCTTTCCTTAACTCTTTTCCTGCTATGCTTCTGGCAGAGACTGAATCTGGCTGGGGTTCTAGTTCAGGTCCACCCTGTCAGGGAGGGACAGCATCACTCAATTACTCTAGCTCCAAGACCTTCCCATGGCCTGGTTCAGTTTCTCAAAACTGGCCTGCAATCTGATACTCTATCTTCCCAGTCCAGCCTGCTTGCTCTCCTTTTGCCTCAGATACTGTGGCAAATTCAGTCTTCAGCACATTAGCCACTTAGATGTGTGGTGAAAACTGAATGACCTTCATGGGCTGCAGTGCAAAGGCTTTCTGTCTACTCCTTAATACTTCCTTCTATCCCTTCCATGCATGTCCCTAGCACATTCTTTTATTCCATCAGTTCTGTTGTGTTGCCTTAGGAGAGCCTCCTAACTAACACAGGAGAGGAATCACCATCTCTTTTCCCATCTCTGAACGATAATGGGAATGTTTGAGAAGGCAAACAATTGTTTGCGTTTATTGAGCCAACAGCAAGATAAAAGAAGTGGTACACATTGTATATTTTTCTGCTATCTGCTGGGCTTGCATGCTGATTTTAATATAGTACACAGAGAAAAACGCTTTCTTTAAGATAAAGTCAGTGAATACAGAAACCTCAAAAAGAGCCAGCACCAGAGGAAATGACACTTAAGTTAATACTTAACAGGCATTTGGAAGTTACTCAGGTGAGGAGGTGGGGAAGAATGTGGTCCATGAAGAGGAAACATTCACCTAAAGGTCTGGGAGGCACTGGGGGCATGGCATACTTGGTGTATGTATGTACAACCCTGTTCTCACGTACCTGTATACCTAAGCTGTGGCAAGAAAGGGTGAGTCTACAAAGGAAGACAGAGAGGCCCACCTTGAACACCTCTGAGAGTGTATGATAAAGTTAAGAATGGTGTGCTGTCTTCACCAACCATGGTCCCTTGATTCTTTCTATTTTCTACCTCTCTTCTTCTCACCTTTTATCTTCACTCTCTTTATGAAAACTCTGGGGGCAGGTGGAATCTCGACTCCGGGTCTGCACTACAGTGAGTGCAGGAGACCTGTCTGCTGAGATGAACGGATGGAAGCTAACAACCTAAATGTGAGGTAGGGTCACAACTGCTATCTGCTGTGAGGAATGGTGTGATCAGAAATGCATGGTGCTAATGGCAGCTGCAGAAAGGATTGAAGTCTTTGAGTAACACTTAAAAGGTTCCAAATCCTAACTTATGGCATGAAACTATGCAAGTCCCCTCTCCTAATCCTCAGTGGTCCTAAGTCCTTCTATTCCCTAGAAGCTGATGTCCCAACGTCTTTTAAGTTACCCAAACCCAAGATGGCCTCACTATGGTGGATTTGGTGTTTTGGCTTTGATTAGAGTTCTCCTGTGCCATTAAATACTTGACATTCAGGAAGGCAAAGTTTCAAGTAAGAGCAGGATCTAATGCTATGTGCTTGAAAAAGCTAGATGGGCTCAACACACACAAAAAGCAATGCTTACATACTAAACGGACTTGTGCCCCTGAACCATGATTCTGTACTTGCATATAAACTTAGGCTGATCTGTGTGCTTGAATAAGAACAGTTGATTTTATGACCTACACATACTGTCTTCTGTGCTATTTTTTCTCCTTAGTGCTGAGCCAAATCTACTATCTTTAAGAACTGGCCAGAGGCACCCAATGCCTCTCCTTTGTGAATGTCCAACTAGGGGAAAAACATTGATATCATACACATGTACACACACCACACACACACACATACACACACACGCACACACATGCTTATGATACTGTTTTGCCAAAGATTCACTGATATTTACAGTTTCATTTGTGGTCTCAGCATGAATCTGAAGAAGGGAAAGTCTCTGAATATGACCTGTAAAGGTGAACACACGCTCTCTTGTCTATTCATTCAGTGCTGCCAAGTACAGCTTGGGTTTTTTATTTATTTCCTTGAACTCAGTGCATTATTTATAGCACATTTATGGGCTATGGTCTCCTGGGATGCAGGAACAGTTAAGATGTTTTTAGAATCATATTTCATAAGTATATGGCTTTTATTTTCATGAAGGCTGATGAGAATTGTGGAATGCCTGTTGGATATTTGCCATCAGGGATCCTAAATTCATGCAGCCTAGGAGAAACGACCTTACCTGTGTTAGGAAATGCACTCCATCCACTGGCAGGTGAAATCCAATTCCCAAAGTTTTGATGATCACTAGGATATTGAGCAAATTTTCCCTGAATGAAATGATCAGGATTTTAAAGTCACAAACTTCAGCTTGATTTTTAGATACTTGTTAATTACATAAACATGCATGACAGAATCATCTTAGAATGTGATCATTTGCATATAGGACTAAACTATTTTATTGATTTCTCATATAGTAAGATTTTCTGTAGATAGTATTTTATGTCTTTAATGGATATTATTTAATAATGATAATAACATCTCTTAAAATATATTAATTACTTTGTTTCATCTGAAGAATTATATAGCAAAGAGAATTATTAGACAATGTTTTTAGATCTTTCAATGTATATTATATGTATATATATATGTATGCTTGTTCTGAGACAAGGTCTTACTCTGTGGTTGTGGTTGAACTTGAACTCACTACCCTCTATGAGCTACTTCTGTGGGTTCTCTGTTAGCACATCTGTCAAACAGATTAAAAGTCCCAAGTACGTTTAGAGTTCTGCAGTATTCCATGGATTTTTCTAACAGTAAAACTTGTTACCTGATTAGATGAATATAACTAAAACGATGCTAGGCTAACCTTCTAAATGTTTGAATTACAGGTGTGTGCTATCACATGCGACTGGAAGATATGTTTTGAGCTGCAGTAAGTTTAAAGTTAGAATGCTGAAGATCCCTGATTGAATATAAAAGTATTTCAAAATGTAATATTTGTCTTTAAATTTTTAGTCTTAAGTTCCAAATCTAACCTTTCAATAAGCCCAGATAAAGTTTGGTTATATAAATGGTACTTTCAAGGAAGAGATTAAGACATTGATGACAGTAGCTGCAGAGAGTTACCTCTTTAAAACCTTGTGAATAATTTGCAGGTGATTGGAATTAAGCCACTGAACACCACCAACAACCAATACCGTCTGGTCAGTATTCTCTAGGGGATGTGATCTGAAACCCAGAAAGAAAAACAACACATGTTGCTTCAGAACAGATGGCAAACATTTTAACTGGATTGCCTCATATTTCAATGAAGCATGTCTGGTTTCCTGATCACAAGACTTCCTTGTCATTTCCAGTTCATTTTCAGGCACATTAGTGGGTATCTAAGCTTTTCAGTACATTTGATAGACTGTGTGCAATTATGGTTGTGCAATGGTGGCATTTTGCCATTCATAGTAGTCTCATTGTACCTTTGCAAGAGATGTTCAAGTGCTTTCTCAAATGTTGGTCTCAATGAATGGCTTATCCAGAACTGGGGATAGTAGGAATAACTGATCAAGGTTTTCCCACCATTGACATTGGGGTAGAGTTTAGTGCCATGCACCTTCTGCCACTCCTGCAGTGTGTCATTCAGTCTCTCAATTAGATAGTACATCATCCCTCTGTTTGTGGAATCTCCAATGAAAAGAATCTATAAAGTAAAGAAAACATATTAGTTGTCAAGTCAGATGTTTACATGCTCACACAATTACACATCTAATTGAAGGATAGCCCTTCAGCCTTTAGAAACACCCTTAATATTTCCTATCACAACATCCCCCAAATTAGTTTATTTATTTTTCCCATATTTTTAGTAATGGCATCATCTCCTGATTTACTAACTAGTGTGTGAAGCTTGCATTTTATGTTATTTTCTATCTCCCTTATATGCATCACTTTAGTTATATTCATCTAATCAGGTAACAAGTTTTAGTGTTAGAAAAATCCATGGAATACTGCAGAACTCTAAATGTACTTGGGATTTTTAATCTGTTTAACAGATGTGCTAACAGAGAACCCACAGAAGTTCCTCATAGAAAGCACGCTATTACTTAAAAGAAGGAAGAAGGGATCCTTCTGAGCAATATTTCATACCCAACTTTGGAAATCCCAGTGGCATTTGTTTTCCAGTGAAGTCTGTCATACTTCCAGCACAGCCCAAGTTCAGGCTGTACTACCTCAAAACTGTACCTCAAACACTGCTACTCATGTCTTCTTTTCTGCACTCCAATCCATTCAACGTGACCTTATTTACATGCTCAAAATTATATTCATTCATCAATCAATTCTGAACTATTTAGGTTCAGCTAACAGGTACTGAGATTTTATTGTTTAATAGTCTCTGTTACGTGGAGTTGACACACCTGGGAAATTTGAGACTCAGGAAGACTGGGTCATAAGTCTAGTAAATTGTGAATACAAGACTCAACCCAGGTTCTCTGAGTTCAAGTGCATACCAGTGGCCCACCTTCTCATTGCATCTCCTTGTATTAGTGGGACAGACTTGGCCTTTCTCATGGAACACGATTTGTATTCTACACCATCTGTTTTTCCCTCGTCCTAATCCATCTGTTTTGAGAGTACCTCCCTGTACAATCCCACTTGTCACCCGTCAGAACCAACATAAATGGCACTCCTACCAAATGTCTCCTCTAGTGTCCCAGCTAGAGTGACTAGCTGTATTCTGTGATTCCATTAAATTTTAGTTTCATTATAGATTTTATTAAAGGCTACATGAGATCATAGCTACTCACACCTAGGTCTTTTCTGGCATATCTTATCAAGAAGTAATTGAAAGGTAAATTTTGAAGTCTGTTCCCCTCATAGTGTGATGAGTACATAGTGAGTTGAAAGTAATAGTCTCTTTCATCGAAGACAATTCCCTTTGAAAGCTTTTGCATAGTATGTAACTTATTCTTCAGTTTTTTTTTTTTTTTTTTTGCTCTTCGAGATCTGGTTTTTCCCTTAGTGATGCATACACTTTCTCTGTTTCAATGACAGCATGCCCTGCCCTCCGTTCTCAAGTTCACATCCACAGAGAATTTACTAAGCTTCTGCAGAAGCCTATGCTTTCCACAGTGTGCTGAAGTACCTCCATAAAGAAGCCCAGGAAGATGCCCCAATTTGCCTTCAGATACAATACCATTGTCATGAACATGGTTGCCAACCATGGTAGACCCCTCACTGATGGTCACTCGTGTCAGATTCCATTGGGGGGGGTGATACTATTCTAGCACAATAAAACAGTGAAATAAATTAAATTGATTCTAGTTAGGCTTTATATCTGCTTTTATGGTCTAGAATTTTGATTAAAAATTATTTCTTTTTAGTGGTGGAGACTGAACTCTGGTTCTCACTTCCACTCAGCATTCTGTCACTGAACTATGTTTCCAGTTCCTTCTTTACTTTCTATGTTGAGACAGGGTCTAACTTGCCCACCTTGGCCTTGAACATGCTCTGTAGCCTAGGCATGCCTTGAGCTTGTGCACCTCTGGATTAAGTCTCACAAATGGCTGGGATTACAGGTTTGTGGCACCAGGTTAGGAGAATTCTTGCTTTTCTTTTCTTTTTTAAAATTTATTATTTATTGCTTGAGGTTACATCTCCATCATAGTGTCCTCTTTCCACCCCTCCCAGTCCCACCCTCCCATCCTCTACCCCCTAACCCTTCCATCCCACTCCCCTGGAGTGGAGGGTCCCTAAGTAACAGTCCCCCACCCCACTTCAGCAGTCATATGAGGGCCAAGAGCCTCCTCATACACTGGGGGCCTACAAGGCAGCACCACTAGGGCAAAGTCTCTCATTGACAGGAAAAAAGAAAAAGAAAAAGTCTATGTCCATGTTCCCTTTGGTGCGTTGGTTGTAGTATAGATATCCTGTACTATATAGCTAAAATCCGACTATAAGTGAATAGATGCCATGTGCATCCTTCTGAGTCTGGGTTAGTTCACTCAGGATGAGCTTCTCTAGTTCCATCCATTTGGCTGCAAATTGCATGATTTCGTTTTTTCTGATAGCTGAGTAGTATTCCATTGTGTAGATGTACCACAGTTTTTTTTAATCCATTTTTCAGTTGAGGGACATCTGGGTTGTTTCCAGTTTCTAGCTATTACAAATAAGGCTGCTATGAACATAGATGAGGAAACTTCCTTGTGATACAGTGAGGAACTCAAGAAATTAAATGCCAAGAAACCAGATATTCCAATCAAAAAATGATGAAAAGAGCTAAACAGAGAATTCACACAGGAGGAATTCCTAAAGGCTGAGAGACACTTGAAGAAATGCTCAGCATTCTTAACCATCAGAGAAATGCAACTCAAGACGACTCTAAGATTCGATCTCACACCTGTCAGATTGGCTAAGATCAAAAGCTCAAATGACAACACATGCTGGCAAGGGTGTGGAGAAAGGGGAACCCTCCTCCATTGCTGGTGGGAGTGCAGGCTTGTGAAACCACTATGGAAGTCAGTTTGGTGATATCTTAGAAAACTTGGAATAGCTCTGCCTCGGGACCCAGCCATACCACTTCTGGGGAATTCTTGCTTTTCAAGAGGACTTTTGAGCCACCAGGAAAATTCTTCAGGAAGTAGCAACCACTCACTTCCTTCTGTGGTAGTCCATTGGGGCTGTTTACCACAGACAGAGCAGCTTCAACAACAGAAATTTATTTGTGAATGTTTCTGAAAGTTAGAAATACTCATCCAAGGGACTGACAGGGCTGTTTCCTTCTGGAAGATTTTTCAGCTGATAGATGATGGTCTTCCATGGTCTTCTATTCATCTGTGTAATCAGTTATGAAGACTCTGGCCATACTGTATTTGGTAGACCACCATCTTATCTCATTTTATTCTGTTTGCCTCTTCAATGAATGGCCTTATGTCTGAATACCAGAACTTTCTACATATTCTTAATACCAGAAACCACTAGGGTTTAGTTCAGCATATGAATCTGATGGAGATGTTACAATTCAACTCAGAACACTAAGTTAAGAATCATTGAGATAACCTTTTGTTGCTACTGTTTTAAGAGAGGGTCCTTATAAATGCTAGACTGGCTTCTAATTCATGATCTTTTTGCATCACCCTCTCAAATGGCAGCTAAACAAACTGAAGATTTCTCATTGTTTCTTTTCATTTCTGTATTGAAGTTAGTCCTTGCCAGGCAGTGGGTCTTGCACTAACTATCCCAAGCACTAGGTATCTCTAATGTGAACTACAGGGAGATATGGAAGTTCAGACAAGCCAAAGCAATTGAATATTACTCCAAAAACATCACCCGCATGTCTAGATTTTCCTTTTTCTCCATGTGGCTACATCTTATGTCTGCCAAAGCATGTCAGAAGCAGATTAGCCCTGTTTCAAAATTCCTAGATCTAACTCTTTACTAACTTGATAATATTTTAAGCAAATTGTGCTCCTTCTACAAAAGCTTGTTTCCTTGTGTGTAAATTGGAGGAAATAACAGCACCCGAGGGCTTAAGTGAGGTGTCAGGTTCTTACTACTGGCAGTTAGTGAGTGAAATATGAATGGATGCTGGTATGAAGGCACAAGAAAGATGGGCAGCATGACTTATGTTTCCGGTGTGCATTGTAGGGTGCTTGAAACTCATTGACACGTAGATAAACATGGCAGAAGTGAGAAGGGTCAAAGTCCCAGTGGGCTCTCTCCATCTCCATCAAGCCAACTACCACTGGAAGTAGCAAGCCTGAAAATAAAAAAAATTGAGTGGAGGACTAAAGCAATGACCCCTATTCTGAGCACTCTCAGCAGGGCACTGGAGTCTCCATGGTGGATTGGTAACCAGTAAGAGCTACATGCAGATTGGTAGACAGTGAATGCTCCCTCAGTAGCAAACAAGTTCGGCTCCATATTGTTCTTCAACACAGGTGGCTCTAGGTAGCTGCCAAGATACAGGCCAGGGAAGAATCTTCTAGAGGGTTATTTTATCCAAATCACTCCATTTATGAAATGCTGAAGTGATAAAATCTAACCGAAACATTCATCCATGATCTTAAGGTTGTTCTGTCAGTAAAAAAGCTTTTCCAGAGGTAGGGTGGTGTTCTTAGTAAGGAAATATACCTAACTTCAAAACATCAGCTTGTTCAGGGCACAGAGCACAATTAAATATCATGAGTTACAGGGTGGCCTTTCAGTCATGTGATTCATATTCAGTCTTTATTTGATTTAGGTAATTCAGTTTTGTTAGATTACTAAAGGAGGTAAATTATTTATTTCGAAGGACACTTTCTATTTTAAAAGACATATTATTACAATAAAGTTCTGTAGCTGTCTATGGAGTTGACAAATAGTCTCCCATGAAAACTATTGCCTTACATTGATATGCAAAGGTATTGTTGGCATAAGTAATCAAAAAGAAAGAAGTAAGCATTTATAATAATAATCAACTTTGGTATATAAAGTGCTAGCCCCTGCCCCCAAATTAAAGAAAATTTAAGGATCCAGTGACCTTCTGGGGATCTGGTAAGGAAACTACTTCATGCATTGCTAAGCGCCAGGAAAGTAGGCTTTTTTGGTCTTTATTCTCTTGTTATACTCTCAAATTTTTAATGATTTGTTTTTATTTTATGTATATTTGTGTTTTGTCTGCACGTATGTCTGTGTGAGGGTGCCAGATTCCCTGGAATTTGAGATACAAACAACTGTGAGCCGTCATGTCGGTGCTGGGAATTGAACCTACGTCCTCTGGAAGAGTAGACAGTGAATGCTCTTAACCACTGAGTCATCTTTCCAGCCCCATTCTTGTATTATACTCGTAAGTCTGCAGTGACTTGAATATCCCGGATTGTCACAAAAGTATGCCTGCATTGTATCAAATACATCGGTTAAAAGTGTAGATTGGTTAAAATTGTGTTGTTTCGTTCCCCAGCCCCACTGTGATTCCGAAGAGCTGCAAGGTTGAGAAGCCGTGTTCTCATGAGATAAATGTCTATGTGTCAACGAGGCAAGGGGCAGATGAACTGTAACATGCAGCTGAGACTGGTGAGATGTCTAAAAAGATTTAGGTCATGATGAAAATCGAGCTCAGCAAAGCATTTCTCTGTGAATTTTGATGGGGTTATAATGAATGTTTTCCAATTACACATTTTAATTATATTGGGTATACATGTGCACTCAAATTGCTATTTGGGGTAAAATTATAAGTGAAAGATTGAGATTTAAGCAACCCACTCTCAATCACACAAAATTGAGCAAGAAAAACAAACAACTGTGAAATGGCAGGTAGATTTATTTCATCTTAGACAAAATGATTTGTCTCTACTGTCATTCCATCTGGCCTGTTGCTGGAGGAGGTCATCATGCATAAGTCATCCTTAACTGGGAATAATAATAATAATGACACCCATGTCTTCTTATTTCATCCCAATTATTGAGACTGACAAGTGATAATGAATTGTGTAATCATTAAGAATTCATGTGCAACTCAAAAGATATTGTAAGTCAGCCACACTCCAAAAATTTACACATCTTAATGTCCAAGATCCTTCCTACATAACTAGAAAACACTACTTAAAAATTTACATGTTGGGCTGGAGAGATGGCCCAGTGGTTAAGAGCACTGGCTGTTCTTCCTAAAGACCTGGATTCAAATCCCAGCACCCACATGGCAGTTCACAGCTATCTGTAATTGCTGGGTGTGGTTACGCACACCTTTAATCCCGGGATGCAGAGGCAGGTGGATTTCTGTGAGTTCAAGGCCAGCCCGGTCTACAAAGTGAGTCCAGGACAGCCAGGGCTACACAGAGAAACCCTGTCTTGAAAAAACAAAAAACAAAAAATTTACATGTTAATCAGTAGAATGCAATTAAAAGTCCAATCATAGTTCCATATACCTAAAGACACCTGGTTTTGTTTTTTTGTTTTGTTTTGTTTTGTTTTGTGTTTTTTGACAGAGAAGACAAAAATACACACTGGAGAAAGGATAGCATCTTCAACAAATGGTGCTGGTTAAACTGGATGGCTGTATGTAGAAGAATGAAAATAGATCCATATTTATCACCTCACACAAAACTCAACTCCAAATGGTCAATGACTTAAATATAAAGCCAGATACCCTGAACCAAATAGAAGAGAAAATAGGGAATACACTTGAACTGACTCATATGGGACAAGACACTGATAGCTTAGGCATTAAGAATGACTAGTAAATAGGACCTCATCAAGCTAAAATACTGCTGTACAAAAAAGGACATCAGCATTTGGACCAAGAGGAAGCCTACAGAATAAATCTTTTAAAAATATTTATTTATTACTTCAGGTTACATCTCCCTCATAGATGAGGAAACTTCCTTGTGATTCGGTGAGGAATCATTTGGATGTATACCCAGAAGTGGTATGGCTGGGTCCCGAGGCAGAGCTATTCCAAGTTTTCTAAGATATTGCCAGACGGACCTCCATAGTGGTTGCACAAGCCTGCACTCCCACCAGCAATGGAGGAGGGCTCCCCTTTCTCCACAACCTCACCAGCATGTGCTGTCATTTGAGCTTTTGATCTTAGCCATTCTGACAGGTGTGAGATGGAATCTCAGAGTTGTCTTGAGTTGCACTACTCTGATGATTAAGGATGTTGAGCATTTCTTTAAGTGCTTCTTAGCCACTTAAAGCCTCTGACAGTGTATACTCCTGGTTGGACAAGAGGGTGACTCTAGATGAGACTCCTGGCAGTGAGGGACAGGGAGACAGAAGTAGCCACCTGAAAGCCTGACTAGAATCCCTGTGAAGGGAGGGGGACACCAACTCACCCACAACACATTTGACCCATAAGTTACCCAGCCTACAAGATGTACAGGGATAAAGATGGAACTGTGGTGGAGGGAAGGGCCAATCAATGACTGGCATGACTTGAGACCCACTCCACGGGAAAGACCCAACCCCTGACACTACTAATGATACTCTGATATGCTTGCAGACAGGAGCCTAGTGTAACATCCTGTGAGAGGCTCCACACAGCAGCAGATCAAACAGATGGTGAGACACACAGTCAAACAGTAGGCTGATTGGTCCTAGGCCCACCACACATATGCAGCTGATTGGCTGCTCAGTCTTCATGTGAATATCCTAACAAGTGTAGAGGGGACTGTCCTTGACATGGACTCTGTTGCCAGTTTGCAGATCACTTCCCCCTAGTGGGGTTGCAATGCCTGGCCTCAATGGAAGAAGCTGCTCTTAAGCCTGATCTGACTTCATAAGCTGCAGTGGGTTGTTACAGGGAGTGGGGGCTCCTCTTTTCTGAGGAGAAAGGGAGAGGGATGAGGTAGGAAGAGGATGGGAGGGTGGAACTGGGGGAGAGGAGGGAGGGGGCCACGATCGTATTGTAAAATGAACTAATAAATAAAAATTAAACAAAATTAAAAAGAGAAAGAATATGTGTACGTTTACAGAATGGAATATTACTCAGCTGCTAAGAAAAATGAAATGTATCCATATAACCACAGAGGTTAGGTAGCTAGGAAAGGACCAGGGAAGAGGAGAGGATCTTCCAAGAAGGGGAAACACAATATAATGCTATAAAGGGGAAACTGGAATAGGAGGATGGAGTGGGAGTAGAGTGGGAGGGCTGAGTAAAAGAGGGAATGTGGGGAAGGACAACTAATATTAAAGGCCTTTTGAAAAAATTTAAGCAACTTTTTCTGTTTAGCATCCATGTTTAAGTATTTTTTTAAATACTGATTTTCTATTTCACTATCTTTTTTATCATAATTTTATCTACTGGGATTTTAATATAATTATATCATGTCCCCCTTCCCTTTATTTCTTCCAAACTATCCCATGCTACCTCCTCTCAAATTCATGACCTTTAAAAAAATTGTTGTGTATATGTAATATCATATTATATGATACTATATATTATATGATAGACATATCATACTATATGACATATATATATATATATATATATATATATAATGCTTATATGTGTGAGTATTCCAAAATATATAAATGCAATCTGCTCGGTACTTATAATGTCATTTCTATATATGTTTATATATGTTTTCAGGGTGACCATTTGGTATTGGACAAGCAATTGTGCTCCTTTGTTGCCTAAAGGATGGAAACAACAGAGTCCTACCCAGCCATGACATCTGTTTCCTGTTTCCCACTCTTATTTGTCCTCTCCTTTCAGACATTTTCTTACTGCTTTGAATCCTGAACAGTTTTCAACTGACCAACAAAACAAGGCTTATTTAACTCATTTGTTTTTTCAGTTATAAATTTGTCATGCTTCTAGGTTACTTCACATGGTCAGTACAGACTCCTGCTGATCCATGCTTATCAACGTTCTGCTCAGAGTTTATTGAAAGACCAGGATTAGTTTAAAGTTATGTTTAATAGGAGTCCTACAACCATCCCTCCACCCCATCACCCCTGCACAAGTTTGCTACAGAAATGTATTTCTCAGTTGCTCTGATGCTCGTAGCTTTCCCCTGAAGAGGTCATTCTGGGCTCTCTCCCAACACCGCTGACATGAAAGAAAATAACCAATGTGTAGGAAGTTCAGCTCTGTTCATTTGCCGGCAAGTGAGCTGCTTGGTCAATGTTTCTGGAAACTTGTGCTGCTATTCAAGTCTCAACTGATTTGTGTCTTGTTCCTTCCCTCCAGGTAGGCTTGCATTTCCAAATACAGTCTTGGTGTTTACCAGTGTAAACAGTAGAGAAATCGTGATAGCATAAGGAGATTTAATGAAGCTACTTGAAGAATCTAAAGGAAGCTGAATGTTTCTTGAGGGTCTAGCCAGCCTACAATTCTCAGTGGTCTAGTCAAATCCTTTTGCCAGTATATCTGATTCTTTGGAGAAAGAAAACTCAATGTAACATGTCCCCCAAAGGTGGTGAAGTTTTCCAGAATTAGGACTCAGAAGACTTCTTTTTTTTGTAATACACTATGTTCAAATTCCTTCTTTAAGGTAATAGTTAAAATTGTGGGATTTCATTGGTAGGGATCTGAGGTTCTCATATGAATTAACAGTCTTCAGGTTGGTCTCATTTCCATGAGATCCAGACTGTGGGTAACTGAAGTACATGCAAACATGAACACCCTAAAGCCCACGTTTGTCCTTCCTCTGTGGAGTCCTGCCCGTAATCAGCATGCCGGTTGCATCAGCTCCCTCAGCAGGAGGGAAACAAGAGCCTTCCTGCTTTGAGGGATAAGATTCTCACAGTAGATGCTCTTGAAAAAATGAATATGCTTAATTGTTTTTCTATCTCTGTTGAGCTAATTCAAACTAACATGACAGCTACATGGGCTCTTAATTATAAACACTTTTCTTTCTAGATGCCTCCTCCAAGGCAACCTTGCCAAACCATCCCAGTCTGGATCTGGTACCTGACTCTGAACTTCTCCTGGCACGTTGCAATTATCATGCATTGAACGCTTCCCTTATTAGTCATTACTCTTGAAATTTAGCACCACGAGGGATCATGTACTCTGTTGCAGCAGATTCTTAGCTTTGCAAATGTTAGATGAATGAATGAACAGTGTGAAATCACAGTCAGAACTTTGTAAATGATCTCTGGGACTCTGCCTTGCAGTAATATTTCAGGCATAATGGGCAGTGCAGCATTTCTCAGGCAGCAGAACTGATAGACAACTTAATGGATAGAGCCCACGTCATCGGATGGAATCAGAACAGATTTCCCGATGGCCCGTTTGAGGATCTTCTTACCTCATTCTCTACCTTGCTATCCGTATATATATGTGTGTGTGTGTGTGTGTGTGTGTGTGTGTGTGTGTGTGAAGTCAGTTTTTGAGCAGCATTGCTAAAGTAATATTTAGTACTGCTAAAGCCTACTTGACTACTTGACATATTAGAAAGAGAGGCAAGAGTCAGCATTTCATGGATTTAAAGATGTAAAATTTACACTACTTATTTTTCTATTTTGTGTGTACGGAGTATAAGTGTGGGCATGTGTTTTGTGTGTGTGCACATGTATATGTGTTTTAGAGGCCAAGGTTGATGTCCGATGTCTTCCTCTATTGTGTCTTCATCTTATTATGTCTTCACTCTTACCTGTTTGTTGCGTTTAGAAATTGTCCATGTACGTAAATGGGTTTGTATGTCTATATTAGTTTGTGTACGGATGGGACTGTTTGATATATAACCCACACTTGCATTGTCTTTTGGTGTGGCATTTTGGAACTTTACTGAATAGCCTCTGCCTCCCTGGCACTCATGTCCTCCTGTTAAAGTCCCCGTATCAACATGGAGTGACTTTGTGATTCTGGTTAGGCCACTTCTTTGCTCAAAATGGAGGTAGCTTAACTCATGTCTATAACTACTGCATATAAATGAAGGCAGCATTCGGCAAACATATCAGAGTCTATAGGGACAAAGCCAGGGTGGGGACAAGTATGAGGAGAGTATGCTGATCAGCACCACCTGAGGCTCAGAGGGCACTATGGTAAGCCCTCTGTGCTATGCCACCAGCGAATGTGCCTCTGCTCAAGTCACCTGTACATAAACTTTGGTTTTCCAGTTTTGTAATAACACAACTTTCTCAATAACACAAGAGAAAACATCCTTCTCATCATACCTTGTAGAGTTGCTAATAACCAGCTTTGTAACCAGCCAAAGCAATGTCGTGGACTGTTTATGACTAATAAGAATTCATACGTCAACACACTAAAACCCACTGTGATGGTGTCAGGTTGGAAATGGGAGGTGATTAGTTTAGACTAGGTGATGAACTTAGAGCCCCTGTGATGGTAGTGTTCTCTGGATAAAAAAGAGGATGTGACGTCAGCGCTCTTTCTGTCAAGTATGAACACAAGAAGGTAACCACCAGAAACTGGCAGTGACTTTAGACTCCCCAGCCTGGAAACGTGTCTGTTTAGTCACCCAGTTTAGTAGTGTATTAGACCATAACATCTTTACCTTTCTAAGGAGGTGATCAATCTACTGTGGAGGATTATCTTATATTTGCTTATCATTTTATAGATGGAGAAAAAGAGCCTGAGAAACAAAGCCACATAATTCATCGATGTCTTCATATGTACTGCTTCTCAGGTAAATAGACTGAGACATCTTCTTGGAAATGTGCCCAGGTCTCTGGATTCTGAGGCTAAATGTAATTTTGGTTATAAAGTCATCTGGCTGGTGTGCCAAGAATGATTGTCACTCTTCTACTGCTTCAGTTCTAAGATGCAGCTGATGGTTGGTTCAAGTCTGTGCTTGCAGAGGCAGTTGTAGCAGTTCATGAATTCTACTGGTGAGCTCCATCTCTGGGGACATTAATCTTCTTAAGTAGACAACACACATAATATCTACCTCATAGAGTTGTGATTAAGACCAGCTAAGATTTTCATTTATTCACTTATTCAACAAATATTGACCGATTCATTGACTGATGGATGATACAAGGGATTCAGACCAGTGTCCTTGCATATTTTGAGTTCATACCTTACCACTGAGTTTCAACCCCACTCCTACTAATAGTCATTAAATGATTAGTATGTACCACAAACTGTGTTCATCAATGAGGTTGTTGTAGTGAATCAAGCACACTCCTTATCCTAATGAAGCTTAGAGCCTGGTGGGTTTTAGGATTTGAGAATCAGACGAACTGTTTCTTACACAGAAAAAAAAAAAGTTCAGTTAATATTACTGAGAATGAGCTTCTAAATCACTGTCTTCTTGCCCGCTCCCGTAAAAATTAATTGATATTGCCTCTTAATTATTGGAAATGTTCTCATCTCAAGCATTGCTCTACTTCTGTTGAAATGAAGAACACATCTATCGTCGTCCTGCCCTAGACTCCCCCTGTTCACATTCTTCTTAAGCTAATTACTAACAGAAAATTTGGCATGCATTCCATACTATGCTGTTTTTAAAATCAGCTTTTGAAATGGGCTTGGCATTTGAAAATGAGAGCTTACACATGCTGCATGAGGATAAGTCCATCTGATAAAAAGTGCTTCAAAATCTGGTTAAGATTACCTACTTGATGTCAACCAAGCATCTCAGCCTATGTGCCAATTTCATGTGTCTGAGGGTTCTGCCCGTCTCTACCTACTCAGAGCATGCCTAGCAAGGAGAAACTGCATGTCCAAGAAATCAGCTTAGGAGCCTCACTAGAGGGAAAGGCAGCCTGGTGAGGTCCACGTAAGACCTGCCCAGGAATGCAAGAAAAGTTCAGCAAGGTTAGAGTGTAAACACAGCACAATACACTCGGTAAGTTCTAGAAGTGAGTCTTGTATGCAGAAGCATTTGGCTTTTTGCACTGAGCTGCAGATGTCTGCATGTGACGTCTGTAGCTACAGTGATATCCGCTGGAGCTACAGGTGATGAGGCTGGCTGCTCCGAGTTGCTAACTGCCAGTTGACATGACAGGCTCCTACCAATTTGTGCTGCAAAACCAGCAGGGAATTGGGTCAGCCCAGAACATGACTTTAATATCCTCCATCTGCCAAATAGACTGATTTGGAGAAAAATGAACATTGTGAGCAAGAATTATTAAAGATCTTCTGTGAAAATGTCTACCCATGATCCAAAAAGCCAAGTAACACAGCTAGTTTTCCTCTAACTACAAGAGGGCAGAAGCTGGTCTAGTACATGCAACTGTCTGGCTTCAGTGCTGCGGATGGCAAGAATCTCAGGCCTCCCTGGCTAAATGCAGAACCTACCTTCCTTCCTTGAAGGCACTGCTGAAGTTCCGGCTTGGTTAAGATGTCATGTTGGCAGTTGTGTGGTTGCCAAGTTATTTCTCTCCAGTCACAGGTCCTGTTGTCTGAACAACTAAGGCAAGGCACAATCCACTGGCCTGGAATATACAGCAAGACTTTGTTTGTCTTGGTTTCTACTGGTGAAACTACAGTTAGCAAGGATACAACTTAATGTCACAGAACTACAGAAATCAAAGTGAGAAGATCATTCTTATCTAATAAATCCTGTGAGAAAATGCAGGGCCTCTTGTGAATCAAGCAGAATTGATGTCACTTTGTGAAATAACACAGTTCATGCTGGAGTCAGAAGTGACTTCTGTCCCATGAAACCACATAAGGGCAGAGGAGCAGGAGATCGCCTGCTACTCAACTATTAACTTGTTTTTTAACTTCAATAGGTCTAACATTAGTTGGGAATCCCCAAGTTGTCAGTGGGCCTCAAGCATTTATCAACCTAACACATGACCAGTTACCAGTACAGTGATAGACATACTCCCTGTGCTCAACAAATTTAGATACAACTGAGATACATCAGTATTTTGGTAATTTATACTTTTCAAGGCTGGTTATTATTCCTTCATTTCATTGATGGCACTTTGGGTGTGGGCATTTTCATTGTTTTTTTATGGCTGTGTCCTCTTAGTTTCTTCATAACTTGAATGAAGTGAGTAGTATTCTCATATGTTTGCTGTGAGGATGGCAGAGATTTGCTGATTTTGGATTAATAAAAACTTTAAAAAACTATTCATTTGTTGTGGATGTTCTGTAGATGGAGGTTGCTAACAACTTTTGGGAGCTGGTTTTCTCCTCCCATGTTGAGGCAGCAGGTTCTCATTTGCTTGTTATTTCTACTGCTCCATTGCTTACTCCAGGATAGTTGGACTGGAGGATTCTGGAAGATTGTCCTGCCTTCACCTTTCTGCTTTCCATAGGAGTTCCAGGATTCCAGCCATGTAGCACCAGACCTGGCCTTTTACATGGATTCCAGGGATTGAACTCCATTTGTGAGGCTAATGGATCTAGTTCTTGTACCCTCTGGACCATCAACCTCTCCAGCCTCAAGAAATGTTTTTAAATAAAACTTTCTGCTTTTTCTCAGTCTGATGTGTGGTGCTGTTTGCAAAGTCTCTAGTGTGATATGAATTGTAGTGGTAAGATTTTCAACCTTGAGGACATGAATATAGTACCTATTCCATTCGTGACCTCAGGGGTGTCAGAACTGTGTATGCGAGTGTTGGTGTGTGTTGAAATGGTTGTAAATAATAAACTATAAAGTGAATATGGTTTATGGATTTAATAGATCTGCCACAGAAAGGGGAAAAAGTGTCAGTATATTAAGATAAAGGATCTGGAAAGGAAAAAAAATTAAAAGGAAGATGACATGAGTAAATTATGAATTGCAAAAGGGAGAACATGGTACATCAGAGTAACCTTAGCATATAGAGTGTCAGCCAAAGCAAAAACACAGCACTAAAATGTCACAGAATGCAGGCTCATATGTCCTCCTTGCCATATTTTTTCTTTTCTTTGGTTTTTAAATGCAAACAGAATTACAAAAAAAAAAAAAAAGGCCTTATCCAATGTCTACTCTTGAAATATCTTCAATTTCAGGAGTGGTCGCCACCACTCTATTTCTCCTTGTGGAGACAACTCTTTCAGTGTATTGCAGCTTTGGGCATCAGTAGTCTATCCGGTGAAGTATTAGTGTTAAATACTATGACACTAAAATGTCACAGGAATATAAAAATACATGGCAGTTGTTAACATATTAAGCTATTTAACCCTTAGATTTGTCTTGCCACCTTTCCAACTGGAACTCAGGAAAGGGAATACTTTGTTGATTTCCACAAAAGAGGCAGGACTGAGGATTTGAGCCAAGCAATACAGGGTTCACACTTTTAATTATAATTTAGTTATAATTATAGTCGAAGGAAAGAAAGCATTGAGATTCGGATTCAAATTTTACCATGACACATTAGATAGAGATCCTAACAGTATGGAAAATTAAGTAGAAATATCTGAGATGGTGACATCTGTGATGGAGACTCACCCCCAACCCCCCAGGCTCTGCCTCTTCCAGCTAGCTCATGGAAATAAATGCTGATTGCTATTCTCACTCAGAAAGCTTTTTAAAATTCTTGAGCCTAGAATGCCATCTTGATTCCTAAACAACTCAAAATTTAACTACGAGACTCTAGCTATCTATTCTTCAACCACCTCAGAGACCTGAGAGGGATAAATATTTCTGATTATTTAGGAAGTGCAGGGCCCGCAGCTTCCAAAACTAAGAAATGACATACCAGTGGCTGCCTGGACAGTTCCCATTTTCTCTCCATACATTACAGCATCAATCTTCAGCCATTTGGCCCCGTTTCTCTCACAGACATTGATTGTAGAGCAGGAATTATAAAGGACTTACCTACCCTGTCTTGGCAGAGCTAGGCTATCGACTTACCTGTTTCCAAGTTTTGTCCTTTTTGGACAGCAGTCTGTCTACAGTTGAAGCAAGGTTTTTTTGTTTTGTTTTGTTTTTCCAAGAGATAGGCTTGCCACACTAATTCAACCTCACACTGGAGATTCTTCGATGCTCATCTTCTACTTCGAGTGGAATAGGGGATGCTGTCAGGAGCTGACATGTCTTGATATCAAAAAAAAAATCTTAATTTAAGAAAACATCTTTGAATGCCATACTCTTCAGATCTCTTGGGGTTTTTGAAGACGCCCTATCTATCTCTTATGTTTAGATAAGCAAATGTTGCTGTCTCTTAACAACTTGATTTCTGAGTAGCTTAGAAAATAACTGTGATAGACTGTCATAGTAACTAACAAAATGACATGCTTGCATGACTGTTAGTTTGTATTTCTTAATTATCCTAAACAGTTTATGATGGTTGGTAGCAAAAGGCCAAAACTTCACATCACATTTCCTTTTTAAGCATTACTAGGTACAATACCTTTAAGAAGTGTTACCCTTAATTTTGTAACAATATACAAAGATCAATACCAATGTGGCCAAATATACTCTTAATTTTGTATCAATATACTAAGATCAGTACCGATCTAAGAAGATTTTTTTAAAATGTGATGCAAGTTAGTATGAAAGCTGAGTTAGATAGAGAACTTTAAACTCATGGAGATAGTTAGATAGTAGAATGTTAAAGTCAGGGGCCAAATACATATGGACTGGACATTGGGAATGTATGCTAAGCCATATGACTTTCAGAATTATGGCCTATTTATTTCAGTTGTTTTGTACTGTATTTATTGTTATAAGAGAAAGAACCATTTGTTGGACTGAAAAAAAAGAATTATGCATTCTGGGGGAAGGGTGAGAGGGTAGGAGGGTGGGGCTTGGAGGGGTGGAGAGAGAGGGCTGTGATGGAGATGTAACTTGAAGTAATAAATAAACATTAAAAATAAATAAATAGAAACATAAAAAAATTCTTGTGCCTAGAGTGCACACTGGTGCAACATTAAGGATGAGACTTAGCCATCTATATTAAAAAAAAAAATGCGGGGGCGAGCGAAGATGGCGGCGACCTACACTGACGCATTCTGAATGCGGGGAAAAAAGAGCCATAAAAAACACAGAGTTACTGGGCACTGTGCAAAAACCGGAGGGGCTAGACCCCCCCCGGGAACGCTCACAGCTCCCAAGGGACTGTTAAAAGTCCCAGGGCAAGGCTCTCCCCATCTCTCACAGACACGGAGGCCACTAAACCGGGGACTCGGGAACTCCCATTTGGAGAGGCGCCTGGTAAGATCGATCCCAACTTACAGCAGACAGAATCAGGGTCCACTTGGCCATAGATCGCTGGCCTATTGGGCTCCCCACACATCAGGCTGAACTTATACCCACTTAGAAAAGGTTGCGAGACAGTGGAAGCCTTAGCAAGGAACAAACAGGGGGCTCAGCGGGTGGTCCGCAGCAGCCGCTTGTAAAGCGGAGGGCGGAAGGTTCCGAGAGAGCGCAGGAAGCAGGGAACACAAAAGCAGGCGGGAGCGGCCAAATCTCCCACACTCAGGATAGCGCAGCTGGGGAGAGAGCACTGCTGGCAGGGCCAAATTCCCGCCAGTCCACGGCAGGTCATCTAGGGAGAGAGACAGGCGTGGGTGGGACCAGGGGTCCGTGCACCCACGGCGGAGCTGCTGGGACGAGAGGTGCACTCAGGCAGCCGGAGGATCTGGGGCTTGGGGTACCCACAGGACCGTGGCGGCGCAGACAAGAAGGGAATTAGACACAGGGTCCAGCCCTGTGGCGAGAAGACTAGAGAGAAACCAGAAATCGGGACCATAGCTGTATCCTGGAAAATCCAGACATATCAGGTGTGGAGCCAGACCCTGTCAGCCTCCGGGAAGACAAACAAAGCCCACAGAATTTGTGCCTGGGCAAACAGGCCCATATCATCAGAACCATTACAGGCTGATAACTCAGAGTGCAACATAGAGAAGTCTAAATTGGGATCAGTGAAACAATCCTGGTTCATTACTCACAACCTGGGAATACGCTGCACCAGATCACAGTGCCTCTGGCCATTAAAATCACAGTGACCTTGAAATCCCCCTGCAAGCAACAACAGATAGCCAAGTAACTCGTCCCCTGCACCAAATCATCCACTGTGGTTCCAAACACAGAAAACAGACAGCTAAATGCATCCAATGGTGAAAGGTCAAAAAAAAAAATAGAAATCAAGGAATTATGACTGCAACAAAGCAGAACCACCCTAGCTCATCCAATTCGGATGACCACACACCAACAGAAACACATGAAAACATTGACAACTCTGCAGTATGGAAAGTGATAGAGTCCCTGCAAGAAGAACTTAAATCTATGAAGGAATTCAAGGAAACCACAATTCTACAAATCAAAACAATGAACAACACCATTAAAGAGCTCCAAGCCAAGGTGACAGAGCTTGAACAGGAAAAGGAAAAGGCCATGAAAGATTTTCATACAAAAACAAGCAAGCTGGAGAAGGAAATGTACAAAACGAACAAAACCATACAAGACATGAAAATAGAAATAGAAACAATAAAGAAAACACAGTCAGAGTTAAAAGAGGAAGTGGAGAACCAAGGAAAGAGAACAGGAACTACGGATGTGAGTATCAACAATAGGATGCAAGAGATGGAAGACAGGATCTCAGGCATGGAAGATTCAGTGGAAGAAATCAGTACATCATCCAAAGAAAATGAGAAGGCTAAAAAATCTCTCACCCACAACATCCAAGAAATCAAGGACTCATTGAAAAGACGGAACCTAAGAATTATAGGTATAGAGGAAAGAGAAGACTCCCGACTCCAAGGTCCAGGAAATATCTTCAACAAAATCATAGAGGAAAACTTCCCAAACCTGAAAAAAGAGATGCCAATAAAAATCCAAGAGGCATACAGAACACCAAACAGATTAGACCAGAAAAGAAACTCCTCTCGCCACATAATAATTGAAACACCAAATGTACAGAACAAAGAAAGAATATTAAAAGCTGTAAGAGAAAAAGGTCAAGTCACATACAATGGCAGACCCATCAGAATTACACCTGACTTCTCCCCAGAAACGATAAAAGCTAGAAGGGCCTGGTCAGATATACTACAAGTCCTAAGAGATCATAGATGCCCAGCCAGACTACTTTACCCAGCAAAACTCTCTATCAACATAGATGGAGAAAACAAGATATTCCATGACAAAATTAAATTTAAACAATATCTACCCACAAACCCAGCCCTACAGAAAATCCTAGAAGGAAAATCCCAACCCAGAGAAGAAAACTCAACCCAAGAAAACAAAGGGAATAGAAAACCCATTAGCAACTAAATCAAAAGAGGAACAGAACCACCGCCTATACCAAACTAATGGGAAATAACAACCCCAGGTCACTAATATCCATCAACATCAATGGACTCAACTCCCCAATAAAAAGACATAGGTTTACAGAGTGGATCCACAAGCAAGACCCTTCCATATGCTGTATACAAGAGACACATCTAACTACAAAAGATAGACACTGCCTCAGAGTAAAGGGTTGGGAAAAGGTTTTCCAAGCAAATGGACCCAGGAAGCAAGCTGGAGTAGCCATCCTAATATCAAACAAAACAGACTTCCAACTGAAGTTAATGAAGAAAGACAAAGAAGGGCACTATATACTCATTAAAGGGAATATTCATCAAGAGGAAATTTCAATACTGAACATCTATGCCCCAAATACAAAGGCACCTACTTTCGTAAAAGAAACACTTCTAAAACTTAAAGCGCACGTCGATCACAACACATTAGTAGTGGGAGACTTCAACACCCCACTCACAACAAAGGACAGATCATCAAGACAGAAGACAAACAGAGAAATATTGAGTCTAACAGAGATCATGAAACAAATGGACCTAACAGATATCTACAGAACGTTTCACCCAAACACAAAGGAATACACCTTTTTCTCAGCACCCCACGGAACCTTCTCCAAAATCGACCACATAATTGGTCACAAAGATAGTCTCAGTAGATACAAGAAAATTGAAATAACACCTTGTATCTTATCAGACCACCACGGAATAAAGCTGGTCTTCAACAGTAAAAGAATCAACAGAAAGCCTACACACACATGGAAATTGAACAGCTC
>CAJQZJ010001969.1:16534805-16579357 GCA_907164525.1 Lophiomys imhausi
AAAAAAAAAAAAAATGCTTTCAGATGGTTCCACCTCAAAGCCAAGGTTGCAGCTCACTGTTTCAACTGGACAAATGACTTAATATTTTCATGATTAAATTTAGTACTTTATAAGGAAAGTATGTATAGCACCTGCCATGGTGCCTGGCATTGAGCTGCCCATAAATAGATTTTAGTCCTGTGTCCTGACCACAAGTATGCCATGGTGGTTCATAATAAAGTGAAAACAGAAAATTCTGGAAAATCCATTAGATGTAAACAGGACTGTCCTGAGAGATAAGATTCAGAAGTACTGAAAGTACGATCTTTTGTGAATAGTGTAGGAATGAGCCTGGTAGGATAGGGGTGAGACAGAGCTAACGGACCTCCACATGGACTGCACACGCTGGGCAAGTGTGGGTCTGCCACATGAAGTTGTTTCTCTCAGTGTGAAGAAAGAACGAAAGAAAGAAAGAGAGAGAGAGAGAGAGAGAAAGAAAGAAAGAAAGAGAAGTGCTATTGCTTAAAGATGGAGGATTGGAGGATGCAGGATACACAGAGGGTTTTAAATGACAAAGGGAAGTGATTTGCCTCTAGAGGTGTGTGTACATTCACCTGGGATGGAGTTGGAAGGGAACTCAGAGCTGGCCCACAACACAGATTAAACCGAGGCATCAAGAAGACAAATAAAAATGAAGTGAATTTAACACAAGAATCTCCATTTGGTTGACTCTGATACCATGTGAGGCCAGATTAGTACAAAATCATCAGTTGAATATGATGTACGATCCAAGAGGTCTTTTTAGGAGAACCCCATTATCTGATTGTCTTCAAGATTTTTCCTTTATTTTTAAGAAGTTGGATTCAGGGGCTGGAGAGATGGCTCAGTGTTTAAGAGCACTGACTGTTCTAGGAGAGAACCTGGGTTCAGTTCCCAGCACTCACATGGTGACTCACAGCCATCTGTAACTTGAGTTCCTGGTCTCTGCAGACAGTAGGTTTGCTCATGGTGCACATCCATGTAGGTCAAACCCTCATACACACAAAATAAAATAATTGAAAAAAATTTTCAAGTTGAATTTACTCAGCAGGTATATATGTGTTGGTAAAGACTGTGGTTGATAGTTTTCTCTGATAGGATGATAGTATTCTGGGGAAGTATCTTGTTATTTGTTTGTTTTAAATCAGATCCCTGTATAGTGGAAAGCATCATATATCCAGAACACTCTCAGTCCCCCAACCTTACTGATGGCTAACTTTCCACAAACTGAGGTTCCCTGTGGCTACTTCCATTTTGAAGAAAAAGTGGTCAGCTGTGAAAAATAAAACACTCAAATATGGATGTAATTAGTCTTGGGGCATTAAGTTTTACATACATAAAAAGAAGGCTTGATTTGGTATCTGCAAACTTGGCCCCCATGTCAATACTACTATATTTTTATGCAGCCACGACTTTCTCTATTTTTGAACCAGTTAGAAGTGCCTTTTATTTACTGTGAGTTGAAGTAGCCATCTGTATAACATCTGTAGGACAGGGATTCTTGACATTTTAGCTGACACCGCTCTTAACCAAAATTGTCAAAAAAGGAGGGGCACAAAACCTCTGTAATATGTTTAAATACCCAATGAATCAAAGCTGCAACTTCTGAAATAAAGTATGACATATTTTAAGTAATGAGATTCTGAGGAACAAAACTGTCTTTATAGTTGGAGCTCTATGCTGAATGCTAATGAGATTCAGCCACTTGAGTGAATCATATTGGATGGTATCATGGAAAAAAAAGTTTGTCATTTAGGACCATGGGAGGAACAAATACTAGTTCCTGTTTGTTATATAGTCTCAAAAAAATAAAGGATTTTTTTTTTAGTGAATAAAAACATACATAATATTAGAAATACTGGATTTTTTCACTTTTCTCACTAAAAATAAGTTATAGAGAAATCTTTTCATTTTTTTTACATATTATGATTTGAAGAGGTTTTATTAAGTTCTTATTTAATGCATACTATTGTATGCATACTTCCTTTTTTCCAAATTAGAAGAATTACTTTTTGCTTTATTAAACAATCATTAACTTATTTCCAAAGTTATAGAAATCACTTTAAGAATGCAAAAGAAATATAGTGATTCAACAGTATCTAAGCTAGTGTAATTGTAAAAAAAAAAAAAAAGACAGTTTGGCATTAGTATATTACAGGTGAAAAGGATCCAGTTTTGCCAAATAATTTCAGCTCACTATTGAAATAGCCTTTTCGGCTTGTTTGACTGAACACACAACTGCTCAGCAGATTTCCTGTCAAGCATTTTCTACCACAACAACTTCCCCCTTAAGATGTAGAAAGTCCTGTTATAAAGGATCATCTCTGGGAATGTACAGTACATTCTAGGAAAATATGGTCTGAACTTTATCAGTATCTTTGGGTCTGTGGGCCTTTGGTGTTCTCTCTCTGTGTGTGTGTGTGTGTGTGTGTAGCACCCTGATTGTGTCATAGATTTCTCTGGGATGGTAAAAGGTTTAAATCTTGCTTTAGTCTCTTAACCCATTTTTTTCCCATTGTCTACTAGACATTGGAAGATTAATAGGGACATTTTATGTTCTTAAGAAATGTAATCAAGGGAAGCCATCAGTAAAAACATACTGCTGTGGACCCTTGACGTCTTAGTATATGCGCACACTAAGATACACAGATATGCCGATGTTTATATATTGTGTCCATCATAAAACATGAAAATAAAAATGATTAGATATAAAGCAGATGCACATATATTTTCATCTTTATTGCCTTCATCCCCAGCCTTCCCTGTGCTGTTCTCTCCTCTTTTGGATGTTTACCACACCAATCTGGGAGACCATTGGTCTCAGACAGATCCAGGTAGGTACACACTTGAAAGAGAAGAAAGTAAACACTATCTATGGTCATGCCATGCCTGGGTTGCTCTGGGAACACAGAGCAGCTACACTGAGCTTGCAGTGAAAGAAATCAGTTAGCTAGGAGGGAATGGCATCAGATGGCAGGAAATGACAGGAAGAACACGTGGAGTCCATGGAACACATTGGAGAAGAGCTGGGAATCCCGAAGCAAGATTATCAGTGCGAAGTGAGGCGAGGAGGCTGAGACATGGGGAAGAGATGGGAAGGGACTCCAGGGAGGAAGTCTTACAATTTCAGGCTATAAAGCATGGCAGTCAGTGTGGGGCCTTCTCTAAAGGGGTCTAACTGCGCACCAAATCAAGTCCATGAAACTAAGTATCAGAAGGCTGCTTCTCTGTGACATCCTCCCTCACAGGGAGTTTCAGAGATGTTCCAGAGCTCAGCTGACTGTGTACTTCATTGGCTAGAACAAACCGCTATCTCCCAAGCAGAAACAGTGTCACGTACTTAGAGTGGAAGAGCTTTGACTCGGTTGTGGTGCCAGGAATAGAATTAAGTTGTTTTACGATTGTCATAAATTGTCATCTGATTAAAACAATACTGAACTGGGCACATAGGTGTCTCCTCTGAAGGCCGAGTCTGCCTCTCCTTCAGCAGGGAGACACAGATCACAGCACCTGACCCTCCTTAACAGGCGAGTTCCTCCCTGCCTGGAGCTTATTATTTAGAACACATGTTCAAGAATGGGACATACCCATGTTTGCTAACTGCGTGCCAAATTGCAATTTGCCCTGCCCATTTGGGAAACACATTTCCCGTTCCAGCAGCCGTGTGAAGTTCACGGCAAGGCTAGTGCAGCTGTGTGTGCTTTGTCAGGCCTTTCTGAGGAGGGGAATCCTGGGGTCAGGATGGAGCAGTCACCAGGACAGTTGAAGAACACATGGACTGAATCTTAATCATTGTGAACACATTCTCAGCATCAGCTTTGCTTGACTGCACTCTTCCTGCTGGAAGAAGATTGAGAGAAGGAAAGCTTAAAGAGTGTGGTATCAGGTGTCAGTCAAGATTTAATGGTGCAGTCTGAAATCGTCATTTCCCTACTTGTATGAATGTTCAAAATATAAGGGGTCTTTGTGGTCGTTTTCAATGATTTCTCTACAACGGAAATAAGTTCTTTACAACTGAGTACTTTCTACCCTCCATGTATGAATTAGGTATGGATCATGTCTGCCTGTCTGTAGTGAGTTGCTGTAGCATGAAAGGGAACTGTTGAGATGAGATGGCACAGTGGACAAGGGCTTTCCTCTGAACCTGAGGACCTGAACTTGTTCCTAGGGACCCACATGTGGAAGGAGACAAGTGAATTGTTCAGGCTGTCTTCTGACACTCATGTGCTCGCCTTGGCACACACCTCACACACAAATAGAAATGTGATTAAAAAAAAAAATAAAGTGAAAAAAAGCCAACTTCCTGTCCTCATGAAACCAAATGACACTAAACAATGAATTGCATACTTAATTGTAGAGATTGTGATGAAAGAAGAGCACGGAGTTAGGAAGTGAGTTAGAGGCTAAAGGAAGACGCCTGGCAGAACTGACCTCTGTCTTTGATTTCTAGAGAGCGATGAGTTAGGAAGGAAGGAGGCAAATTGTTTGGTTAATCTCGTGTTTTGAATATCAAATATCAAAACAATGCACTTGCATTTATAATGTCTTAATGTGTATGGGAGAGAAAAAGTGAGGTCCTTGTTTAAAAAAAGGACCAATTAAATACGTACTTATAGGCTAAGGGATTTATTTTAGAGAAAGGATACCCATGTAATCACCTTTAGTGCCCCCAGATGGACAACTCTTCACTTCAGGCTGTGAAATGGCTTCAATGTAGTCTGAAGAAATAGGCTGCAACCCACAGGTTTCTTCTGGGTGGATCAATAAACCACAGTCCTGCATTAAAATAAAGAAAATATTATCTGTCATCATCATTAACAGATCCTGTGATAAGAAGCCTAAACAGTCATATACAAAGCAGAATCCTGGGACTCCCAGCCCTGCCAGCCTAGCCTACTTGGCGAGTTCCAGGCCAGTGAGACACCTTGTCTCAAAAGCACAAATGGCTCCTGAGGTTGTTCTTTGGCATTTCCATGCATGTGACCACACACACACACACACACACACACGTACATTTGCACACACACAGGTGCACCTGCATGTACAGTGTGCACACACACACATACAGAGAGAGAGAGAGAGAGATTTAATGTGACAAATAACCTTTAAGGATGACAGGAGTAAAAATCAGTGGGTGTTAGAAAAGGGTGCTTATCTCCATAGTTGGGTATACTGTGTGCACACTTTATGGAATAAGAGAATGGACAGATACATTGGAAAAAGCTCGCTGCACTTGGAGATTTTAGATCTAGCCATATCATGAACTGGACATGATATCAAATCACATGATCTAGCTTTCCCATTACAAAATAGTGAAAGGCAGAGAGGGAGAGAAAGGAGAGGAAGAAATTTACCTCACATGAACTCAAGTTCTATGACTGACTGTCTTAGGTTCCTGCACAATAGCTACCCTTATTTCCTTCCTCCTTCTGTTCAACTTATTTTGCTGTTGTTGCTGTATGTAGCTATGTGCTCCATGTTTAAAGTAAATCTATTTCCAAGCATTTCTTGCAGATAAAAGTGGTCACGGACAAGGCTGTTGTCCAAGAATTGTATGTGAATTTTGGGTGTGGATTTCTGGAAAATATGTACATCCCGGGTAAGCATTTCCTTTGTCACTCTGTATCTCTTTTCACTTGATATGCAAATGGGACACTGAAGAATGAGCGGCCTTCTTGTGATCATGAGGCAACTTGCAGTAGAAAGGGTGTAGGTGACGCAGTGGCCGAACCTCTGCAGATTCCATAATAAAAGAAAAAACTACAGGAGAAATATAGCTGACAGTTACCATAGTTGGGTTAAAATCTATTTGAATTTCACTTTTCCTTACTTTTCTCTCTGGAAGGGAAAATTAATAACAGCACCCTTGGCTCTCTTACAAAAAAAACTGACCATTCCTGTGAGTGGAATTACTGAGAAACCTGTGCTTTTGTAAAGTAAAATTTAAAAACAAAAAACCAACAACACCAATTTCTAATGACTTTAGATTTAAATTTATTTATTTGGGAGGGAGCATATGGATGTGTGTGTCAAGGCCAGAGGACAACTTGGGGGGGGGTGGTGGGGTGACAACTTGAGAGAACTGGTTTTCTCCATCAACCACGTGCATTCCCAGGACTGAAGTTGGGTCATCAGTCTTGGCAGCGAGTGCCTTATCCACAGAGCCATCTCAGTGCACCCCCCCCGCCCCGAGTTTGTTATTTGCTCTCTCTTTTTTGGCTCCCTGCCTTTGAGGACAGGGTTGTGGTAGCTGGAACAACTATTAGTTGATACGAGGGAAAATCCGGAGCTGTGATGATACAGTTCAGACTTCTTTGATTTGAAGCGTCTGCTGCCGGACGGTTTATCATGTAAGAGGAAAAGAGCACTGCTTAAGTTACTACTAGTCAGATTTGTGTTACACACAAAACAGCCACATTTGACTTTACTAATTACCACCCCCAAATCTGTCTGGTACCCTATCAGCTTTCCAGGAGTTCACAGGAGCCCTGGTTTCTAGGTCAGACCTGTTATCACTCTCTCTTCATTTTTCCCAGCACCCAACTAACCCCCACACCTTTGCTTAGACTGTGTGTGTCCCTTCGACTTTCTATTGACTCCCATTGGTTCCATGTGGACCTGTATATTTGAATTTGTTTACCACTGGAATTGCTTTGACCTCTTTATGGATCTCTCTTGCTAGCCCCATTGCTGGCCTGTGTACCCATTTCCTGTACTGTTGCTAAATATCTTTTCCAGATATAAATCCTATTAACTTCCTTTTCTGCCTGAATCCATTCTCTAGTCTGCATTGCATGTTCTTTACTTGGACCAAACAACTGTTGGTTTGTGCAGGGCATCTTTGTCTATTGTCTCTGTGCCTTTATACACACAGGTGTCTGCTCCACATCAGCTGCCTAACTCCTACTCCCCATCCACTCTTGTCTTCTGTCTGCACTTCTTCAACAGAGCTGGCTCTGATGCTCTAATATGGGTGTGTGTGTGTGTGTGTGTGGCAATACTCTTTTCTCACTGTCCTATGGTCACGTCCTTTATCACTTACTCTCTTGCTGTGAGGACAGAAAGCCCGAATTCTATGTTCCTAGCTTTTGTCTCTATAGCAAGTCACCAGGAACACAACAGATCTGCAAATAAATACTGTTAAGTCATAGATGTACCGCAAGGGACACGGAAGGCTTGGTGTGTGCTTGCTTGTGCAGTCAGAGTGACAGGCATGTTGTTGTCTTCCCGTCATGAGGAGAAAAGACACTAGGTTTAAGAGAGGACATTTCATCAGTCTTTTTAAAAAGTTTTGTTTTTGTTTGTTTTGTTTTTAAGAACTTCCATTTCTTTCATTGATAACATGTCCTAGTAGATGACCCTTAAATTATAGAACACAGCAAAGATTAAATGGTACTAAATGAAACACTTAGACTATTGTTGAGGAACATTGCTTAAAGCATTAGAAAATGAGAATTCCTGATGTAAACAAAGGGAACTTTACTTTTTCTTAAAAAATCTATCATAAGAATCTTTTGAGAAACTTCCAATGCCCTAGACGATATGATATTTTATGATGAGTACTGTAAAAAAAATTGAAGTATTTAGGTTTTGAGGTTTGCCAAGTTCTGTGAAAAAATCAGTGTACAGTTTTTATTTTCAAACATCTATTTCTTTTTGGCAAGAAGATGGCTTTCTTAAACACATATTGAAAAGTAAGATCATATGTCCTGAGTTGAATGTCGCTCAAATTTAAGATGTTTATTAAGGAAAACCACACCATAAATAAGAGTAAGTTGGCACAATACTTAAATAAATATAACCATTTATGCATTTAGGATATCTTGGCTTTTATTGTTATAAAAGTTCCATATTTACAAATATGAGAAGAGACATTAACAAAAGCAGACTTAGTCGAATGTGCATTGAGTAACTTTTTTGTTCTGTGAATACTGGGATGGATATGAGTTGATGATAAATTGATAGTTGGAGTTCTAATTTAGAGATAAGAAAAGAGAAATGTTATGTGTGGTAGGATTTAAACTCAGGTCTGTCTCACTTTAAAACTCAGCTTCCTCACTTCAAAGTCTTGATGATGTCTCCCTTCCTCTGGAAAAAAAAAGATAGAGCAAGACATTTTTCTCTTGTCATCTGAGTTGAGGATTTAGGGCAAGGTCCCATACTTTCTCTCCTTTGCACCACCTTCACCTCAGCCCCAGCTAGGATTTAGTTGGTCAAGATTCAGCTATACATGGTCTGGGTTTGATGTCCAGTAATTTATAATGTGGGTCTATGACAACAAAAATGTGGTTATTTAATATGATCATGGGCTGTGATAATAATTTTAAACATGGTTCCTAATTTTAAAAGTGTCAATGTATGGTATCAATGGAAAGAGATAGATCCATTTAAGGTTAGGTCCCAATTCCAGGTAAAAATCCATCAGAATGAAGACATATGAGAAATAAAAGTAATCATGTCTTACAGAGGGCCAGGCATGCCACAATTTCAAGCTGCCTGACAGTATCTGCCCACTGGTGCAATAGAGACATGGAGATTATAAGAGTAACCAACCACTTTGGGTTCATATTTGAGGTTTGTTCCACAGAAGAAAATTTACTCATGGTACTATTATCCTAATCTAAAGCTCAAAGATTGCGAGGAGGGCCTTAGGGGGAGCCTACTACTGCTGTCTTCCTAAATCCATATGTTGTCAAATTGATTGCTATATATCCTTCTACACATACGTTAACGTTCTTCTCAACCTTGACCAGAGATGCTCCTTTCTTCAGTGAGTAGCACTTAATTCAGAGACTCACAACCGGTCAAAGGGCTGAGAATAAGTGACAATTGAATATAGTCAGCCCTAAATGGCACACATGTGTCAAATCCCCTCCTAAAGCTTAGAGAACATCAAAGAAGAGAAGGCAGAAAGAATAAAGAGCCAGAAGGTTGGGAAGAGTGCTGTGAAATGCTGTCCTCTGAACATGACCTGCCTATGGCATTCGTGAACTCATTGTAGCTATGGTTACCTCTACAGGACCTGTACCTCTGGTAGAACACTTGAATCATCCAGTGACGAGCCATCACGGAGTGTAAGATCACCATGTTTCTTTCCTAAGCAAGTATCAGTGAAAATCTGGCCATACATTGTATTAGGAAAGTATTCTTAGTTCACAAAGAACTCAGGAGGAAGAGAAACTGAAACAAATTACAAGCAGATGAATTCATTATTTTCCATTAAATGTACTAATATGACATCAATATTGGAATACTTCTTCATATTTCTCATGCATTCCACATCCCTGAACTAATATGAAATTTTATTTTTCAACTTAGACCTCAAATCAGCTGAGATGGGGCTATTATGGTCCTGAATGCTGAAGTCCACTCAGAAAAGCACTCTGTAATCTTGATTGAGAAACACACATGTCTGGGATTTGTAGACTTTAGACTGGACAATCTGGGGATATGGAGCTGGTGAATGACTAATGCCTCCAACTTCCAGGGATCTAGAATCCCTGAGGAAAGCAGCCTTTATTGTGGTCGCTCGGCAGTTTTGATTTGGGTTCCAGCTGGAGTCCAGAAGGGTAGATAGAAAGGCAAATGAAAAGGAAAACTCAATTTATATGTTTGGATATCTGAAAATGCTCAGCTCCTTTTGATTCATGAACAAAGCAGTGCAGGGCTGGAACTGAATGTGCTGCTTTGCACTCTCTTGTACTTTGAAGAATCTGGATCTGTTTGGAAAAAGTCAAAACAATAACAACAACACAACAACATCAAGAAAAGGGTCCCATTTCAAAGAGCAAACCTGTCCTTTGTAGATGAAAGCTGAATAGCAATTACTGGAAATAGCCTGTAGGCCACAGAGATGTTTCTAAAGACAACTGTAGGGCAATGTGTTCTTACCGTAATGGTGAGAACAAACATAACGGATGTTTTCCATATATTAAATAATAACCAGTCCTGCCCAGGAGACCTTGATTAGTCATACTGAAAACACTTGCTGTTAAAAGTATTTCAGCTTGGACTTCTTCACTGGTAAGTTGTCCAGAGAGTGAGCTGGCCAGATTGTAGTCTTTAAAAATGTGGCTTTATAGAGGACATTTTGTCTGAGTGGTACCATAGAGTTGACTATCTCATAAAATGTGCAGTTATCCTTGCTTTAGGCCAATTATATATTTTCCATCTGCATTCATCAGGGGAACAACACGCCTCACACATGCACACATAATCAGTGGTCTTGAGACTTTTGGGACTTAATTTCAACTTGAAGAACTTTAAACATCTATGAGCAAGATCACCTTTGTCTCAAGTCACGGTGCAGCGCTCATTTCTTCCACACCTACTTTCAGAAACCGAGGGATTCTAGGATGCCTACCAAGGAGTGTGGGAGCTTCAGGAAGAATAACACATGGGAGCCATCCTGTTGCTACTGTCTTATTGGGTTTGTTACAGACAACATTGACTGGGAGCAAAATCAGTCTTTCCACCATGCTCTTAGAGTGTCTTATGATGTAAGCATGAAACCAGAGTAAATATTGGACGAAAGGGTATATCAGAATCCACTGACTGTTAGTGTTCCTACACAGCTACCTTGAAGAAATAGTAAGAGAAGATACTGGGAAACATAAACAACAGCATTTTCTACAGATATATCTTGACTTAGACAGAGGCGGTACTACTTAACATAGATTACCATATGTACCTGCAACTGACTCAAAGCAACAAGAAGTGAAACTCATGAAACTTTTTAGGGAGGTTCATTACCTTGATACCACAAGACTGGCTGTTAAACCTTTGACTGCTTGACCCCTAAAATAAACCTGACTTCTAGTATTGTTCTGGAACAAATTGTGTGCCCTCTAACTAGAACGTGTTCTCAAATATGTTTTACATCTGGATAATAATTAAGGTAAATCTTTCCCCAAAGGACAGTATTTCAAGCAGTTCTCTAAAGACTAGTATGAGATGAGCTGACTAGAGAGCTCCTTCCATGCTTAAATGAGGAGTCTTTGTGAATTCTGTCACTGGATTAAACATGTGGACAATGGGCCACTCTGGTTTTGATCCTTCTTTTGCTTGAAAGGAAGCTTTATTTGGGGTTAGTCTTCATGTTGAGTTTGGAATAACCTTGATACATAACTTATCTTTTTGTCTCTAGGTCATAGGGTCTACAGTCAGGGGGAAACAGAGTCCATGAATTCCCAGAAATCTTGGACTCAGAACAGTGCCTGAAATACAGAAATTTCTGTGTGTTATCATTCTCGTGCTGTTGTTACTGATGTACCATCATTGTTGCTATTATTCTTTTTGAGTTCGACTTTCTATCTCATACTTACATGGTGAGAAGCATACAATAAAAAATATCTAAGCTATTACCTCAAAAAACAAAACCAAACCAAAACAAAAACCTCATTCAGAGACCCAGCCATACCACTTCTGGGTATACATCCAAATGATTCCTCACCAAATCACAAGGAAGTTTCCTCATCTATGTTCATAGCAGCCTTATTTGTAATAGCTAGAAACTTGAAACAACCCAGATGTCCCTCAACCGAGGAATGGATAAAAAACAAAAAACTGTGGTACATCTACACAGTGGAATACTACTCAGCTATCAGAAACAATGAAATCATGCAATTTGCAGCCAAATGGTTGGAACTAGAGAAGCTCATCCTAAGTGAGCTAACCCAGACTCAGAAGGATGCACATGGCATCTATTCACTTATAATTAGATTTTAGCCATATAGTACAGGATAACTACACTACAACCGATGCACCAAAGGGATCATGAATATAGACTTTGTTTCCTATCCATGAGACACTTTGCCCTAATGGTGCTGCCTTGTAGGCCCCCATGTATGAGGAGGCTCTTGGCCCTCATGACTGCTGAACTGGGGCAGCGGACTGTTATGTAGGGACATTCCACTCTGGAGGAGTGGGATGGAATTGCTAGGGGGTAAAGGGTGGGAGGGCGGGACTGGGAGGGGTGGAAAGAGGACACTGTGATGGAGATGTAACCTGAAGTAATAAATAAATATTTTTAAAAAACCTCATTCGGCCCTCTAAATAGATTTAAATGATTTTGAAGTTCACAATCAGTCCTTGAATTTTAGTTTAGTGCTAAATTGCACTGAAAAAAATTGATATCAGTAGCATTCTCCTACATAACATCCAAGGAATTAGAATTTACTTTATAGTATATGTAATGTCAAATCAATAATGATATGAAGACTAATTGTAATTAGCACAGGGATCAACAGGCAGGGAGATACTCAGGGGGTAAAGGCACTTGTCCAAAACTGAGGGCCTGAGCTACATTCCTAGAACCCACATCAAAAGTTGCACATAGCATTGTGCATCTGATATCCTAGCACTTTAATGGCAAAAGGGAGGGAAAGACAAGACAATTTCACAGAAGTGCATGGGGCACCTACTCTAGCTCACCCAGATTCAAAAATTCAGCAAGAGACCAATGAGCTCTCCAAAGTTGTCTGCTTATCTCCACATGTGCACCTTGGTATATGTGCACCCACACTCATATAATATTATATGCAGACATATGTGCCACACACACACACACACACACACACACACACACATACATACTCACACCAAACACTGCTCATGCCATTTTTGAGATCAATAAAGCTTAGTTTTGTTAAAATATATAATCCAAATTATAGGTACTGAGTGATCCACATATTTGGAATAATATACAAATATACATACAGCATGTCATTCTCTTCTTTGAGTCTAATTACTTACATTTAATTATGTTCCTTTTCAAATACTTTATGAAGTGATAGACTAAATTTATTTGTCAAGATGTAGTAACAAATACTTGTCAACTATGAATGGTATTTTATCTAATCTACCTATTAAGTGTTTAGCATAAGGCCTGACATAGAAAAGGTGTTTAGTACCTTCTTATTGCATTAATGGATGGAAAAATGTGGAATGCAACTCAGTTCTGGAACAGAGCCCATAGCATGGACCTCAGACACTAGGTTTATTTGCAGTGTATTCTTACTATCTAAGCTCATCTGTCATAACCATAAACACATGGTATCTGAACATGGCCAGTTGATATATTAATTCCTTAGTGTAGAGGTAAAGCTTGTTTTTCACAATTTATTCTAGGTAGATATATGTCAAGTAGAATATATTATATCCAAAAAGAATTGCTTCATTATATAACACATTTTAAAGTCGAAAGTTTTACCTCTTATTGAAATGTCAATAGTAGTGGTTTAGTCCTAAATAATTCTTTCCCCACGGGGTTTTCACTGATTAACATGAGATTCAAACACACTTAACCTTGAAGGATGTTAAAAAGTAAATGATTTCTGTCTAGAAAAACATGCTACTTCTTTCCAAACTGAAGACATTGTGAGATCAAATGTTCATACTCATCTTTGCTTTAAATATATCCTAATAATTAAAAACATAAGCATCAAGACCTGAAGAGATGGCTCAGCAGTTAAAATACCTCCTGCTCTTCCAAAAGACCTATGTTTGGTTCCCACAGGACCTGCATTTGGTACCCAGCACCCATGTCAGGCAGCTCACAACTCCTGGTAACTCCAGCTCCAGGGGATTCAAAGCCCTATTCTGGACTACCTTAGAACTTACACTCACATGCACAAGCTTACAGACACATACAGAAATTATAGCTGTAAATCTTTATTAAAAACCTTAAATACATATGTAGCATGATTGTAACTATGACAGGCAGAGCTGTCTACGTAAGGTTTTAGACAAATGAATCAGAATTAGCCCAAGGAACCATCTAAAGGTCAATTGTGCAATATCACACAGAAAAATGTAGTGTGTGGTGGAAAACCCAGCAGACACTGTCCTCATTAAGTGAGCAAGAGAAACAGATGTCTGCAGTACTGGCTCTTCCTTTGAAAGTCACAGCCCTGCTCTATGTGGCCCAGGATGCTGGTCTCTTGGTCTTCTTCCCGAGTGCTGGGTTTACCAGAAAGCACCATCATGCCTGTCACTCCAGGACTCTGCCCCAACTGTGTTACTTCATCAGCAGAAAGCACCATCTCACTCCAAACTCACATATATTCTACAAAACAGCTGACCTTCACTGTTGAAATGTCAAGTTCTTGGAAGACAAAGAAAATGGAACAGTCATAGATAATAGAAGACTAAGAGAAATGACAACTGAAAGCACATGGAGATCTTGATTAGATCCTACAACTAACCTTCCACAAATGCTCCACATTAAAAACAAACAAACAAACAAACAAAAACTCAAGCCCCTCATTAACTTCTCAGCACTGATAACTGCATCCTATGAGCATTAGAGGAAGCTGGGTGAAGAGACACTGGCAGTTTTCCCTAAGTCCCCAAATCAATCTTTAAAATTAAAACATTAGTCCAATAAAGCTTGAAAAGCATTGAAGAATTTTCTAGAAGACAGAGAACATTCATTCATAGAAGAATGTTCTAACCTGTGTGAAAGAGGCTTTTAAGTACATCTGTTGAAGTTTGTTTTAAATTTTATTTGTCACTTATGTGTATGTGATATGTATGTGTGTGTAATATGTGTGTGACATGTGTGTGGGGTGTGTGTGGCATGTGTGTGACACATCTGTATGTGTGTGGGCATGTGTGTGTGAGATGTGTATGACTTGCGTGACTTGTGTGTATAGAAGTCAGAGTACTGTGGAATAGGCTTCCTCCTACCTTTATGCAGGTTGCAGTTATCAAAATCAGGTCATTAGGCTTGTGTGGTAAGTAAGCATTTTCACCTGCTGAGCCACCTTGACTGCCCTGTCTGAGTTTCATAGAGCAGAGTAGTGGTTTTGTGCAGTCAGGTTCTTCGGGCATTCACTGGTGTCTGAGCGTGTACATTGTGATTTCTAGACATTTGCTCTTAAGAATTGTGGAAACTGGGCTGTAGTGATGACTCAGATGTTACCATTTCTTGTTTTTTGTAGAGGACTAAAATTCAGTTCTCAGTACCCACATCGAGCAGCTCAGAACTACTTATAACTCCAAATTTCTGGGGGGATCTGATTCCCTCTTCTGGACTCTACAAACTTGCACTCACAGGTATACTTTCCCACTCCGAGGCATATACACATAAAGATAAACCTGAAAAAAAAAAAAAAGAATTGTGGGAGGACAGTCCATTGGCTAAGGAAGAGCCAAGGCAACTACAATCTCAAGGGCCAGACTTTTGTGAGCTCTCTTTTCCTGGAAGGTTGTCAAAGGGAGAGGGAAAAGTCCATTTACAATAAGCCAGGGTTACATGAAGCCCCCGAGTAGGCACTTGCACTGAATTTTTCCAGCTGTTTCCAGCAGATATTGCTATCCATGCTCACCAAATGAGGAAACAACAGCTTTCAGAGTTTGCTTTCCTGAAATCACACAGTTCAATAAGCAAACAATTAGAACTTGAGCTACGGTTTTATCTGACTTCAAACTCATGTTCCACAGACTGAAAAATAAAACAAAGCAAAGCATTCTGTACTAAAAAAAAAAAAATAATAATAATGGTTGTGTTTGTGAAACACTTACAGCCCAATTAAAACTTCATCAGGGAAAACTCTTCATGGCTACAGATGGCCTCTCTAAACATAGACAGCTGCACTGGAAATGCTTACAAAAGCAAGACCAGGCCAGACTATGAAGAGTTTAGGCCAGATTCATCTTCTTCTGTGGAAAACTAAGCCACAGAGCACCTTCCTAACCCATGCTGGACCACTCATGTAATTTCTACTTCAAAAATTAGTTATTAAGTGAAAATTTGAAATTAATTTCCACGGTAGGCAGTGATTTTTTTACAGATTGCCTACCACGAAGGACAGTATCTGTTCGACCAGCGTTCATCTCTCATGTGTTTTCAGTTCTCCAACAAAGTTGTGGGAGGACAGTCCACTGGCTACAGAAGTTGATAGTTTGTGACATTTACCCATTTGCTTTTTTCTCTATGGACTCCCTGCACAGACATTTGTTTAACATCTACGTGAGCCAACCGCAGCCCCTGCTCTCACAGAGTTCTTAGCAGAGAAAACAGATATGTAAACACTCCACTGCTGCAGAAGACCTGAATGCCATAATGAAGATTACTCCAGACAGCGTTGGCACGAAGGAGCACAACCGACTTTGCTGCATTAAAGGGGTTGCTTTGGCACGAGCCTGAAATCTACAAGACAATCAGGGATGATGGCTTTTCAAGCAGAAGAAAGACATGGAGATGGAGGTGAGAGTGGTCCAGCACTGCAGATTCTCTCCTGCAATGATGTCTTCAGAGGCCTAGGCAGCCTTAATGACTCAGATGAACAGAACCTTGCTTTAGAAATTGATAATTTTTCTTCCTGCATGGGCCCATTAGTTTGCAATTCAGTCCTTAGCCATAAAATACACGGGACAATCTGGAACAGAGTGGAAATGGATCTTGTCACGTTGTGTTTAGGGACAGCGTGAAGCATATGGTGTCAGTTACAAAACTCTGGAGCAGTCTGTTCGAAACCCAACCCGGCCGTATCAGTTCCTGCTTTGATAATGTCAGTTATCTTTTAGCATGCCCAGGGAAGAGCTGGCATTTTCCTGTGGAAAATGTGCTATTGTTCTTGGCATTCAATGTAAGTGGCCTGTTTCAATGAAAGAACTTGGGAGTCTGTGACGCCAGATTTAAAAAAAGAGAAAGTGTCCTGGAGCAGTTTCAAGATATAAGATTGTCATAAATTCCCTGTAGGGTATTAATTAGCTCATTATTTGCTGAACTTGAATGTTATGGCTGTGATTTGATCATTACAATTAAACAGTTGTCACGATTCACTGTGTGGCATCAATGCGATGAGACGACTCTTTTATTCAAAGGCAAGTCTGGCCAGTACATCCATAGAGATCAGTTGTCCACATCTTCAGTCTCAAAAGGCAGGTGCTGTGAGTTTGCCCCAGGTAGCTCCTTCCTCCCTGCAGATGTCACTGGCCTCCAACTGCTGCTTCCTTCTTACCTAGAGCCATGTAGCTTTTCAAGTTCAGCTCCAGAGTGTAACACTGCTGTCCCCTGTCAGCCCTCAGATAGCCCTGCCTGGCTCAGCAGAATGTAGCGACACCCCTTTAAAGTCAGAGGCTTGGTTTTATTCTAGAGGATTCTGCAGCTGAACTCTGCCCAGATCAGACCTGGTAGCTCACTCCCACAGTGCCTTATGCCTTTAAAGGCCAACTGTATCTGAACATTATCCCACACTGGCTAACTTTGATAGGCTCAAACCTACATGGACGTAGCAGGAGACACTTGTAACTAATGCTCAGTTCCCTTCCCTCTCCCCAGGCAGTACCTATATTAGAGCTGTGTGTATGGCTATATGGTTAACAACAGAGACTAATCTTGACGGGGAAATACCATCCAGGAAGATAAACTGTTCAATAGGTGATGACTTTTAACATACCCTGTGGTATTTTATGAAGTTTTAAGATTCAGTTTTAAATGCCCCTTTTAAAGTTTATTGACACAAAAAGTGGGAGTTGAGGGGGAAAAGGGTGGGACCATAGTGGGGAGTAGGGAGAGGATTGCAGTTGAGATGTTGCTTGAAAAAAAAAACCAGTTAACCCTTAAAAAAAGTGATGCAAGGATTCATTGAAAGGCCACATGATCTCCTTCATGTTTTTCATAAAATAGAGGCCTGCAGGCTTTATTGAGTAGGTGTGAAGTTAAAAAGAATGCTGTTGATAAACTACATTTGAATTTGGAAAAACATCAAATATGCTTTACCTGACCTTATCATCAAAGATAAAACAGAACTCTACAAAGTCTTATGTTTAGGGAGAGCCGACTCTAGAAGGATTCACAAGCTGCTGTCACTGACGCTGAGGATATAACTCAGCTGTAGACAGACGCTGCCTTTGCTGAGGAGGACATTATTTTTCATGAAATATGTTTAACCATGGAAGAACCCATAGCTGAGATATCTGTATAAATGTAGTTACCTTTCTGCCCAAGAAATCCCCCAATGGGGAAGTGACTGGAGCAATGGTTCAGGGGTCCAGAAAATATGCTGTTCTTGTAGGGGACCTGAATTGATTCCCAGAATAAGCATCAGCTCATAGATAATCATAATTCCATAACCCACAACATATGGCTCACAAACACCTGTAACTCTAGCCTTGGGAGGTGCAACATCCTCCTCCAGCTTCCATGGGCACCCACACATAAGTGACATACACATATACACATAAGTAAAAAATTTAAAATATCCCTCAGGGTGATTTATTCTGTGGAAGAAAAGACCAAAACAAAAGAAAATACCACAAAGCTATATGGAAATAGTAGTTACCCATTTGCTAAGCTCTTGAAGTGTAAACAAAAGAAAATCTTATGATGACAGACCATTACCAGCACAACTAAGCAATCACTCCTAGGAATGAATAATTAGTCCTTGAACTAGCTGAAAAGTTTTTTTTTAGTAAGTCATGTACTATGCACATGAGACAATCATTCTGTGAATACACCCATTTCTTTGTTTATAATGATTTTTCCTTGTGTCAGTGGTAAAGCCATTATTTGGACAATGCACAATGTTAATAAATTTAATTTTCAATAACCATATTCAATACTTAAAACAACAAATTATACAGACACATCATATGTATTAAACCATGATGTCTGAAGCAAGACTAAGAAGAATATATATTGTACTATGTGTGAAAAAAAGAAACAATAAAAACGTTGAAAGGAAAGTTATATTTTAATTAGGTCAGGGGAGTTTTCCATTTTACAAAATACCCTTCCATAAAGTGAATGAATTTTTTTGTGATATTCATATTCACAATGCCTGAGTGCCTATTTTGGCCTACTTAATGCTTGATCTTCAGAGAAATAGAGATCAAAGTGTCTTAATGATATGTTTGGGGCTTATTAAATAAGACATGTCATTTATTTTGCCTTGATTGGCATCTCAATGAAAGCTTTTTGTCCTACTTCTGGGTGTTCAGTTCTTTTCTTCCTTTTTTTTTTTAAAAGACAAAGTCTCATACAGCCTAGGTTGATCTAGAACTCTCCATGTAGTCAAGGGTGACCGTGAACTTCTGATCACCCTGCCTCCACTTCCCAAGTACACCAGCCATGCTGAGTTTATGAGGCGCTGGGGATCAAGCCCAGGTGATCATGAGTGCTAGGCAAGTGTTGGAATAACAGCTCTTTTCTTTTTTCCAGCAAGATGCTATGTCTTGGCAGCTGGTGTTTTTTGAACAGAGTTAGAGAGAAGATGGAAGGTGATGTTTCTGATCTTTGACAAAAGAGGCAAATTACCAAGATTTGCCTGAGAGCAAAAGCCCCAGAGAGCAGTGGTGCAAGTGGGTCCCTGTGTGTAGGCATGGTCTTTCTACAGAAAAGGAGGTTTGCTCAGGTCAACGTTAACCCTCATCCGCCTGGTTAAGGCAATACATTGGCTTCAGAAACTTCAGCTTTTGACTTGCTCCCAACTGTGTTTTAAAGAGTGTTTTAGTGTCTGGGTATTTAACATGTAATTGGTCTGAAAAAATTCATATAGGATTCTATGCCTTCAAAGTTTTTGGATATGTAAAATGTTAGCTGGAAGCCTGAGACCGCTGCAGCTCAGTGCTTCTGAGTGTCTTTTGGAAAAGTAACCAAAATGAACAGGGTGAGTTTTATTTCTTTATTTTAAATTATATGTCATCCCACTGTTCATCTCAGAACTTGTAAAAGAGTAAGTTATTACAGTCATAATATTGAGCTCAGTATTCTGGGAAAAAAATTACAGTGAAAAATACAGTGCCAAAAACTTCTAAAAGTGAGTGGAAAAAAATATTCCCCTGTGCCTGGAGAGAGTTTTTTTTGAATATCATCTAAGGAATAATCATAAAATCTTACAACAGTGTGAAAATGAACAAAGAATTCAAAATTCCTCACAGGGAAAACAGTAAAAGAGGATGAAATAATTAACTTATTAAAAATGAAAGCTTTGCTTTATTGATAGATAACTGGGAGTCATAAATTCCCAAGTTGCAATAAATGTTATTTAACTTCTCTGCTTCTGACTAATAACGATCATTGTTTTTGATGGCCTCATAAAACACAGAAAGGCTTTTCATTTTTGATAAGATCCATAGATTTAGAAAAAAGTTCAAATATCAGAAAAGGTACACTCATCATTATAACTGTTAATTGATTCCAATATGTAGTTCCGTAATGTTTAAGATGCATATAAAATCATTGTGAAGGAAATAAGTGTGGTCAGCCTATCCCTGAATGGATAATGAAGTGTTCTACAAAGAAAAAAGCCAGTGTTTTATGGTGGTGGCCTGCAGCCTCCATTTGAATCATCAAGATTAAGCAATGATTTTCTTAGGGTTATATTTATCTGACCATTTTCAGCAGGAAAGGCACATTAATGATTGCATAAAGCATCCACACATGTTGCACAGAGAGGACTGTATAAGCCTCTGTTATTCTTGCCTGTAAATGACTACATGTCTAGCACTAGCCTGAGGCAGAACTGGCTGCTGGGGAAACTTGACCTGCATCACGGGCTTAATGAAGCTTTAACTTTGTGTGTGTAATTCTTTCTACTTCAGCTGGTATTGTATCCAGGGGAAATGAGATAATGTGCCCCTCTTTATGGGCTCCTCTTGGCTACTCACCAGTGCTTTGCAAAGTGATAGACAATGCAACCACAACACTGCTCATGTTCTCTAATTTGCCCTGTCCTTGGCTCTGGGTGCGTCCGGTCTGACGAGGAGCAGCAGGGACTCTACTCAAGTCACCAATGCAGAGTGAGATACCGTGTACAGAGAGGCAATTTGTATACAACTGACCTCTGCCTTTCCCGACTGACAAAAACAAAGGTCTTTCCAACAGCTTCAATTGGGAACCTTTTCCTTTAGCATTCTGGGCCCTTTAGGATCTCTGGTATCACTCAGAAAATCCACTTTTATGATTAGACTTTTAGTCTTCTCAGGTCACCACAATAAGACACCAATGGATATTAGAATTTTAAAAAGATTTATTTATTATGTATATGTGTGTGTATGTGTATGTGGTGTGTGTGTGTGTGTGTCTGTGTGTGTGTGTGTGTGTGTGTGTGTGTGTGTGTGTGTGTGTGTGAGACTGTGTCTGTGTAGTGCTTATGGAGGTCAGAAGAAGGGGTCGGATTCCCTGGGCTGGAGTTACAGGTGGTTGTGAACTACATAACATGGGTGCTGGGAATTCAATTCTGGTCCTCTAGAAGAGCAGCAAGCATGCTTAACCACTGAACCATCTCTCTAGGCACAGTAGTTTTAGTATTTTACAATTTAAAAATTAAAATATAATTACATAATTTCTCCCCTTTCTCCAATCCAGAAGTTCTCAACCTTTGGGTCAAGATCCTTTTGGTGGTTGCCTATCAGATATTCTACATATCACATATTTATATTATAATTCATATCAGTAGCAAAATTTACAGTTATGAAGTAGCAATGAAATCATTTTGTGTTTGGGGGTCATGAGGAAGTGCATTAAAGGGTTGCATCATTAGGAAGGTTGAGAATCGAGAATCACTGCTCTAATCCCTCTCATATACCCGATTAGTCCACTCAAATTAGCAACCTTTCCCTTTTAGTTTTTATCCCACATATATAGGCATGAATATATAAGTACAACCTGCTGAGTCTGTTTAGTGGTATTTGTAAATTTATTATTTCAGGGCTAACCACTTGGTGTTGTATAGCCAATTAGGGGTCTAATTAGATAACCATTTAGTAAGACTAATTCTTACTCATGTAGTAGTCATTAATTGCTCATAGTTCTTTGTCTAGAGACCTTGACATTTTCTCCTTCTACATTAGCATGGCCATTGATATTGTCATTTTTCAGGTCTTATTTAGGCAGCCGTTATTGTTATGGTATAATGGATATTGCTTCCCTGTCATCTTTAGGAGACACAGTCTCACAATTTCTGGTCATCTGTCTCTTACAATCTTCCCATTTCCTCTTCCACAATGTTCATTAAGCCTTCAATGTGGAGTCCTGTAATAGATGTATCCATTGGGACTGGGCAGCCCATGATAAGTTGCTCTCTTAGTTTTGAACAACTGTGGCTTCTATAATGGTTATCTAAAGTTCAGCTAAACCTTATTTGTATACCAAGCTCTTCTTTCCAATTTGAGAGTAAAGATTTGCACCTGAGTATCACTAAATAAATGAAGGGATTTATGTAGTCACTTTTCTAGAAGTGTGTATATCTGAGGTGCTGTTGATGCTGGCGTGTCTCCTCTGTAGGAGTCCATCCAGGCTCCAGCTCCCTGACAGGGAAGAAATGATCTGTGTGGGAATTGATATATCATACAGATATTCTAGGAGAAGTAGGTGATGAATCCTTTCTGGTGCTTCACGGTAACAGCTCCAGAACTAGACTGAGCTCCACCATGTACCAAATTAGCAAACAATTTCCAATCTTATTTTAGTTCCTTATTTTCCTATGCCTTCTATTCTTCTTCCACTCAACAAATAATACATGACCTCATGTTCTTCTCCTTATCATTCTCCAACATCCACCATGCCTATTTGTATCCCCTGTTATGAAATTATTAACCATCTATCTCATTGGCCTTGTTTCCTTCAGACAAGAAGCTAAGTTTCAGCATACCGTGAAATTGGAAGGAGTTCAGGATCAGGCCGTAGGATTATGAGCTTCGGCACTGAGAGCAGCTGGTGTTTTAATTGACATGATTAAAGAATGCTGGGGCAGGTAAGAACCTCTGAGATAGAATAGAATGTTGTACTGTTAGAGTAGAAGCTGTGCTCCAGGGCACTTAGTGACAGCAGGGGGCAGGGAAAGATGGTAAGATGGCTCTGGGAGTATCAAGAATAAAGAATTATTTTAAAATACAGTGATGACTTGAATGTTTATTGACAGAAAGGAAGCAACAGAAAGGATGAGTATGAAAATGATTGCCAAATGAGAATATTAGAACTAGGAGGTAGTAAGTTCTGAGGAAAGAAGAGGGATTGGCCACTGAAGGAGAAGGGCTGCCTCTTCTCAGGACAGAGAGAGCGGAGATCTTTGATGGTATAGAATGATGATCTTAACCTTCCTTATGAGGCAACCCTTTAATACAGTCCCTCATGTTGTGGTGACACCCAACCATAAAATTACTTTTCTTGCTAATTCATAACTGTAATTTTTAAACCTTTATGAATCATAATGTAAATATATTATATGCTGGATATCTCATATGCAACCCCATGAAGGGGTCATTTGACCCCCCCAAAGGAGTCTGGGCCCATAGCCTGAGAACGACTAGTATAGAAGGATTTGGAGACATTGTGGGTTTATACCAGCTGGCTTTGATCTTGCTAATGATCTCCTGAGACTTGAGACACAGGAATGGAAGCTTCAGAAGAGAAGAAAAGATCTGAAAAGGTTGGGTCATGTCCATTGGTGGTTGGCCAGGTGTGTCAGCTTTATTTATGATGGGTAGAAAGTCAGCAGGTCTTAAAATAGGAGCAACTGGTCTCAGAAATTAGAAAGGGGCTATGCTTAAAGGAGGGAATAATTCTAGAAGAAAAATGTCATCAGTGAGTGTGGAACCAAGCATGTCTGAAAACTTCCTGTGTGCATAGCCTTTTTGGAGTTGTTTGGGAAGTTTATTATTTACCAGTGGAGTCAACTACCTAACAGCCTCACAGTGTTTGGCATCTGTCAAAGTACTTAACAAACCTGTCCACTGTCCCTACTGTTATGTGCTATCAGGAGCAATAGAAAACAGAACACCTTCTGACCCCAGGTCATGCTTCTGATAGTTTCATAGCTTCTTACACTGCCTCATTTGCCAGGAGTGTCAACACAGTTAAAAAAAAAAATCAAATGCTGCTTTGCAGATTTTAACCTGTGCCTCTGTACCCAAAATCTCACCTGGCCGTGCTAAGCACTGATGCCTGGTCTAGTACTCTCTATATTTATCTTCTTGTTTTCAAATTCTATGTATGAGATTGTGCAGCTTTTTTCTTTCAAAATTCAGTAACTATGTGCAATGATGAATATACTGATTTTTTTCTACTATAGTAACAATTTTATTATGTAGTCCTATAAGATGATGTTATAGATCTTAATTACTAGCTCCAAATAATGTCCTATGGGATCTTCAAGGCTTGGATCCTCTTAATGCACAACATTCCTGCAAGGAAGGTCAACCATTGTTGGCCAGAGGGAAGCAGAGAGCCTGGCTTAACATTATGTTTATGTTAACCTTGCCACTTCCTCATATAGTTAGTGACCGTCACTTTTCCCGTGACGGCTCCTATGATGAAGACATCAGTGTTCATTCCAGCAGAGGCACAACACAGCAGCCAAGTGTAAACCACCAGAGTTCTTTGATCTTCAGCCTGGTGCATTCCCTGGGCGGCCAAAACATTGGAAGGACACACTAAAACAGTATGTCACATCAAAGGTCATGTTCTGGAGAGCATTTCTGTAAGTATGAAGAAAATTGCCTCTTCTTTTTTTTGGTAATGTCTGAATGTACAATATGAAAAAATGTCCCAAAATCTATCTAGGATATCTACAGAGAGTCCATGACCTACAATTATGACCATTGAATTAATTTATTTACATTGACACCCAGCTTTATTTATCATACTCAATATTTATCAATTTTTCTATTTTACCTATTATTAAATATTGTTATCATTGGTAGAGGAGAGGAAGTGTGTGTGTGTGTGTGTGTGTGTGTATGTGTGTGTAATTTTTTATTTTATATTCAGGCCAAGGAAAAAGCTCTATTCTTTTTTTTTTTTCTGTGTGCCTTTATTTTGCTTCTAATGTTTGTTTATTACTTCAAGTTACATCTTCATCACAGTGCCCTCTTTCTACTCCTCCCAGTCCCGCCCTCCCACCCTCTTCCCACTCTCCTTCCTTTCCTACTCCTCTGGAGTGGGGTGTCTCTACATATCAGTCCCCCCCCCCACCAAGATCAGCAGTCATATGAGGGCTAAGAACTTCTTCATGCACTGGGGGCCTATCTAGCAGCACCACTAGGGCAAAGTGTTCCACTAATAGGTAAGAAAGTCTATGTTCCTGTTCCCTTTGGGGTGTTGGTTGTAGGATAGTTACCCTATACTATATGGTGAAAATCCAGTTATAAGTGAATAGATGCCATGTGCATCCTTCTGAGTCTGGGTTAGCTCACTCAGAATGAGCTTTTCTAATTTCATCCATTTGGCTGCAAATTTCATGATTTCATTGTTTCTGATAGCTGAGTAGTATTCCATTGTGTAAATGTACCACAGTTTTTTTTTTTTATTTATCTATTCGTCAGTTGAGGGACATCTGGGTTGTTTCCAGTTTTCAGCTATTATAAATAAGGCTGCTATAAACATAGATGAGGATATGTCCTTGTGGTTTGGTGAGGAATCATTTGGATGTATACCCAGAAGTGGTATGGCTGGGTCTTCAGATAGAGCTATTCCAAGTTTTTTAAGATATCGCCAGACTGATTTACATAGTGGTTGTACAAGTTTGCACTCCCACCAGCAATGAAGGAGTGTTCCCCTTTCTTTACAACCTCACCATCATGTATTGTCATTTCCTTCATATGGAATAACAAAAATCCCATAGTATCTAAATTAATCCTGTGCAATAAAAAAAATCATCTGGAGGTATCACCATCCTAGATCTCAAGCTATATTACAGAGAAATAGTAATAAAACCAGCATGGTACTGGTATATGGTATAGAAACAGACAATGGAATCGAATTGAAAACCCAGAAATAAACCCAGATACATATGGTTACTTAATTTTTGACAAAGAAGCCAAAACTGTACAATGGAAATAGGACACTCTCTTCAACAAATGGTGCTGGTCTAACTGGATGTTGACATGTAAAAGAATGCAAATAGACCCATACTTATCACCTTGCACAAAACTTAAGTCCAAGTGGATCAAAGACCTTAACATAAAGCCTGATACACTAAATCTAATTAGAAGAGAAAGTGGGGGAAAAGCCTCGAACTCATCAGCACAGGTGACAACTTCCTGAACAGAACACCAACAGCTCAAGCTCTAAGACCAACAATAAATAAATGGGACCTCATGAAACTGAAAAGTTTCTGTAAGTCAAAAGACACTGTCATTCGAATAAAACGGCAGCCTACAGATTGGGAAATGATTTTTACCAACCCCATATCCAACAGAGGGCTAATATCGATAGTTTACAAAGAATTCAAGAAATTAAATACCAAGAAACCAAATAATCCAATCAAAAAATGGGGAACAGAGCTAAACCAAGAATTCACAAAGGAGGAATCTCTAATGGCTGAGAGACACTTGAAGAAATGCTCAACATCCTTCATCATCAGAGAAATGCAACTCAAGATGACTCTGAGATTCCATCTCACACCTGTCAGGATGGCTAAGATCAATAGCTCTTTTTGACAAACTAAAAGCTATGGAACACGTGGAGAACACAGAGAAGAAGGAAGGTAGAACCAAAAGAGCATCTATTTCTTTTGCTGACTGTGTGTTATTAATGGAGTTCAGAAGTAGGGTCTTAGCATGACGCACGTAGTCAGAGGGGCTGGATAAGCTGCTGGTATCTAGATATGAGAAAGCAAGCACAAGGGCTGTGAAGAAGGCAACTTCTTGGGCACTCATCTTTAAATAACTCACTTCTGTAAAAACTCTGAGTTCCCACTCCTGTTTAACGACGTCCTGAATTTCTCTAAGGACTTTATTCATTTCCATCACTTGTTTTGCTGTTTTTTGTTGTTGTTGTTCTTTGGGGGGATTTGTTTTCCTCTCTTAATGTTCATAGCAGCTTTATTGGTCCTAGCCAGAAACTGGAAACAACCCAGATGTCCTTCAAAAAAAGAATGGATAAAAACAAACAAACAAGTAAACAAAAAAACTGTGGTAACTTTACACAATGGAATATTACTCAGCTGTTAGAAACAAGGAAATCACGCAATTTGTGACTAAATGGATGGATCTATAAAAGCTCATCCTAAGTGAGCTAACTCAGACACAGAAAGATACACACTTATACTCTGTTATAAGTGGATATTAACCTTATAGCACAGGACAACCATCCTACAACCCACAGACTCAAACAGACAGGGTTTTAGCATAACTATCCTATGAAAAACTCCACCCAACAGAGAGAGTCATGGACCCTATTGCTTTTTAGTGGAACACCTTACACTAGCTGGGCTGCCATATGAAACCCCAGTACAAGAGGAAGCTCTTAGCCCTCATGTGACTGATGAACTGAGGGGGTTTGATATGAGGAGGCTCCCCTCATCCAAGGAGAAGAAGGGGATGGAGATGGGGAAGAGGGAGGGACTGTGGGACCTGAAGCAGAGGAGGGAGCAGAATTTGATCGAGATGTAACGTGAAAAAAATTAATTAAAAAAATTTAGGGTTCCCTGTGATAGCCGGTAGAAATCCATACTATGTAGTTTCTTCCCCAGCCTCTAGTTCTTTACCATCCTACCCGCTACACTACCTACTCCTCCTCCAGCCTTTTGTCTCAGCTCTTATCTCCTGAAGGTTTATGTGCTAGAGGCAGAAATGGTCACGTGTAGAACATAGTATGATATTTTTTGGTTTTTGGCCTTGCTTTGTCTTCTTTCCAGTCCCTGACTTTTTCCATCAGATGCACCTTTAATGTGTACATTCTCTTGTGAGACCCCCGGATACTGAGTGCCCAAGAGAAGCTGAGAGGCTCTTGGACCCTGTGACTGTGGTGGGGACATTTTGCTCATGGCACTGCCCTACTCACTTCAGCTTGTGGTGTGGTGGTTTATTTTCTTGGCCTATGAATTCAGTGCACTCCAAATTTCTACATTGCATTTATTGCTATCAAAACATCTGGTAATTCCATTTACTGATAACCACGACTCGTCCCAGGATGAGTTAAGAATGTGACTTAGGTCTTGCCTCTCTTTTCCAGAAACTTCAAAACTTCTGGAGAAGGAAAGGAGGTACAGTTGAAGCACAAAGGCAGATTCTTGGGGAAACACTGGAGAACTAGTTGAAGGGCACATGCTTGTCTCCAATGGCTATTCAGACAACTGTCTCACTCTTGTTTGATTTCCAGATTCCTACATCCCATAATTTGGTTTTAAATCAACATTTTCCTTAGTAACACTAGTCCTGTGAGAGGCTCTGTGAAAAGACAATTTCATGACCAATTAAGAACAGAAAGCACACACATACAACACCAAGTACTGGAGGTTTCCACCAGCAGAAAAGCAAGAGACAATTAGTTTAACCCAGGATTTTTCTATCCTATGCCCTCTTGCACCCTTTCCAACATCGTATATGAAAAGCAGTGTCTTTCTGCCCATGCTCTGGGAAACACTACTGTAATTAATTGAAAAAAAATATTTATATTGATATTCTCCTTTAAGAAGAACCTTCATACTACCTGAACTGTTAAATCCCTGGAATTGTGCTGTTTGATATGGTAGCCACTAGTCATACGTGACAATTGAACACTTGAAATGTACTTCCTTGTCACGACCTCTGTGGTAAGTATAAAATACACCCCAGATTTAGGAGATAATGTGGAAAGATTTAAAATATTAATAATCTCATATTGATTGTATATTATAATATATCTTAGATTTACTTGTTTAAGCATATATTATTAAAATTCATTTCTATTTTTCTTTATTTATTTTTCTAAATTTTAAAAATTAAATTTATTTATTCATTTATTTATTTTGTGTGTGTGTGTGTGTGTGTGTGTGTGTGCAAGTGTGTGGATATGTGTATGTTGGGATGTATGTGTGGAGGTTAGAAGACAATTTTGGAAAACTGATTCTCTCCTTCTACTATTTGGATTTTGGGGTTTGAACTCAGGTTGTCAGGCATGGAAGCAAGCATCTCTATCCACCAAGCCTCTCACCACCCCTCATTTGTTTATTTATTTGTTTATTTATGTTTTTTCAAGATAGGATAGCTCTGGATGTCCTGGACTCACTTTGTACACCAGGCTGGCCTCAAACTCACAGAGATCTGCCTACCTCTGCCTACTGAGTGCTGGGATTAAAGGCGTGTACCATTATGACAGGCCTATTTTTTTTTTAATGTGGCAACTAAAATATTTTAAACTGGAGCTGGAGAGATGAGTCAGTGTTTAAGAACACTTGCTGATCTTGTAGAAAATCCAGAGTCAGCTTCCAGAACCTATGCTGGGCAGCTCACCATCACCTGTAACTCTAGGTCCAGGGCTCCAATGCACTTACCTGACCTTTAAAGGTACAATATGGTACCCATATTATACATGTAGACACACATACACATAAATTCAAAATATATATAAGATATAAAAATTATATTTTTATATATTGTGGCTTCTATTCTCTTTTTGCTATAAAATACTGGAGTAGAAGAAAGAAATAGTATATTCTTATATTTAAATTTCCCTAAAACTCACAAAAAGAAAATACACCCGATGAAAGTATTTAAAGCATACTTGGTAAATTAATTTGGTTGGCAAGGTTTGAATCAGAATGAGAACTGAATCTTTTCTCCAAGGTATTTCTCCAAGGTTACACTCCTGGTGTGAGTCCCCATTGTAGTTATAGGGAGCCAGCACCATGCTTCATGAGACTCTTGTTGGCATCTTCTAAGCAGCCGAGCAAGAATACCCATGAGCACTTGGAGCTCGAGCTTCACAGCAATAATCCCCATGGCATTTCTGCACTCTTCAGTAGTGTTTAGGCATGTGAAGACCATGGAGTTATTCCCTGGCATTTAATCTGCATTTACTAAATTGATCATTACTGTTTTTTTTTTTAATGATCCAGAATACCACTATTCCTCAATGAGTAAGAGAGAAAACAGTGAAAATTCTAACTTTAATTTTGTTTCCTAGAAATGTGCTTTCTGCTTTGTGCCAAACTCTGAGGGAATGTGTGGTAAAACTGGGAAATACCTGACAGAGACCTACCTCATTTTTCTGTTATTGATGTGAGTGGACTCCAAATAAAATCCCCTTCAGAAGTTGTCACACACCCCTGAGAGTCACCCTGACAACATTTATCTGTCATCTATCGAAAGTGGGTAACTGCAGCTGACTGTACCAAAACCAGGGAAGGAGATTGAGGCAAAACACTTGGCCACAAAGAAGGAGCGCCACAGTTTTCTGGACTTCAGAGAGCAGTGTGAAGGCTTCATGGAGAAGAAAATGAACAGGATTGGCAGTGCTTCCCAAAGCGTGCATCGGGAGAAAATGAGAGAACACCACCATGGAAAACACACTGCAGATGCTTTCAGTCGGGCCGAAGTGGCCTGCTCTGCGCATACCCGCCACCCAGAGAGAGTTGCAAGGAAAATGGAACGGATGCACTCATCTTACATGTGGAGCCAACTCATGCACCCAAGAAAGTCAATGGATGGAGTTATTACATTGAGCGTTCATTTAAGAACCTACAGAAAGCATTGGGAGTGGTATCGAGGAGCTGACATTGGACAACAGATGCTTAAAGCTTGCAGGCTTGTCTGGCTGCTCAACAGTCTTCTGATCCATCCTATTTCGTAGATGCCAGCCTTCGTAGCACTGAGTGTTTGAGGGGAGGTGTTTGCTTTCCTTTGTCATTGGTTTTGAGACAGGTATTCCTATGCAGTTCTGTCTGGCCAGGCACTGTGGTCCTCCTCCTGACTCAGTCCTCTGACTACTGGAATTACAGGCATGGATGGTTATGCTGGGCTATTTTGCTTTTTCTTTTCTTCACACTTAAAATTTTGTGGCCAAATACGTATGGACTAGACATTTGGGAATGTATGTTATTACTTATAATTTTCATAATTGTTGCTTAATTGTTCTTAATGTTTTGTATTGTGTTTATTGTTATAAGAAAAAGAGCCTTTTATTAGACTAAAAGGGGGGAAGTGTTGCCGGGTGAAGATACATCTTAAATTTAAAAGAAGAGGATAAGAGGGAAAGGGAAAAGAGGATAGGAGGGTGGGACTGGCAGGGGAGGAGGGAGGGAGGGACTGTGATTGAAATGTAATTTGAAGAAATAAATGAAGGTTGAAAAAATTTCTGGTTTTGCTTGTTTGTTTCGCTGAGGCAGATTTTCTTGTAGATCAGGCTAAACTGGAATTTACTATAATTTCTGATTCCCCTGCCTTTACCCCTCAAGAGCCTGGGTTTTAGCGATGCTCTCTGCTTACTTTGTCCTCTCTCTCTTTCTTGTTCACTCTTGCTCTCTCTCATTCTTTTTGTTTCTTGAAAAACCGGGAATGTAACCTAGGACCATACACATGTCAGGCATATGCTGTACCACAGATCAGTACCTCAGCCAGTTCTCTTTTTCTTTAATAATGAAACATTTTTCTGAAACCACCATGTATTTCTCGCACTAATTTGCATCCTCAAACACTATTTGTTCTGGCTAGTTGGATGTCAACTTGACCCAAGCTAGAATTATCTCAAAGGAGAGAACTTCAACTAAGAAAACGTCTCCATAAGACTTGACCGTGGGGCGTCTTCTTCATTAGTGATAGACAGGGGAGGGCCCAGCCCACTGTGGGCAGTATCGTACCTGGGCTGATGGTCCTGGGTTCTGTAAGAAAGCAGGATGAACAAAGAATGATGCAACCCAGTAAGCACGAGCAATCCATGACTTCTACATCAGCTCCTGCTTGAGTTCCTGTCCTGACTTCCATCAGTTATTAACAGTGATGTGGAAATGGAAGCCAAATAACACCTTTCCTCCCCAAATTGCTGTGGTCATGCTGTTTCTTCACACCAATAGAAACTTACTAAGGCATTAGTTTGTTTGGTGGTTTTTTTTTTTGCTCTTTATTGTAATTTTGTTTTAAACATCTCATGCAGACTTCATCAATGTGTGACCACACTTTACAGTTAGATTTAAACGGACAAATACAGTTCTGGGCTCATCTCCCATTGCAAACAAGTCAGTCATTGACAGCGGGACATGTAGCTTGGTTTTCACGGTGTCTGACTTGCATGTGTGAGACCTTGGGTTCAATCCCCAGTTCTGAAGAAAAGAGGCTAGAGTTTTGGCTTCAGCATCAGGCAAAAACCCCAGTCCTGCCACCCTAGAAATTTAAAGTCCACTGTTTCCCATAGTTGTTAGATGAAAGTGATGTTTCTACACTTGACACCTAGGGTTTTTCTTCTTGTCTAATATTCTAGTGAGGGCTTGTCATACACAATCAACTTTGTATACTCTAAAGACTATGTAGTATGGCTATGTGATTCTGTGCTTTTATGGCCAGGCTCAGCCTCTAATCCCATAAATGTAATTTCTACTCAGGGTCCAAGATTATGCCTGGTTCTGTTTCTCACAGTAGCTGTAAACTATATTCTTTATGCACTCTCAATATTTTTCTTAGCACCCCTGATCCAATCTCACTGTCTCCTCTCCCCCATATATACACACTGGACTGTGAACAGTTCTGTCTGAATCAAATCCTAGCTCTGCCAATGGGGCTAACCCTCTCCGTGCTTTGTTTTTCTTTATATTGTGAAAATTGAATCAGTTTCTGTAAATTCCTTTACAAGGTAATTTACATTTCTTATAACTTTAAAAATGTTTAATATTTCCCCAGGACAGTTAAAATGCCCTATATAGTGATTTTATTGTTCAGCAGTAGCCACATTAGTGGCATTATGTGTTATTTCTGTATTCTAGAAACTGCTTCTTGGTGTTGCACATGCTGTACTTGGTCAATAAACATTGATGGTATAAAAGAGAAAAAGGGGTCTATGTTGAGAAATTTTAAAATGATAATTGATGCATTAATTTGTTAGTAGAATTTAGGAGTTATGTCTTAGAAGCTCCAGGGCATATTAGATACAAAGGAAAAAACAACCAAAGAAGAACTAAACAAAACAAAACAAAAACCACAGCTCTATTCGCTGTCCATTTGTTGAATGATGGTTTGCTTTATTTAGTAAGCAATCCTGGAGAAATAAGTATTTATCATTATTTATATCTGATACAATTAAACAGCAATAAACTTACACAAGAAGATAATTTGGTTCAGTCGAGGCTAAGAAGTAAAGATGACTGAATGGAGCGTTGAACACTCCAGTTGAGCATTTATGCCTATAGTTTCTTTAAAGATGTCTTGCTCTAATGAGCTAGACTCCTAGGAAGAGCTTTAAAAATAAACAGAAAAAGGAAGAAAGGGAGGGAGGAAGGAAGAGAAGAATAGAGAGAGGGAAAGAAAGAAGGAAGGAAAGAGTGATCTCAATGTAGCCTCATTTATTCTCATTTTTCTGCATCTATGTGGAAAGTACTGGAAACTGCAAGCATCTCTCTCCAGCCTTTGAAAAATCAATGTGACTTTGGAGGGAGAGAGCCCTGGCCTTCAGTCACAGTGTTTCCCCTGCTGTCTTATAACCAAGCCCTGCTCTAAATTTAACATGTCCCCAGACTCCCATTTAATTCTCACAGCTGGGAGACAGGACTTGTCCAGCCAGATCTGTTTTGCTACAATATCTACAAATCTGCCCTTTAATAGTTTATTTTCTTCAGGAAAATGGTCTCTTACGAAGCTCTAATAGACTTTGCCCCATGGTTGATGCTTTAATCAGAGAAGAACATTTTAGGGGTTTATTAATCGTGCTCTTTTTCAAAAGCTACTGATTAGGTTTTGCCTGCTGGTTGCAAGCAGCCAGAAGGAAGATGGAGGCTCCCCACTTGCTGCACGGCAGCCTGCCTGCAGCTTTTCAGTGGCCTGTGGCAGGCTGCGTTCAACTAGCCCCAACTGAGCAGACTGAAGTTTCAAACCCCTGCCCCACCGCCTCAGTTCCTAGCAATAGATTCCTCCAAGAGCTCTTCTTTTCACTGCTCACCCGACTGTTCCTGCAGCCAATAGCAAAATCCTTCTCCCTTCCCCATATCCCAAAGCAGCTAAATTACTTCTGAAAACTGAATGACATGCTTGGCAAAAGAATGCTGTACTGCGAGGCCCGGCTTACAACAGGGTTTACTTTGGCCTCCTTGACCAGCAGACCCATATCCACCCTCCCCACCCCCACCCCTGACTTCTAGGAAAGCAACATCCTCAGTGACACAGTTTCTTTATGCGTTCATCATGCACGAGAAAAACTGCCAAGCAACACAAGGAGGCTTCCTGTACTCAAGAAAACCCTGCTTTTCTCTGAGGCCAATTTATAGTGTGCTCATGAGAACACACATTCAGACCAAACACCAGCCCAGCTTGAGGTTCCGTTAGAAGGCACCAGGGATAAGCTGGGAGTAGCATTTTTATTAGTAACATAAAATACATTTACTTAATTTATTTATTATGTTTAAAGTTAAATATTATAGGCAAAATTCACAGCTTGTCTGGAAGTCCTAATTTCTTAGACACATGGGCAAATTTCTTTTGCTTTATTTGTTTGGTTAGGGAGAGATCAGTTCAAATATTCTTGAGGGGAGTTTAGTTGTGGTTGGTCCACAGCTTGTCCAAAATCTTCTATATTTGGTCTCAGAGCAAAAATTTACTTAAACATTTAAGAAAATATTTATCGTCTCAGCTTGGCATATATGTATCCTTCATATGATCCTCTCTGTTGATCTAAAATGACCAATTTAAACAAAATTCAGAGTAAGGTGATAACTCAGTGGGTAAGTTTGTCTCCTGGGTAGGAAGGGGAATCTGAGTTCTAATCTCCAGCACTCATAAAGAAAGCTGGGTACAATTGTGCTTGTTTGTAACCCCCACGTTGTGGTGGGGTTAGAGATAGGTAGCGCCCAGGACTCTGTTGGCCAACAGCCTAGGAGAGACAGGCCAGCATCCTGGCCAATGAGAGATCGTGCCTCACAGCAGGAAGGTGAAGATCAGCAGAGGAAAGACACTTGATGTCCTCCTGTGGCTTCTGCAGCTTGTGCATTTGCACACTCATGTGGACACTCACACATGCACATGCACGCGTGCTCATGCACACAACACACACATACACACACACACACACACACACACACACACACACACACACACACACATGCACCAACTTCTTGAATTAGGGATATTGGTGTGCTCATATACCTCCAATCACTAGAAAAAGAGCAATTCTTTGTTTTGCTACGTGCTGTTCTATAGCCTAATATGTTTCATGAGCTTCAAGAAAAATATGGTTTCTTGAAATGTGGAAGCAATGAAGAAAAATGTTTAAAAGTCAGTTATGTGTCTTAACACTCTGGTTATTAGTGCTCTGTAAGGATTTCCTGGGTCAGTCTTGTAGGTATCTCTGCAGATATTACATTGTGTGTGCTAAATGGATATGGAACCTCATGCATTTGTTTTTGTATCTCTTATTTTGAAAGAATTAATAGACTAGTAAATAAACAAGATCATGTGTTGCACTTTGTAATATACTAAGGAGAAAAAGCAATGTTTTATAGACAAGCTAATGAAAATGACACATTAAGATCATTCCATTTTTTGGGTAATGAATAGACAACATTAAAAACTCACTTTCTTTTAAGAGACATTAGAAAGTTCTAAACTACAGCCCCCCTCAAATTCACTTCTATTCTCCATAGCATGATATATATTTTTAAATAAACACTGCAACCTTCTTTGTTGACAAGGTCAATAGATTTCACAGAAAAACAAATCTCAAGACCAAGTCAGCTGGTAGTTAGAAAAACTGCATGTTGATATTGTTACATGGACACAGTGTGTGCTATGTGTCAGTGGCTTGAAAAACTAAAATTTATAGTTTCTCTGTGGCAATTAAATTACTTTAAGTCAGTATTATCCAGGTAGTGCTGCAAACCATTTTTATGACTTCCACTTATGACATAGTCAACGCTTACTCATCTGTGTTTAGTGCAGGTCAAGATGCTAATCTCTAAACAATTATTACACACACATAATAAAATGCATTGATTTATTTCTGGGGTTCTCTTATAGCCTGATTCACAGCTAATATGCAGCAGTGAAATTTTTCTATACATTAAAAGGAGATTTATATCTCTACCATCCATGCTGGACAAGTTACTGACCACTTACAACCTCAAGTTCTTCACCTCTACAGTTAACAATGCATCGTGGGTTTTCTGTGAGGCAGTCAATATGAAGTACCCAATCAAGCCCCCTAGCTGGCAATGGGTGATTTGGAAATGGCAGCTTCTCTCTGTGTCCCCCCCCCCCTTTATTTATTTATTTATTTTTGGTCTGTGGCCCTTTCTAGAGTCTCATGGAACACACTATGTCATAGATGAAAATTTTAGACTATTGACAAGAAAACAAAATTTAAAATAAATTGAATTAATGTGTCTCTGACATTATGAGTTGCATGACCCTGTAGGAATCTCAGAACAAAAGAAAGGAAATCAGTGCAGCCGCCAAACAAGCCATAAAGGTATCAGAATACTGTCCGGGGTTTGTTTTTTCAGCTAAAGTATCCAGACTGTTCACATTTTCCATTGTGTAGTTTGGTACCTTCAATAAATGTTGGCCACACCAATAGTACTCACATTTCACTTTTGGTTTTTTCTTTTAAATTTTTTATTGAACATTTGTTCATATGCATTGTAAAAACAAATAGAAATTTAACCATGGCGATAGCTAAAATATAAAACCACAAAACTGAGTCAGCAGAGGTCTTTCTGAGTAACCAGACATTCCACGTTTCCATGAGTCTCAGCCCTTTGTCACGTTATTTGATGATAAATGAAAGAGATCAGAACAGAATACAAATTAAGCCCTCTTAAGAGTTCTATATACGCGTGGTCACATCCTAGCCCCACAAGGAAACTTGATCTAGCTTTAGAAAGTGGTTTGGTGTTTCAGAATGAGTTGACTTGATTGAGATCCCAGAAAATAACTTGGAATTGACTGGTGACAAGTTGTCAGGAGGCAGAGGACAAAGGCTTTTTTCCTCAGCTGAGGAGCAGAAATCCCATCTAAATTTTGCTATGTTCACTCTTTGTCACTAGGGATGACTGTTGGTTGATTGATAAATTTTTAGTTTATGTGTTTTACATTTACACATGGAACTAAATAAAGGGGTAATTTTCCCTTTAAATCCCTGTACCCTTTTATTCTTCTCCCACTGCACTGGTTTCTAAATAAATCTTAGTTGACTTTAGTCTCTTCCACAAAGTCTGACTGTAGTCATTCAAATTGGAACATAATATATCAAGTATTTTTTCACAATATTAAGCCATGTGAAGTTTACAAAGAATGTGATCAGATATCATCTATTGCGTAGACATTTAGAGATAGTTTGCTGTAAGAGAGGATGAGGGAAATTTAAAGACAAAATATATGATATAGAAAGATGCCAACCATATTTAGAAAATGGCTCACAGGTGTGATGGCTACTATTTGCAAAACTGAGTATAATATTGAAGCTTAAGAAAACTTCCCCTCAATACATTCACTCTCCTGTTTTTGACTCTCATCTTAACAGAAGTCGGATGGCCTCACGAGACGATCTCAATGTATCTGTAAAAGGTAGCCTATAACACCTCTTATTGTCTATAAAGAGCTTTTATTGTTGCCATCCAGACAGATCAGACATTTTGACTAAAATTTTTATGGCGAACTTAATCATAGTTCAGTTTTGTTATTAAGCCAGGAAAATTAGGCTGAAGGAACTGTATAAATTGAATAGCTCTAACAAAGCCTTTTCTTTTCTCTTTGTAACATCTTTCTCAATTCCTGTGATGATTTTGCCAATTAAAAAAATGTGTTTTGATTGAGGTCTGAAACTGATATACCTCCCAGAGTTTTAGACTCAAAGCTCAATGACAAGGAACCGCAAAGGCATGCAACCAAAAGCCACCCAAATTTGAATAAATTAGAGCTGTTCTGTTTTGTCACACCAGCCAAAGCCACAGGCATTTCAGCACCCCAAAAGGGTCTGGAGAACTGAAGGAGAGTATCAAATCTGAGCACAGAATGCACATAGCTGTTGCTTCCGTTGTATTGGACAGTCATAGAAAGAGTCCCGAGTTTCTATTCAACAGCATCCCTTAAAAAATCAATGCATTACAAATAGAAATTATCACTTTTTAATATAATCAATGCTTTAATAGAACCTAGAAATTTTCATTCTAAAGAAAACCCACAGGGACTGTCCAGGCAGCCAGTTGTCTGTCATCTCTTAGTTTCAGAAGCTGTTAGCTCTTCATTTCCTTTATAATCAGATATATTTATCCTGCTCAGGTCTCTGATGTGGTTGAAGACTAGATAGTTATAGTCTCACAGTTAAATTTCAAGTTGTTTAAGATGGAAAATGAATTAGGTATAGAACTTTAAACTCATGGAGATAGATAATAGTATATTAATATCAGTTGCCAAATATGTATAGACTGGACATTGGGAAAGAATGTTATACCTTATAATTTTTATAATTGTGACCTAATTATTAAAAAAAAAGAATTATGAGTTCTGGGAGAAGGGGGAGAGGGTGGGAGGGTGAGGCTGGGAAAGGTGGAGGGAGGGGACTGTGATGGAAATGTAACTTGAAGTAATAAATAAACATTAAACAAAAGAAAGATCCCACAAATCTTTTTGGTAATAAGGGAAGCAGAGACACAGAAAATTGCCTTATTTTTCTTCATATTTTTATACTTGAAAAATTGGATAATGGACAGTTTCTAGATAGAAACCATTCATAGATTTTATTTCACAAACATGAAATAAGAACTTCAACACACCAGGATAATTCATTGCTTGTTGAGCACACGCAAGTGAAAGACAAGGCACCAGATTTGTGAAGCTGTGAACTATTTTCCCCTTCCACATTAGCTAGTATTGATATTGTTACTGTTCAGGTCTCATTTAGGCAGCCATATTATTGAGGTATTGTAGGTGCAATGTAGGTACAGCTTCCCTGTCATTTCTAGAAGACACAGTGTCATGGTTGTTCTATGCCACCACTGGGAGTCAAGTATTCCAGTCCACCCAAAATTCACATTGAAACTGAATTCTTTTTGTCTCACATTAAGAAATGGAACTTTTTGCAAAGGGATTAAGCCAAGAGGGCTACATCCAGGTGAACAGTATCAATGCCTTTATTAAAGAGGCTACAGGAGGTTTCCTGGTCCCTCCATCTCCTCTTCTACAGTGAACATGCTTTCTGCCTTTTACACTATGAGGATGGGGTAGAAAAATGCTGTCTATATAACAGATCCTCACTAGACACTAAGCCTACTTAGTAATATTGGACTTTACAGACCGATGAGAAGAAAATCTCTATTGCTTATAGGTTATCATGCCTAAGGCATTTTGTTACAGCAACAGAAACAAGTATATAGTAAGAGGTCATTCAAGGAAGCCTGGGAGATTGAGCTCACACCTGGTCTAACTACTAAGGGCTAGACTGTAAGAGAGATGTGCTCTTTGACATTTTAATACATTCATAGTGTGTTTTGATAATGATAATCTCCCCCCGAATTTCCCTCCCACCCCTACTACCTATAAGTCCTCCCCTTAAGTCCTCTTCCTGCATTCATGACATTGGCTATGATACTTTGCTTGAAATCTACTGATTTCAATCTTTAGCCATTGTCATTTGTGTGACCATATATTTGACACTATCCCTTGGGACAGAGTGAGCTCTTCAGTGGGTACATATTGGAAGACAATGACTTCCTTGTCCCAGAGTTCATCAGGAGCCATAGGAGGGATAGAGGACACTTACCACCATAGGACAAGCTTGTATTTTTCTAAACCCTTACTCCCTGATCTAGGAGCATCAAGTCACTTTAAAGTTGTTTCAAGATACTGGGCCATTTTACCTAGAAATAACTATTTTTAATAGAAATTTTAATGTACCTAAAATATCAAATTTAGAAAAAAGTATAATTCCTTAATCCAGCTTTAGCTAGTTTTAACAGAGCAAGTATGCCCTTTTAAAAGTTCGCGTATGTATATATGTATGATATATCGTTGGTGGCTCTGAATTATGAGCTTAACAATACATGACCACAACATTTAGTTGAGTGCTTTTATCTACTTCTTCATTACATCGTGTCAAGGAAGGCATAATGTCTGGTTGCTCAATCTGAACAATAAAACAAAGAAATTAAAAAAAAATCCTATGGGCACTTCTTGCCATTCCAGCCACAGGGGAACCTGGAAAGCCAGGTTATTGCTTTGACTTTGTAATCCCAGTGTGCCACTCACTGTTCTCTGTTTCGTTTCTCTGCTCTGTGTCACCTGGGGGAGGTGGGGAACAATTCCCAAAGTTAGATTAACTTTGAAAGTCCGTGAGTGTTTCTTGCTTTTGGCTAATTTGATTGGTACGGATGGGATCACAAGCTTAATTTTGGATCTGTGGTGGCTCAGGTACCTCTAGATGTGATGGAAATAAGATCTAACTCCCCCGCGGTGCTTTACATAGGAGGCAGCATAGGGTCCTGGTCTACCCCTCTGTTCTCTTCCCATGTCACCTTCTTCTTCCTTGTTCAACCACCCACTCTGTTTTTGTTTTTGTTTTTTTAATGGAGACAGTTTTTCTGTGTATCCCTGGTTGTCCTGGACTCACTCTGTAGACCAGGCTGGCCTTGAAAACACAGAGATCCTCCTACATCTGCCTCCCAAGTGCTGGGATTAAAGGCATTCACTACTACACTTGGTATTCAACCACTGTTAACCACACCAGTCTTCATGGTTTTCCTTTAAAAGTGAGAAGCTGTTTCCTGCCACAGCTAAGCTCTGACACAAGCCTTTTCTTACTCCAGTCTTTATCATACTAGTTTTCATTTATTTTAGATCCACCATCATAGTCACACAGTCCCTGACTACTGTTCCTACCCTGTTCGTGTTCCCTACCATTGTCCATGATTACAACCTGTTCTTTCCTTTATAGCACTGTGTAATTGGGAACAAGTGTGGTTTAACAGCAAGTTTATCAGGAGTTTTGAAAAACTCCATTAAGCGCAAGAAGGAAATCCTGGCAGTTTTGTTGACTGCCTGGGAGATTGAAGCTACAATAATGAAGGAATCGACTGCAGGGCTAGTCCACTGTCCTTGAGGATCTGGAGAAGAAGCGGGAAACACCAGAGAGACTACAGGCATAGACAATCCTTTTCAGGACAATCTCTCAGCACACTGTTCAAACAAACCCCCTACAGTTTGACATCTTTGTGGGAGTTTGAGGAACTGGATCAAGAATTTCTCTTCTCCCCTAGAAAAGGCAACACAAATTTAGCCTATTTAAAATAACGGGTAAGAAACCTAGCTATTGACTGGATTGATTAAACTAGTGCCAGTAGCCTTTTTAGATTTAAGATATTTTTTTTTTTTTTCTGGCACCAGAGATCCAACTCAGGGCCTCACACATGTCAGGCAAAAGTTTTACCCCTAGCATCATCGCCAGCCCTAAGATAATTTTAAGATAATAGTATTTACAGTGATTTTATAGGATGTGTAATTCTTTCATTTCTTAAGGCCTCCCAAAAGACTTTATTTCTTCAATAAACTTCTAAGCACCTATAATGTTTGCTATTTTATTTTGATAATTTTGTAGCATGTAGCATGCCTTATCTGATAGGAATCTCCTAAGAATTTTGCTTCCCTTCAGTTTTCCAGGCACTAGGAAACCAAAGAATGATACTGGCCCAACTCTGGTGGAGGCATAAACAAAACTTTCAAACACAGCCTTTCGGACCTGCATTTAAAATACCCAAATGCAAGGCAAATGTTAATGTCTTGCCACAGCATTCAAATATTTTAGTATTTTCTTTGTGCATTTTCTCTGACGTGTGCAGTGTGCATGTGCACACATGCATGTTGTGCATGCATGAGCACTGGCGTATAGAGAGTGTTGTCTGAAATCATCAAATCACTCCTCTCCTCTATTCATTGAGGCAGAGTCCCGCAGTCAAAACCAAAGTTGACTGATATGTCTTGCCTTAATAACCAGCATGCCCTGGGGTCCCTTGTCCCTGTTTTCAAGGTGCTAACTATAGGGGACCCCCACCTCTACTCAGCATTTGCTTGGATTCTGGGGATCAGAACCCCAATTAATGTTTGGGAAGCAAGTACTTCAGCCATCTTCCCAGGCCACGAACTTTAAATTCTACTGCAAATTACGTTTACTATGAATCACCACATGTGCAATGCTTAGATAATTTACAATCATCAAGACACAATTTGAGGCGCATGTTGTAAAAGACAGAGAAGTAATAAAAGGCAAGTAACAAAAAACTTGGACAGTGGCCACAAATTTATCTACTCATTCAAAAGTATAAATAACAAAGTGTTAAAGACAGCATCATTTTTAAAGCAGGGAAGTAAATTAAGGCATGAAAATAAATATCTTTCTCCTCAACTAATTCTTTAACAACAGTATTGAAAGGTGGGCAGTGGAAAATGCATCCCATAATTATTAGGGCTGAACCCAGGTTTGTTGTCCATAATTTACACTCTGTAGTGTATTGTCATATGGAACTAATCCATTGTTTACAAAGCATTTGTAATGTCTGCTGTCTGTCTACCACTTGCTCACTGCAATTTTTCTGACACATTCCCTCCATCGTTTTCCCTGTCATGGATGGATAGGCTGCTCAAGCACAGGATCTCAGCTACCAGCCACATGGCTTGGAACTGAAAATTCATTAGGAAACTGTGCTAATTGCACATGTATCAGCAGTAGCAATTCATTGCTGAAATCCCCAAAAGATACACAGTCTCCCCCAGGTTCATGCCCTGAAGATGCTGAGAGGTTTTTATTCCTGAATTATGCTGATGTAGATAAATGGTCATGCTGGCTGTGACCTTCATTCATTTACTACCAAACCCTCCACTGTTACTTTGATTTTCATGACATGACTTAAACATTTATTCTTTATTAAAATGCCAAAATTAACTATTTTCATGATAGGAATACACCTTTGTGAACTAACTCCTGTGACTTGGGAGGAATTTTAGATTAAAAAATTAAGGTTGTTTCCAGTAACAGTGAATGTTGCAAAATAATCAGACAATGAGCATCTCTTTGTCTCTTATCACAGTCACAAAAGGCACAGAATATTTGCCAAAGAGTAGGCATCTGAGATGTTTCTCACCCATCACAGCATCTTGGTGTGAACCACATCCTTTGCTACATTTTCCACTGAGGAGACTTTTATTTATGTTATTGATACTTGCGATTTTTAGGGGCCACACACTGGTCTTCATATGCGGAATTTAGACTGTGGACCTGGAGACTTTTCTTCAGTTTTGTGCCTCAGGCGTTCTAGGGCAGCACTGAGCCATTCCCTACTGCCCCACTGTGTGCTCAATTATGATAGACAGCATTTTTCCCAAAGGTCTTGCTGTGTGCTCTTAACTATCGATCAGAGTGAGCCTAACCTGTTGAAAATGAAACCCCATGCACTCTTCACTCCTCGTTTAGCCACAGGAGGTTAAGAAGTCTCAGGCATAGCAACAATTATTTCTGCTCTCATCTGTATGCTCAATTGAATATTGAGTATTATTTCCCTCTGTAGGTTTGACAAAGTTCTCTTCACTAAATAAACCTAACTGTTTAAGCAGAATTATCTTTTTTATTTCTATTCCCTATTAACTTACTATCAGTAAGTTAACTAGGCATTATTCTGCTACAACATCATCTATTTTGCAAGGATATTTTTGGTCACTCACCTCCAGTTTTTGCTCTAATTTCTTTGCTAATGTTTTTGCACGCACACATGTGAGCGAGTGTTTACATGCATTCATATGTTCACATGGGTTCAGAAGTGTGTAGGTCAGAGGACAACCTTGGATACATTTCCTCAAGAGTCATTCATCTCTCTTGTTCTTTTTTCTTCTTTTTTTGAGGCAAAGTTTCTCATTGGCTTTGGAACTCACCAAGTGCCTTAGGAAGGGTTGGTCAGTGACCCCCAGGAAACCTGTCTCTATGGCCCCAACATTGGGATTAGAAACATGGGCTGTCATGCCTGCCCTTCTTTGTGTAGTTTCTGAGGATCAAACTCAGGTCCCTGTGCTTGTAAAACAAACAAGCACTTTACTGACTGAGACGTCTCCCAGCCCTTTGTCTGGTTTTTGATTAAGGCAATTGTTAAGTGAATATGGAATATAACTTGGAAGATTGTCACAAGTATTTCTACAGAAATGGAAAACCTACTCTTTCTGGTTTTCTGTATGAAGTATTCAGCAAACCTTTGAAAAGGAAATGTGAATCCTCTTAAGAGTTTAACAAGAAAGGCTAAGCTGTATGGCCATTAGATGGGGTGGGAAATACCAGAGATTATGAAAAACAGCTTTGGGATTAAATCCTAGTAATGGTGGTCCTTATTTCATATTATTCTGAAACTAGACCAGAATCTAAATTACAGTTACATTTTAAACCCCTCCCCCCCACTGTTATTTTAGTCTGTTCTTGCAGATAGGCTCAGGACACTGCAACCTTTTTAAACCACACCAGCCTATCAGTTGGAAAATGGTAAGAAACATGGCTAGAAAACAAATCAAATGTCCCACATCTAATAAAGAATGTAACTTCCTTCCTCTTAGAATAAAAAAAGTGACACAAAAGGAACACACACACACTGCAGAGAACGATTCCCCCCCAGTGACATATATATATATATATATATATATATATATATATATATATATATATA
>CAJQZJ010001969.1:16579367-16608379 GCA_907164525.1 Lophiomys imhausi
ATATATATATATATATATATATATATATATATATATATATATATATAGAGAGAGAGAGAGAGAGAGAGAGAGATAGAAGTAGGTGGTGGGATACTCATGTCACCACACCAGTGTGGAGGTCAGAGGACATCTTTATTGAGTTGGTTCTTTCCTTCCATTTTTAGTGGATTTGGAGGATTGAACACAGGTCATCAGGCTCTCGTGGCAAGCCCTTTATTCATTGAGCCATTTCAGTGGCCCTTTTCATATGAATCCTGGTTCAAAAGTTTAGTATTTCACTCACTATCAAAATGTAAGCATTTGATACATTTCTGCATTTGATACACTTTTTCCATTTTCAATGCTTATTTTCTCAATTACTCTGAGGAAAGCCCCAGACAAAGCCTCTGCCTTGAGAGATTTCCAGAAAAATACAGGCATTTGGGACTACTTGGAGGATATCTTGTGTCTTAGTTGCTTTTCTATTGCTATGAAGAGACACCATGACCAAGGCAGCTTATAGCGGAAAGCAGTTAAATGGGCCTTGCTTACAGTTTCAGAGGGTTAGTCCATTCCCATTCAAACCACAGCCACATCTGGAATTCCCAAGTCCCTCTCTGTGGTCCTCTGGGGAGAATTTGAGGTTGAAGATCCCTCATGTTCTCAGATGTATGCCGAAAAGTCAATAATATTTCTTGGTTGACATATATCACCAACTTTTATTTTCAAAAGTTTGTAAAACTCTGGACTAAATATGAATTTAAAATTTTAATTGCCATACGCTACTTCATTTCCCAGTGACGGATTACAGATTACAAATTTCTAAGACGAACAGAATCGGAAACTGCGAGCAAAGCTGAAGTGAGGGAACTAATAATAGTCATAAGCCAATGGTTCTGGGGCCCAAACAGTTGAGTTCACACCTTTCATATGTAGGGAGAGCTTGCGGGTTCTAAGAATCATTATTATGGGTTTTATATTAACAAATATAATTTGCTAGCAGATTCTCACACTTTGTAAATCTTTGAAGGGAAGTGAAAAAATGTTTTGTTATGGTAGCTATTAGTTTAAAGGGGTAAGGTTGGACACTAGGATAATAAACAGGAGTAATTCTTTGATGATAAAAGCAGTGCTGCTGTAAAGAAGAACAAAGAAAAAGGAGAGCACACGCATTTCAACTGCTTTGCATTGCCAGGTACAGTGGTTCTCATGCTACGTGTGCTGCTGTATTTTTCTCATACAGTAACGTAGTGAAGTAGAAACTATTATCCTCATTTAGAGATGAAGTAAAACCTCCCCAAGTGGACAGCCGAACTTTTGACCCAGAGCTGGCTGGATGAATCTAGAAGAGCCACTCTCTCAAAGTGCTTTTTAGTGATCTCTATTCTGTAAAATAGTAGAAGTTTTTAGCACATTGTAAGGGCCAAGGACATAAGAATTTTAAGAGGGAAATAACCATGTGTGACACAACTGAGTAGGCATGCATGGCTTTTTACATGACATTTTCCACAATTTCTTTTGGGATAGGTGTGACACTGAATGTCGAGATGCCAGCCTTCTCCCTGAAATATCTAACACAGATGAGTATTAGGAGTTGTGAGGTTGAAAAGTTTTTTTATGTGCATCCAGTATTCTTTCACTTACTGCTCTCTGACAATAATCTCTCAGCCCTGCAATAATAGGTGTGAGGCCTCGAGCAGTGACTCTTACTGCGTACCCTCCTAAGTGACAGGATGCTCCAGGCTAGGCTGGCTACTCATCTAAGGATCATTCTCTGTTGCTGTCATAAAGGACGCACTCAGCCCCCCCCCCCCCCCCCCCCACACACACACTTTGTCATGTAAAGAAATACGCGCGATGCAGCACAATATTCGGGCAACTAGAAGTAAGTGAAATAGGACCCGAGGGTCCACACTGAGGCATAATTCGCTGAGGGATTTGCCATAAGCATGTTAGGATGAGGCCCTTGTCACTCTGGAGTTTGGCAGGGTTTGGCTTCATGTATTAGGATAATTAATTGTTGTGATGTTTTGGGTGTCCTACTGGCTTTGATGTATAATGGACATTCTAGGAAAAAAAAAAACGATTAGAAGTCCATTTTTCTTTATGTTGATATTTTCACAGGTAAGTTATCATAGTTAACTTCAGTTTTCAACCTGACACAAACCAGAGCTGGAAAGAAGGAATTCCATTGGATCTGCCTGCTGGCACGTCTGTGAGGAATTTTCCTCATTGCTAATTGATGTAGCTTGATGTAGCAGGACGGAGCACAGCGTGGTTGATGCTATCCCTAGGTAGGTGGGCCTGGGCTACGTATGCAAAGCATCTGGTCAAGCCAGGGAGACCAAGCTGGCAAGCCATGCTCCTCCATGGTCTCTGCTTCAGTTCCTACCTCGAGTGACTTGGCTTTCCTCAGCCATGGACTGTATGTAACCTGTAAGCTGCAATAAATGTTTTCCTTTCCCAAGTTGCTTTTGACATGGTGTTTCTCACAGCAGCACAAACAAAACATAACATATACTTTGAAAAGCTATGGCGGTCATCTGTATGTTGAAATTAAAAAAGAAAAAAAAAACTAAACTAAACTAAACTAGGCTATAGACTGAAATAGCTGGCTCTTCTTCAGAATGACTGTCTACTACCATGAAAACATGTCAGCATACCTCTCCGCAGCTCTCACACAGCCTCTCCAAATGTGATGATGATGAGGATTCCTCATCAAAAGTGCTAGCCATCTCAGGCATGATAGCTGATATGATTCTATGATTCTGAAAAATCCAGCAACTCTCCTTTCGTGGAAAGGAAAGTCATACGTGGTGAACTTTGACAAAGTCATACATAAAATGAACAGAAAAACACAGTTATGAGTCAGGTTGTATGATCGGTGTTAGCTGTGAGAGCCAGTGTGCATCACAGAATACAGGCATCATTCCCAGGCTCTGTGTTCATTCACAAAGTCTCAATAATAATAAATAACTTAATATATTTAACGTTTACTGCAGACTGCCAAAGTGATGCTATTAATTTGACTTCTTATTAGATTAACTAAAATGTACTGCTTTTCTTACTTTCATGGACCAGGCTGAATAATAATAAATATCAATCCACAGTGACCAAGTACCTAGCCATAAGCTCCCATGTTGAGTTTGAGTTAGCTCATTATTGCTGAACTAATATTCATTTAAAATCTTAAGTACTCGAGAATGATGTAACTCATATAGCTAAATAAGGGTAAAGTGTTAGGAAAATAATTTCCATAACTAAAGGTTTGAAGGTATGGAACACAGAGAAAAGTTGTCTTCCTGTTTGGAAGAAGGTACCAGAAATACCCAATGTTTACGCTGTTGAGACAGCAGCAAGATCTGAGGCATAAACCTATCTCCAGATAATCCTCCCATCCTTTAAATTTATTATGCATGTGCATGAGAGCGTAGAGGTTTGCATTAAGTTGGATGCTTTCTGATATACTTGGCTTGATCTTACTCCAACCATCGTGGTCTATGCCAGACTTCTTTCTCTCTCTCATTCTTGTGTGTGTGTGTGTGTGTGTGTGTGTGTGTGTGTGGTGTAGTATATACATCCATGAAGGCTGTATATATTATTGATAGCTCTGTCTATGCAGCTATATACCTATATAACTAAGAGATATCCACACAGCTATCTACTAGTCTCTAATCTGCTAACTGAACAGGGCAACAGGTCAGCTCACGGTTTTACTATTTTCCTTTCCACACACACTTCTGTGGTGTTTGCTCTCTGCTCACACTCCTTCCTGATGCTTCTTTTACTTTGTGTCCCTCAGCATGGCACCCCTTGCGTCTCCTCCACCCATTGCATTTGGCTTCATAATGCTGACTCCTTCCTACCCTTTAAATACATAGCTTTCCCATGGTCCTCTCCTTGGACTTTTTTTCTCCACTATCTTCTTTGGAGAGTCTCATGTAGCTTATAGACTCAGGACTCACCTTGGTATTGGTATTGGTATCACACATGTAGATGTGACTTCCACACCTACAACCCTAGCTTTTTAGAATGGATAAGGAAAATGTGGTACAGATACAAAACGGGGTTTATTTTATTTACTATTTTCTTACTTTTTAATGTTGTCTGTGTGGAATGTTTGTATGTGTGAATGTGTGGATATGTGCATACATGTGGGAGTTAGAGGTCAATGTCTAGCATCCTTTGAGTTACTCTCCATGTTAATTTTTAAAATTAAGTTTCAGTGGGATAAACTCATGCTCATTTACATATATATTGTCACCAGCTACTTCTGTACTCCACAGGAGTATATGCTGTGGCATATACTGCTAAGCTTATTCTGAACTTTTGTCAACAGTCATTAGACCCTCTTAGTTTCAGACAAAGTCTCCCAGTGAACATGAAACCCATCAATTCAGTGGCTCGGCCAAGGGGCTTCAGGGATCTACTGCCTCTGCTCATCTCTCCCCACCATCACTGCTGCTACAGGTGGGAATGACCATATTCAGTTTCTCCGTGAGAGCTGAGGATCCAAAAACAGGTCTTCAATGTTGTGCAGCACACATTTTACTGGCTGAGCCTTCCCTCTAGCTTCATAGTGGAATTTTCCTCAGCTAAGAAGAAAAATGAAATCATGACATTTTCTAGGAAATGAATGGACCTGGAAATTACTACCTTAAGTGAAATGTCCTGGACTCAGAAGGACAAGTAATATCTTTTTTTTCCCCTCATACAGGTTGCTAGGAATTAGTTTTTGTGTTTGAGGTGTATATGTGTGTGTGGGGAGGTGGAATATAGATAATGAAATCATAAAGTGGACTGTGAGAAGGGAAAAGATATCCTAAGATGGAAAAACATTGAGAGGATAATAGAGTACATGTGGCTTGAAAGCAGGAAGAATAACAGTAGAGAAGGGAAGGAAACCAGCAGGAGGGGGTGGTGGGGAGAGCGGGAGAACGCTGTGTGTATGAAAATGCCGTAAGTACACTTAGTGTTTTGTATGCCAGCTAAAAGGAACTAGTTAAAAATATTTTAAACATCTTGTCAGGGGACTTCAAACTGTCTCTGTGTTTAATGTGGCTGCCCCCACCCCACAGCTACCTGCGTGGAACTCCTAAGATCTATTCTCTTCCCGTGACTCTTCTATTGGTGTGCTTCTATTCTTTGCTGTTAGGTGCAGGCTGAAACACCTGTTACAACCCCGACAAACCCATCTCTTCACACTAAACATGCCTCCAAGAGTTCCCTCAAGGATCTTTCTGACCCAGCAGTCTCTCTCTGCCCTCATACCACATACCCAAGCTAATGCTGTTTTCCAGACAAGTTCATGGCAGTATTGGCATAGTTGCTGCAAGCTTGACAGATCCCAGGCTCCATGTGAAAGAATATGATTTGCTTTTTTCTGAAAAGAAATTTAACTTCTGATTAAATTTCTAGTCCTCCTTGAAGAACCTTTTAGATGTGTTTGTCCAGGGTGGCGGGGCCTAGGACACTTGTTGGGGTTGCCTTCAATGTCATCTTTTCTTCACTCAATTGCTGCTGCTTCTGTGCTCCCCACTTGCTGGCCCCAGCTGCCCCACCTGCTCAGAGGCTGCAAAAGCTGGGAGAGAGAGGTCTCCTCTGTTACCAACTTGCCAGTCACTGTGTGATTATGTTGATACAAGATTATTTTTTGCAATCCTCAGGAGCATTGCACTCCATTGCCTACTCCTCCTTTTCTGTTATGAATCCCAGGAGTTGTCTGTTTTCAGGGCAGATACAGCAGACTGGTTCTCAGGCAAATTTTCCAGTAGGACAGAACCTAGTTTATTTCCTCTACTTTCTTTTCTTTTCCGTGTGTGTGTGTGTGTGTGTGTGTGTGTACATGTTTGTGGTATCATTACAGGTAGAATCTGGTGTTTAATTTTCAAAAGTGCTTTGAGCCAACTTAGGTCCAGCTTCGAATGAACAGAAAACTCTAGAGCAGCTCATGCCTGCTGGGATAGCTATTCCCACGGCCTCCCTAAACTCCGTTAAGCTCCTCACTACACCATACTGTGCACATACACATGCACTATCCACACATGCACACACATACAAATTGAAATAAATATATTTTTAATTTTTAGAAAATAATGGATTTTCTGAAGAGTGTACTATTATAGCGTGTAGGAATCTGATAGGTGATGCAGGCAGGCAGTTGTTTTTTTTTTACAAACATGTGCACTTAGCAAACACCCACAATGTCCACCTTTGGCCATTTGTGAAGAGGGAACATGTAGGAGATATACACACAAACACAAGAGTGTCAGAGCTACAGCCAGTGTAAAATGAACAATGGAGGTAGAACAGAGGGAAGTAGTTCCCCTCCAATAGACATTTACTTGGCAGAGCCATCTACACTTGGAGGAAAAATGTTTCCAAACATAATCCTTCAACATGAAAAATTGAGTTTACCTTGGATATTTGTTCAAAGTTAATGTATCTATGCCTGAGAACATTCACATTTCAGCACTGGTATCTGATTATAGTGAAGGTAAATACTGGGCTGGTCAGGATCCTTCCTAGACACACAGCCTGAAGGAGACCATTCATTTATTCACCGGCAATATTGAATTTTCTCATTGTTTATTGCATGTCAGAGGATCTGTCGGCCACTAGGTGAGAAGAGAGATGAGCTTTGAAGCTCATATGATGAAATGGAATGTAATACCTAGAATGGTCTTTTGAATGAGGAGACTAATTTTGATGTATTAATATTTTTGTTTTAAGAATTATAACATAAATAAAAGTCATTATAGCCTTTTTATGTCAAATATTAATGAACTTAGGAGGTCTGCAGACAAGCTATTTCCCAATTTATCAAAACTGATCAGACGGACACTCAGTCCTGTCATTAGGTGTCTGTGTTGGTAATGAAGTACTCTGCCCGTGGAGAGAGGCTGAGCCAAGAATGGATTTCAGGACCTGCCCTCAGCTCCTGTAAGGTTAAGAGCACTAGACTCTACAAGGTGAGTTGAAACCAATGGGTTCTAATAAATTCTTATATAATATCTTACAATCCACACTGAACAGTTAGCTTGTATCCCAAGTGCAAATATGGGAAGGCATCTTCTTCCAGCTGTGACAGAATCACGGACCATACCTCTATCCCCCTCATTAGGTTTCCCCAGCAGACTTCATATTGGGATCCCTTTCAATAATCTCACAATCCTGAATGAGAATCCCGATTTGCTAAGAATGTGATCCAATCTATTCAACAGTGAAAGTGGAGGGAGCCCATTTCTGTGAAGATTATGTTGCAGAGAACTCCCCTTTCCATAAAGAAATGACTTCTGTAGCTCACTCGTCGTGGTCCTTCCCTGTCCTACAGGGATGGAGGAAGTCTCCCTCCTCTACTTTTTCCATCTTCATGCTTGCACCCTGATTCCATGAACTGAGTTAATCCCTCTTTTCTTCCTGAGTGTAAGCAGTCTGACTTCAAACAGATTTACAATGGGTCACAAGATGTAGTGGGCACAGCGATCATCATCTAAATTACGCTTCTAGGTCTGATGGGGTGGACAGATGTAGAGGTTCGCTTCACTAGCGTTCACTGTTAATCAGCAGGGCTGGTGTCTCCCAGCCGTGACTGTCTAGCCTTGCTCCCAGAGTTGTCGGCTCCCACTGACTGCTTACCAAAGGCAGCTGCATGAACTTTCTTCTCTCATAGTGTCTGTCCCTAAAGGACATGAAAGTCAAATGTGGCCACTGCTCAAATGCCAGACACATACTTTTTAATCTCTGGGAATTATCTGACTCCACTTGTAGTTCACAGTCCTCAGTCCAACAGTTGTCGCTGATGCTCACAACCTGTTAAGGCTTAGGAATTTTCACATTAAAGAACTCTCCTCTGAATTGATTTGCAGTAGCATCTAGCAAAATTCCAATGCCAACTGCATATGTTACAATTGTGTCTTGATTTTTAACATTAGAAGAAATAAAAACCATGGAGTTATTCTGACAAAGGAACTAAAATAACTTTACCTCTTAAATTTCAAAAAATAAACACTGGCAGAGGGGATATTGTCCTGAGGTACTTGTACAATCCCAGCTTTTACAATTTGGGTACATATATCAATTTCCTATCAAGGAAAACAACAGCCTTTCTCCCAGATACAGCAGGGCATTAGATATAATTAAAGCTAAAGAGCTGCGAAAGAATGAACTGATACCATTCAAAGTTAGTCACTATGCCTAGGATGCCAGACCTACCACCTGTAAAATATCTCATAATTTACAACAGACTGTTGTGTAAAGATTCATTTTATTTTTTATTAACAACCCAGTGAAATAGGTTATAACAATGTATCATCTCTATTTTGCATATCATAGCAATTTTCTAAGAAATTAAATGGGATGTTCAGTATCACTGAGATAAAAAGTGATAGAGCCAGCACACAAATCCGGGCCTTGTGATGACATGTTCAGCACACATATATGCACATATATGTATAATTATATATATAACTTATACATATATGTGCATATATGTATGTGTCTATATGTCTTGAACAGTACTTTGCAAACTATGATTTTCCAAGGGAATGCAATAGTTTTTTTTTTAATTATTTGCTCAAAGAGGCACAAATGACAGAGCTTGTAAATAAATTTTACTTAATCACGTTAGTCTTCTAAAAATGGGCAGAATCAGATATACTGAACTTATTCAATAAGAGATTGAGTGTCAAAATCGCTACCTTCATTATACTATTTCCAGAATCTCAGATAGCTGCCAATAGCACAAAGTTTATAAAAACCATAGATATATGAAATCGTATTTTAGTTTGATGCACATACTAGACATTTAGCAACCCAATGGCATATGAATGAAGTAAATAAAAATAAGAATCAAAAATGGTTAACTATCACAAATCAGAATTTTACAATATATTAAAAAAATTTTTCTGAATTATAGTAGTTTAACTAACTCTCATACACAACAGAGAAAGGAAAGAAGGAAGGAAGAGAGGTAGAGAAGGAAGGAAGGAAGAAAAAAAACTAGACACCAGTTTGGGCCACATGGGAAATTGACATGGGACATGAATGCAATGTGAAACTCATGCAGAGATCTCCAAGGATCTGAGATAGAATGATGACTATGGAATTGAAGTGCTGACATGAATTCTAAGAAAATCTTTGTACACAGAGTAGTCATATGCTTATGAAACACTGCATCATTCTATCATGACTGAACACTAGGAGAAGGGAACAAAGATTGTTCCACAATGTTTATTGAATATAATGATCTCAAATATAAAGAGTTATTTTATTTTCATTATTAATAAATTTGGTTTTTCTTTTCTTCTTTTTTGTTTTTCGTTTTGTTTTGTTTGTTTGTTTGATTGATTTTAAAATATTTATTTATTACTTCAGGTTACATCTTCATCACAATGTCCTCTTTCCACCCTTCCCAGTCCCGCCCTCCCACCCTCTACCCTTCCATTCCGCTCCTCTGGAGTGCAGTGTCCAGATAATAGTCTGCCACCCCAGTTCAGCAGTCATATGAGGGCCAACAGCCTCCTCATACACTGGGGGCCTACAAGGCAGCACCACTTGGGCAAAGTGTCTCATTGATAGGTAACAAAGTCTATGTTCATGTTCCCTTTGGTGCATTAGTTGTAGTATAGTTATCCTGTACTATATGGCTAAAATCCAATTATAAGTGAATAGATGCCATGTGCATCCTTCTGAGTCTGGTTTAGCTCACTCAGGATGAGCTTCTCTAGTTCCATCCATTTGGCTGCAAATTGCATGATTTTGTTGTTTCTGATAGCTGAGTAATATTCCATTGTGTAGATGTACCACAGTTTTTTAATCCATTCTTTGGTTGAGGGACATCTGAGTTGTTTCCAGTTTCTAGCTATTACAGTAAGGTTGCTATGAACATAGATGAGGAAATGTCCTTGTGATTTGGTGAGGAATCATTTGGATGTATACCCAGAAGTGGTATGGCTAGGTCCCAAGGCAGAGCTCCTCCAAGTTTTCTAAGATATCTCCAGACTGACTCCACAGTGGTTGCACAAACCTGCACTCCCACCAGCAATGGAGGAGATTTCCCCTTTCTCCACACCCTTGCCAGCATGTGCTGTCATTTGAACTTTTGATCTTAGCCATTCTGACAGGTGTGAGATGGAATCTCAGAGTTGCCTTAAGTTGTATTTCTCTGATGATTAAGGATGCTGAGCATTTCTTCAAGTGTTTCTCAGCCATTAGGGATTCCTCTTGTGTGAATTCTCGGTTTAGCTCTGTATCCCATATTTTGATTGCATTATTTGGTTTCTTGGCATTTAATTTCTTGAATTCTTTGTAAATTTTGGATATTATCTTTCTGTCAGATGTGGGGTTGGTGAAGATTTTCTCCCAGTCTGTAGAATGCCATTTTGTTCAAATGACAGTGTCTTTTGCCTTACAGAAGCTTTTCAGTTTCATGAGGTCCCATTTATTGATTGTTGGTCTTAGATCCTGAGCTGTTGGTGTTCTGTTCAGGAATTTGTCACCTGTGCCAATGAGTTCGAGGGTTTTCCCCACTTTTTCTTCTAATAGATTTAGTGTGTCCGGCCTTAGGTTAAGGTCTTCAATCCACTTGGATTTAAGTTTTGTACAAGGTGATAAGTATGGGTCTATTTGCATTCTTTTACATTTCAACATCCAGTTGGACCAGCACCATTTGTTGAAGACGCTGTCCTTTTTTATTGTACGGTTTTGGCTTCTTTCTCAAAAATTATGTGGCCATAGGTGTGTGGGTTCATTTCTGGGTCTTCAATTTGATTCCATTGATCCACTGGTCTGTTTATATACTGGTATCATGCTGTTTTTACTACTCTTGCTCTGTAGTACAGCTTGAAATCAGGGATGGATACAAGAGATGGAAGACAGAATCTCAGGTGTGAAAAATTCAATGTTTATTTGATTTTTGAGACAGAATATCTCTGAGTAGCCCTGGCTATCCTGGAACTCATGCTGTAGACCATGCTGGTCTTGAATCAGAGATCTACCTGCCTCTGCTTCCTGAATGCGGGGATTAAAACGTTTGCACCCCCACTGCCTGGTCAAAAAAAATATGTGTATGTTTATGTGGCTGAGTGTAGGTCTGTGTACCATATACATATAGAAGCCTTAAGAGGTCAGAGATGGTGCAGGATCCCCTGTAGCTGAAGTTACAGGAGTTGTGAAGTGCCATGTGGGTACTGGGATAGAGCCTGGGTCCTCTGCAGGAGCTACAGGTATGTTAACCTCTGACCCATCTCTGCAGCCCCAGAACTTTTTAATTTTCAAAGTTTGACCAAAAAGAAATGTAGTTATTTCTTAGAAGAACTTATACAAAAACAAACAAACATCAAAACACACAAAGTCAAGAGATCCTGCTACTGATTACTTCAATAATTTTAAATTCAACACATGACCTAGCAGGTCTTTTACTTGATATTTGGTGAACTCTTCATCTTTGCTTTTGCTTTTTTGTTTTAATATATTTGAATTATATTTGACAAAAGCAAATAAAACTAAAATAATAATTCATGTCCCGAGAAAAATCATTTGAATACTCAAGTTAATGTGACATTTTGGATATGCAAATTATGAATTTCTGAACATTTTTAAAACTTAAAGAAAAGCCAGAAGAATATCTTTATTGTTTGGAATCACATTGGGATATCTGAACAATGTTGAAATAGATAACAAATAGGAATACATTATATTATAATAGCAAAATAGTCAATATATGGTTCACAATCAAATTATGGTAAGAACCACAGCAAAGATTATGTTACCTTTCTATTTCCATAACAAATGCCTGGGACAATCAACTTAGGAAGATGAAAGGTATTTTTTTGACTCAGAACTTCTTAGCTTTGGAGGTTTCAATTGGTGGTTGGTTAGTCCTGTTGCTTTGGACTTACAACAGTCTTACACAGCTGGGACATGTGACAGAACAAAATTGCCTACCACATAGCCAAGGGATGACAAAGAAGAGGAAAAGACCAGGGTCCCACAATCCTCTTCAAGGAGATGCCCCAAATATGTTAAAACCTCTCATTAGGTTCCACCTTCTAAAGGTGCCATCATTTCTCAGTAGGACCAAGCCAGGACCAAGCTTTGTTAGCATTCAATCCTTTGAGGGACACTGCAAAGCCTAGCTACAACAGAAGGAATTTTTTGCTTTCTGAAAAAGAATATTTGCCTCATAGTAGCAGCTAAAAACCAAGCTTTTCACGAGCAGAGATGGGGTTTTTATAAGGGGCTCAGAAATAGTATTTTCTAACATCCTGAAAAATGGAGCACAGAATTGTTTTCTGTGAGAAACAGATATGAGAGGCATGAACCTAAAAAAATATGTGTGTGTATGTATGTATGCATACATATATATATATTTGCCCTACATCATATATATATATTCATCCTACTTCATATATATATATCATATATATATGATATATATATATGATAAATCTATCAGAAGCACACCCTGGGAACTTGCTACATATGCAAAGTATTGGGTTCTTCCCAAGGTCTAACTGAGCTAGCACACGAGATGGGCCACTGATCGGCTTCACTGAGTATCTATGGAGATTTCAACACATATCCAAGTTTTAGAACTAATAGCATAAAGAAAACCAGAAAAAGAAGAGAGAAAGTGAATTCAGCCAATGATAACAGGGGCAGCTGTGCCCCAATGGTCCTGTGCTTTAAAGAAAAGGATTCCTAAACACCCCCAATGTACACAAGCAGTCAGAAAGACTTAAAAACATGGACGTAATTAAGTTGTAAGCCTAAGAGGATGCTAGAGAGAAACTGGGTGGCCAATTGTAGATGTAATCATCAAATCTTTTGTGACATGTAGCCCCTTTACACCTTGGGCCAAGGGGCTAGGGGTGAGCAGGCCTTTCAGGGTTTGGAAAGGGACCTGCTCATAGTGTTCTTCTGGGCCTTTGAGTCAGACTTAGATATTATGAGCTTCTATGAATCCTGGATGCTTACAAACATTCAAATGGTGAAGGGAAGAGAATTTGAGAGCAGGAGCAAACTTCCAGCTTTTCATGTGTTTAAAGTATATATTTGAAAGTTTATTGAGATTCCAGGAGATATTTGGTCCCATTAACCCAACAACACCTGAGTTTCTTTTTTTTTTAATATTTACTTATTACTTCAGGTTACATCTCCATCACAGTACCCTCTTTCAACCCCTCCCAGTCTCACCCTCCCACCCTCTACCCCCTCTCCCTTCCATCCCACTCCTCCAGAGTGGAGTGTGCCTACATATCAGTCCCTTGCCCCAGTTCAGCAGTCATATGAGGGCCAAGAGCCTCCTCATACACTGGAGGCCTACAAGGCAGCCCCATTAGGGCAAAGTGTCTCATTGACAGGTAACAAAGTCTATGTTCCTGTTCCCTTTGGTCCATTGGCTCTAATATAGTTATCCTGTACTAGATGGCTAAAATCCGATTATAAGTGAATAGATGCCATGTGCATCCTTCTGAGTCTGGGTTAGCTCACTCAGGATGAGATTCCAGGAGTTTTCTTGGTCCCATTAACCCTGAAACATCTGAGTTTCTTGTTTTTAATGTTTATTTATTATTTCAGGTTACATCTCCATCACAGTACCCTCTTTCAACCCCTCCCAGTTCCACCCTCCCACCCTCTGTGCCCTCTCCTTTCCATCCCACTCCTCCTGAGTGGAGTGTGCCTACATATCAGTCCCCTTTCTCTAGAGAAGAACTGCGCTTCTCTAGTTCCATCCATTTGGCTGAAAATTTCATGATTTTGTTGTTTCTGATGGCTGAGTAGTATTCCATTGTGTAGAAGTACCACAGTTTTTTTTCCATTCCTCGGTTGAGGGACATCTGGGTTGTTTCCAGTTTCTAGTTATTACAAATAAGGCTGCTATGAACATAGATGAGGAAATGTCCTTGTGGTTTGGTGAGGAATCATTTGAATGTATACCCAGAAGTGGTATGGCTGGGTCTTGAGGTAGAGCTATTTGAACTTTTCTAAGATATCGCCAGACTGATTTCCATAGTGGTTGTACATGCTTGCACTCCCACCAGCAATGGAGGAGTGTTCCCCTTTCTCCACACCCTCACCAGCATGTGCTGTCATTTGAGTTTTTGATCTTAGCCATTCTGACAGGCGTGAGATGGAATCTCAGAGTTGTCTTGGGTTGCTCTGGTGATTAAGGATGTTGAGCATTTCTTCAAGTGTCTCTCAGCAATTAGGAATTCCTCCTTTGTGTATTCTCTGTTTAGCTCTGTTCCCCATTGTTTTGATTGGATTATTTGTTTTTTTGGCATTTCTTTTCTTGAATTCTTTGCAAATTTTGGATATTAGCCCTCTGTCAGATGTGGGGTTGGTGAAGATCTTTTCCCAATCTGTAGGTTGCCATTTTGTTCTAATGACAGTGTCTTTTGCCTTACAGAAGCTGTTCAGTTTCATGAGGTCCCATTTATTGATTATTGGTCTATTGCCACAGTGGTCAATTACTATATATTTTCCACACTTAAAGGGGAAAGAAGGGGACTCTTTCACATATAGACCTTTAAACTCATGGAGTTGGTTAGATAGTAGAATGTTAAAGTCAGGGGCCAAATATGTATAAACTGGACATTGGGAAGGTATACTCGGCCATTTAACTCTCATAAATGTGGCATATTTATATCTATTGTTTTGTATAATACTTACTGTTATAAGAGAAGGAACTATCTGTTGGACTGAAAGGGGAAACTTCTGGGGGGAAGAGGGTGGAAGGGCGGGATAGGAAGGGGGAATAGGGAGGGGTTTGTTACTGAGATGTAACTTGAAGAAAAAAAATAAAGTATTTAAAAAAAATTTAAAAAAAAGAAGGGGACTCTTCATTATTCTTTGGAGATCTTTAGGAATGAGAACGGATCTGCTTATGCTGAGGTGCTGAGTGTCTTCTTTTGGGAAGCTTAATAAAACAGCAGGATGAAGAAAATTTGTTGCTACTGTCCACTATTCAATCCATTTTTAACTTCAAGGAATTCTCTCCTATAAAGCCAGAAATTTCTGCTCCCTCTGTCAAGTAAGTTGTATGAGGACATCAGACCTAAACTTGGCCAACTGGATGTCTTATCTCAACATTTTTAATTTGGAACAGTGACATATTGTTTGAAGGGGCAGATTAGAATTCAGCCACAGCTATGTGCCCAGCAGCAGTGGGAGAAGCATCAGCCTGGCAAAGGTATTGTGTCCAGGGTTACCGTAGTCAGTGGCATCTAGGGTATGTGGCTCCATGATGTGACATAATTAATCCTCTTACTCTTTTTAATTCTATTTCCAAGTTTCACCTTCCCTCAACAACTCAAAACCCATGAGCTGTCAGATATACTCTGAGTATGCTCTTCTGCTTGGGTTAGCTGGAATTGATTTTTATTCCCTGTGCTCAAGAACTTCAGCTAATAAAGTAAGCATAATGGAAGGCTTTAGGCAGTAGAGAATGAAGTTCAAATAAGAAGTCTGACAGCTGAGTTAATGAGAGTTGATAGTGTGCTTCTTAAGTGAAGGTGATCTATGGACAGTAGGAGAAATGGATGGAGTCCATTAGAAGAGTGGACACTGGGGTATATATCTCATTGAGAATTTTCAGACTGAAAGTCCTAGGGTTAGAAAAGGTGACTCCTGTAGGGACTCTGTTCTGTTCTATTTTTCTCATCACCATCCCTCTGTTATTGTTGTTTATTTTGTTTTTCTTTTTGTAGTTGATTCTTGTTCATAGTCATCCATAGCATTTGTGAGGGATTAATGTCTCACCATCTCTAGGATTGAACTTCAGTGACTTAAATCAAATAATAGCAAGTAGTAAATCCAAACACAGATAGTGAGTTGCACACAGATTTTAGAAGAACATCAAGGAATGTGAGACTCATGAAGTCTCACATAGCCACAGCCATGTACAGATAAGTGAGGACATTCATCTGCCCAAAGGCTCCTCTATTAAAATGTGATGGAGAGGCACAACTAGAAACAGGTGACACCATTTAAGCAAATGGAGATAGAAATAGCTTGCAACTTTTCCAGTTATACTAGTTAGTGGATCCTTCACCTTAGAAGTCAATTTAAATTGGACTCCACATTTCTAGTATAAATTATTCTGACCATTACCTCTCTTCTCCACTCCCATTCCTTTCCACACACACACAGATTTAGATTATTATTATAATGTGAGTGAGTTGGATAACATCAAAAGACACAAACTAATGGCCTCTGGGTTGACTCTGATCTTAGAATTTTATTTCTTTGTTTGTTTGCCATGTGGAGTGCTTCTTTTTTGAAGGCTTAGTTACCAACATATAATCCTGGAGAGATCTTCTATTAAGATCCAAATCTTTGGTTTCTTTTGAAGAATCAGATCTGACACCACTAAGTCATCATTCCAAAAATGGCAAAAGTCGTCCAGAATGGGCTAGTAACTTTTCACTCTCAACAGGGCAGGCACTTCTTTTGCAACAGAACTTTGCACACACCCTTGTCTCAAGACCCAATTCCGTCATTCACATTAATCCACCTCTCTGAATGGATTCATATTTGCAGCTCATAATAGTGAGCCAGACCTGTTATAGGCCTTTCAATTTATAAGGAATCTCCAAGCCTTAAGAGCAAGAGACACTAATGCATACGTGAAACCTTACTGGGGGGCAGAATATGATCCAATCATGAAGATACCCACAGCTTTGTTAAACATTTTGTTATGCGGCCGGATATGTTTCCTTGCTTGAAATCAAGAGTAAAAATTGCACCGCACTTCAAGCTCAGCCTTTAGTCTAATAGTTAATGTCCTGGGTGGGCCTCAACACCAAACAGAAATGGCCTTACATCCAGGCCTGCCTGTGGTAAGAGTTTTGTTTATTTAAAAAAACCAGTTATGAGAATGTTTTTGTTTAATCCTAGGTGTGTGGCTGGTTCAGTTAAGACCACAGGTATAAACTAACAACTGTGCCTCCTGAGCAAGCAGGGGGGTGGCCTAGCAAGCTGAGCAAATTTAGCTCAGAGGACTTGAGAGAGGGATTCAAAAGCCAGAATTCTTAGGAGAAAGGGGTGCTACAAAGAAGAAAGAGAGGGGTCTACAAAGAAGAAAGAGGTTTCTGCTCTTCATAATGCTGGTGCTCCTCTAAACTGCTGCTGGTTCTTCCTGCTGCTGTTTCCTGATTTGATGGTTTGCTGGACTTCTGGATATTGTGACTAGTGAGTATTGCCCCCAAATAACCCTGCAACCCTAATCAGCAAGAAGTAGCTCAAGGAGAACTTCATTCTTTTTCCCTTTAACCTTCTTTCTCTCCTGCCTAATCTTGGGGTATTTGAAGGAACAACAGTTGGAAGCGAGGTAGAGGTATTAAGCACAGTAAAAATAAATTAGAGTGTATAATAAAAAATAATAAAAGCCACCGTGTGTGTTACATCTGCCTCTTGTTTGCTGTGATGACCGTCCCCTCACATATGTTATCATATTCATGAAAGTGATTAAGATGTAGCAAGAACAATATTTGGCACATAGGAACTCATTATGATTGATTGTCTATTATGTGAGGTTATTCCAATGCTAACTATAATGTTCCACAGACCAACTCATCCTCTTTCTTAGTGGACTTGGCTTATTTAAAGTTTTGAAAGTCATGTATCATCATTCCTTAGTTATTGCCACTTATTAAAATAGGTGTACTTTCATCTTAAAATGTTATAAAGCCCTCTTTGGGCAGGTTAGAGTTGTTTTTCCATTGCTTATGGTGGATGGAGACATATATATATATATATATATATATGTATATATATATATATATTTTTTTTTTGGTTTTTCGAGACAAGGTTTCTCTGTGTAGCCCTGGCTGTCCTGGACTCACTTATAGACCAGGCTGGCCTCGAACTCACAAAGATCCACCTGCCTCTGCCTCCCAAGTGCTGGGATTAAAGGCGTGCGCCACCACTGCCCGGCGATGGAGACATATATTACGTTTAATAGGATTGGTACATTTTTCCCTCTACTGAGTCAAACCCACATAATCAGGGTGTTGTGTGAAATTGGAAAAGTCTAGTCAAAGTCCCAATTCTGCTTACCTTAATCAGGGACCTTAAATCTGCAGTCAGAGATAGGGAAGAGGGAAAGACAAATCATGAGAAGAATCCTACCTGTTAATATTCACTATCAGCTTAGGAGGTGGTGGGACTATGTGGCAAGAATGTGGACAGCTCACGGGCACTGGAAGTAGCTCTTGGCTGACAGCCAGCAGTGACACCGGGAGCTCAGTCCCACAGCTTGGGGCACTGAAGTCTCCATCTTGAGTGAGCTTGGTTGGGAGTGACTGTTTCTTCAGGACCTCTATGATCTCAGCTTTTAAGCCCCAAGGAGAGAACTCAGTCAAATTGTCTTTGTGCTTTTGAGTTACAAAACTTTGAACTAGTAAATCAATGTTGTTTTAAGCTATGAAGTTTGGGGTGAATTGTTGCCCAGCAACAGAAAAATCAGCGCCAAAGGTTTGAAGATAAACATACCAGTCTGTTCTCACATGTTTTCTCTAAGTTTATCTCTCTTTATCTGGGGTGGAAAAAAGGGCAAGGGGAGATAAGTCTCTTTTCCAGGCTCATCTCTGTTGAACTAGTTCATTATCTATACATGCTGTGTGTGGGAGAAGCTGCTTAGGACGTTGGAGTCTCAAGCCAACTTCTCTAGCTCATCCTTTCTTAGAGTCTTAGGTGTTTCTCTTCTCATATTATAGTTCTGATAAGACTGAGTACAGAAACAAGTTTCCTTTGCTTTCTATGGCTTTGAATCTGTGTTCTGCGGTTTGGAACGAAGCACATAGATAACATCTCTAGATCCTGAAAACTTCAGGGTTAATCTTTAGAACTTCGTGGGCTGGGAAATTTCTAGCAATTTCTCAGCAAGCTTCTTCTCTCTTTCTCAAAGTTCCCCACCATTCCTCAAGCCCTAGGGAGAAGAATTCAACTGGCCCACTTTACAAACTCCCCCTCTCTCTCTTTCTCTCTCTTTCTCTCTCTCTCTCTCTCTCTCTCTCTCTCTCTCTCTCAGTGAGAAGCATTCCTCAGTGTTCTCCTTAATTGTCTCTAAGCTGTTGAGTATGCAAAAGGCCTGAGACTAGGAAGGGGGGATTCCAAGATGGCGGCAGCCTGCACAGACACATTTTGAATGTAGGGAAAACAGCTATAACACCACAGAGTTATAAGACACTGAGCAACAATCTGAGAGGCTTGAAGCCTGAGACTAGGAAGGAAAAAAAAATCTTCAGATGACCTATACCAAAATAACTTTAAAATAGAATGCATTTGAATTGGTCCCTACAATTTAACTTAAAAATCTAATTCCAGAAGTTATAGTAGATTATAGTGACTAATATGTGCTTATGCACATGTACTAGAGGCAGATATAGAGTACAGACAGAAGGGGGTAGGGTGAGACTCTGTAACAGAGTATTAGCCATGTTTGCTTCCTCTGGTGCTATAGCAAACACACCTACCATTATCTTACCATTTTGAACCACACACTGAGCTAATAGGTAAGGAATTCCCATAGATTCAGACAGAATTTGAATGAGTCTGCTGCTATTTCAGTAAAAATAAAAGGTAAGCTCGCTAAAGAAACAAAGTTTAAATAAAGCATTTTAGGGTTTATACATGTATGTTCTTTCTAATTCCTTCTTGGCGTGATGAATCCAGGCGTTTCTATTTTTTGAACTAGAAAAACAAACAGACTGAAACAAAGGGAACTTTCATTTCTCTTTGATTTCCTATTTGATTCCTCTCAAATTGGGATTTCATTAAAAATGAATGGATATCCTTCCACTTGCAAATTCCTCCTCCCCTAAATTCTTGGAAAATCTGAATTTTCCAAATCAGAAGGATAAACTGCACACATGCCTTTTTCTCTTTTTGAATGTGAAATTTAGAATTCATAACATTTTTAGTCTACCCAATAAAAAGAAAAATCTTTATCCTGTGGGGCTGAAAAAGCAACTTTTGAAGTCAGATGTATTTATCAACATAGTCATTAGAGGCATTTTTCCCCCTCCAGTTTGGAGAGAGTTTGAAAACCAATACCAGTTCGGTTTAGATAGTCATAATTGTTTACACATGTCTCAGTAACAAAATATATTTGGGGGGGGGTGGCACTTTACTTTTAGGATTTGAGACAGCTGGAAATTATTATCATTATGGTTTAAAATGTTCCAACTGGACAATGGTGTTAAAAAGAATATAACATTCTAGAATGCTTCCTCCCAGCATGAAACACAGATGATTTTATTAGATTGAGTACTGGGTTATTTACATATGGATTGGCTGATCTAGTTGCATGTGAAGGAATCTGAAGAAATAAATTCCTGCACGTAGCATCACATCGAAAATGCCGATGTCTCATGGTTACCAATACTATTGTAGTACAAAAAGTTTCAGTGTCCATTTAGATAACATTTCCCATATTGCAGTGGCAGAATCTAATTAAATCTCTAAGAAGTAGGACAACTTCTTTAATTATAAGCATATCAAATACCTTAGAGAAATGCAAAAATTCTTTTCATATTTGGTTCTCAAAAAAGAAAGGAAGAAAGGCAAAGATGATTAATAAGGGATTCTGTGGCTCCCTCAACCTGTTTCTTCCAGACAGTTAGACCATGTTAACAGCCCAGAGGGACCAAAGTTCAAAGGAAATTCATCTAATATTTGTGCTCTGGCTAGGAAAGGGGGTGAGAGGCTGTTCCTGTGGCCAGTTGGCAATGAGGGCAGCATGCCAGGCCAAGGAGTCTTTGTGATCACAGATGGACTTAGCACAGGAGAGACGATGCCAGAGTCCCAGGCAGGAAAGGCTATTTTAGGGGCTTTGCACGAATCATTTGCTTTTCATTTGTTGCCAGTTTTGACACAGAAAAATATATTTACTTAGCTCCTAACAAAATGAAAGCCATCCACAGCACCAGGAATTAGTATAGTAATTATATCATATATGCTGACTCCATGGCCTACAATTACTTATTAATTAATTGCCGACTAGGGGTTTCCAGTTTACTGAGGTAAGGTCTCATTTTGGATTTGACATTTGCTCCATGAGAAAGAATTTGTGCCTTTTTCTGTGTGGTCAGTCAAAGAGCCACATGGCTGAGGAAGTTGTGGGATCCAGTCTGGGATATACTGCTATTACTTTGCTAAATGTCAGCATTATCAAGCAGTCTTCTCAACATCATTTTTATCTCCATGGATTAGTGCTCCCCTCAGCCTTCATCACAGGTGTTTCTTCCTGAACCAGGTAGTGATTTACGCAGAAACCAGTACCTGCCAAAGTGTAGAAGAGAAGTGATGGTGGCGTGCTCAGCCCTAAATGGGATGCTGATGTTACCTGTGCCAAGACTCAGGTAATATCTCTGAACAGGAGGCAGAAGGAATGTAAGAGCCAAAGACTGAAGAAATGTATAGCAAAACTATTTCTTCTGGACACCGCACAGCTGTTCCATTCATGAACGCCTTATTGCAGCTGTGGTTATCTGCGTAAGACCTACTACTCAAAATTGGGTCCATCAACATTTCATTATGGATGTGGGAAGGGCCTATGAGACCCTACTCCTCTCAGAGGGACTGTTGACAATTGTCAGCTGTTGGGAGAGCGAGGTATCATTTTATTTAGTAGTATAGCCACTGATTGTCCTTGCTCCATTAAATGGACTCCCACCAGCACCTAGGCAAGAAATTGAATTAAAGTCAGTGAATCACACACAAAATTACTACATAAAAGTGTGAGAGGGCTTGTTGAGAACAGAGGTTACAGACGGAGAGAGATGAGAGAAGAGAATGGGGCAGAATAAAAATGACTGGAATTCATTGTATAAATATATGAATTTGCTAAATAATTTTATATTAAAAAGCAGGACCCCCATCTTGGGCCCCAGTGCAAAAGGAAGCTCTTAGCCAGCATGTGACTGTTGAACTAAGGGATTGATAGGGGTGGGACTCCCCTCACCTGAGGAGTAGGATAGGAAGGAGAGAGGAAAAAGAGTGGGAGGGGTGGAAGGAGGGGGCCATGATTAAGATGTAACTTCAATTAATAAAGAGATGTTAATTTTTTAAAAAGTAAGGACTCCTTTTAGTTAAGGGAAACAGTTATCCAGTTTGTAACATGTCATCATCTTGTCAAATTAGAATGAGTATTTCTTCAGTAAGCACTTTCTGGAGGATACAGAGCTGGTCCAGCAAGCCCAGGGACATGTCTGGCCTCTGTTTTTTCCTGTAAGGCACAACTATAAACTGCCAGGAGGCTGAACAGTTACTCGGGGATCATCATTCTCTGCTAGAAATGAATAAAGACCATTGGTAAACTGAGTGAACATTGACTAAATTACTGAGGCTTATTTATATACTAGGTGAAGAGCTGCTTGTCAACAGTCCCCCTAACAAAGAAGCATAGTGAGACACATGGGAACACCAAACTCAGTCAAACTACCACTTCGGAATCCTGGTTAGTCCTACATCTAGTGCCAACCCGCTTGACCGACTTTTTCCAATTACTGCTTTCAGTCATTTAAGGACATCTTCCATGTGTAGAAGCTTCCTTTCTCCTTGGTACAGCCCTTCCCGAAGCCTCTGTCTCATGATCTTTCCATGGTGTTAAGAATATATGTTCAGTGAGTTATGTCCTATTTGATTAAATTTTTTTCTTTTATAAGTCAAGCATGATGGTTTAGCGTAGTGGTTTTCAGCCTTCCTAATACTGAGACCCTTTAACACAGTCCCTCATGTTGTAGTGATCCACAACCATAAATTTATTTTTGTGGCTTCTTCATAACTTTAATTTTTCTACTGTTATTAATCAGGATATCAATACCTGATCTTCAGGATATCTATCTGATATGTAACCACTCTGAAAGGTCCTTTTGATCCCCAATGGGTTACAGCATGCAAGCTTAGAACCACTGACTTAGAGCATGAAATGTTGGCCATTAAGCCTGAGTTTGATTCCTTAGGACTAAAATGGTTGAAGGAATAAAAACACTCTACAAAGTCACACACACACACACACACTAAATGTGATAAAAAATAAAAAATTAAAAAAAATTAACTCATTGTCTGAAGGCTTTTGGAAGCTGTGTTTGTTTCAGTGACCTTGTTTTAGAATGACATATTGTGGTCAGTAGCTTTGGAGTAGCTCTGGGACCAGATTCCTAGTTCAAACCAGACTTTGTCATTAAGAGTTGGTGACATTAGCAAGTTCTCTGAGCTTTTGTTTCTTTATCTGTGGAAAATTATGAAACTGCATATCCTGTGTTTTGTCTTGAAATTTGAATTAATAAACTTTAAGCAATTTAAGTAGCACCTAGGACATAATTATTAAGTAAGGTATAAATTCTCAGCACTATAGATACCCTTAAGGGTTACTTTCACCTAGTCGGTGAAGATATTTTCATGCTTGGGAAATACCCCAAAAAAATCACTTGGAACAAATTCTGATTTTTAAAAAGTAAGGGAGAGCTACTTGTTAGGTTTTAACTTTAGGTTGAAATTGTGATATGAAAATATAGAATAAGACATGCTCCCTCATTTATTATTAGGTATGAATTACTTTAGGAACTTGTGCAATAATGCCTTAAAATGATGAAACACACACACACACACACACACACACACACACAAAGTCCAATTGCATGATGGCTGTACCTTGTGACTAACGACATACAGGTAGCGTGGTTATCTTCCACTGCTTATTTATGGAATGGTACCGAGAACATGGATCTCACCACAGTACACTCTACCAAACGATGTCTGCGAAGCTTGTTTCTGAGTTTAGTGATGAGACTCCTCTCGTTGAAGTGACTGCAGAACCAAACTCAGATCTTCACTGCCAGGCACTTTACCAGCAAGGCCATCTGCTCAGCCCCAAACAATGGCTTGCTCTCTCTCCGTCTCTGAGAGGGTTTTACCTAGCCCACGCTGGCCTAGAATTTCTGATTCTCCTGCTCTACTGCCCAAGCACTGGAATTACAGGCGTGCGCTGTCACACATTGTTGTTTTTATATGTAGCGGTGGGGATTGAGCCCAGGGCTTTGCAAGCTCTCTACCAACAGGACTACATCTTTTTACATGTAAACATGACTATAAGTAAGTTGAAATTTCCCAATGTTTGCTAGACATCAATAGGAAAAAAAAATTTTTAACTTTGCCTTTTTACCAAGCTAAAGACTTATTTTTGCCTGTATTTTTAAATTTTTTTATTTAAATATATGAGCTCTATCTTTGCTGAGACATTGTTCTAAGATCTCCAAATATTAACTCTAGTTTTCCTTAAGACATTACTCTCAGGTGAATATTCCCATGGCTACATGCAGGCAAGGATTGTGTCCAAGCCTTCCCACAAACAGTGAGTGGTGACTTAGCTCCAGATAGCATAGATAGTATTTTGATCACAAAATTTAAGATGTATTATTTCACTTGACAGAATTCCTCTGTCCCTGAAGCCTCAACACCTCTGAAACTGAGATCTTTTAATTTCACCTGAACAGTTTCAGGTCAAGAATCCCACATGCAATATTGTATTTCCAGATTATTAAATTACTCAAATGACTGTATTATCTTTACCATATTGCTAGGGAATGAGACCCTCAGAAGCAGAAGGCCACTGGGTAAAAATAAACAAACAAACTTGCTTCTGCATTGCTGAGTGAGCCTGGGAGGGGTCCTCTAAACTTAGTGCCAGGTGAAAAATGAGTGAAAAGGAAATAGAAAAAATAGACACAATCTTAGCACTTTTGAAAAAGATTAAAGCTAGGTATGGTGGTTCACACCTTTAATTCCAGCACTTGGGAGGCAGAGGGAGGCAGATTTCTGACTTCAAGGCTGGGATGGTTTATATAGTGAGTTCAAGCCCACCCATGGAGGCATAGTAAGATCCTGTTTCCAAAAAACAGAAAGATAAAAAGAGAGGGGAGGGAGTGGGGGAAAGGGGAAGGAAGGAAGGTAAGAAGAAAGGAAGGAAGATGAACTTTTCAGCATAAAGTATCCTTATTCTGTCTTCTCAGAACATAAATCAAACTAGCCTATGACCCCATGATTAGTGAAGCCACATGCAGAATAGACTCTATTTCTATTATTGTCCCATCCACACATACCAATGGGAGGAAATGTCACAGTTAAATGCATGTGGAAATTTTCTCAGCGTTACCTAATCGAAACAGTGGCCAACTTTTTTGAACAAAAATTGAATCATTGTAGTCTGCTGGAAGGAAGCTCATCGATATCTCTCATAATGACAATGCAAATGGCTTTAAAGATAGATGAAAAGTTACCGTGTGTTGTCTGAACATCATCACCTACAGCTCATAAGCACTGTGTTAGTCTGTGAGAGGACATATGGGCTGCATAACTCCCTACAGATGACTGTATATTTAGTAGCATTTGTTTTTTGAAAAATACAAATGCTTTTAAGTTTAAGGTATATCTTATTTCCCCCTACAGTTTCCCCTTTCAGTCCAACAAATGGCTCTTTCTCTTATAATAATAATAAATACAATACAGTACAACAGAGGTAATTAGGCCACAGTTATGAGGGTTATATGGCTTAACATACATTCCCAATGACCAGTCCATATGTATTTGGTACCTGACTTTAACATTCTACTATGGAGGGGGAATAGGGAAGGGACTGCGATTGAGATGTAACTTGAAGAAATAAAAAATAAAGAAAAAAAAAAAGAAAAATACAAATGCTACTAAATATACTCACTGAAGAGTACTGTGTTGTGGCATAGATACTATTTTTATATTAGAGCCAGAAATGAAACAATCATAGGAAAATAGTATACTTCCTGAAAAAAGTTGGCATTCAATAAAATGAATGTTTATAATACATATTTACATAAGACATGGTAGCATCCTTATTATATTCGTCACTATTCTGCGTTAGAGTTTGAATTTCTAGGACAAAGAAATTTATCTGGGAGTTTTCATAATTTGGAAATAGCATATGACCTTGGCTATGAATGTCATTTATTGAATTGGAGGTTCAAAACTTTCATCAGAGAATCAAGAGCATGCCTTGTGTATTCCTGTCAGTGAAGGACCACAGGCCCTGAAACATCCTTTGTTTTCCCTTGTACTACAGAAAGCCAAACTGTGTAGCTTACCATGTGTTTTTCCAGTAAGCCATATTGCATTGTTGATTTTGTCTATTTCCTGGTGAAAACTTTTGGCACAGTTCCTTTGAACTTGAGAAAGAGGAAGGGATGTGGAAAACATGAGATAAAAGTACTGGGGACCATTCTGAGCAATTAAAGCTGTTAGGAAGTGGGAGCTGGGATTAGAAGCTATTAGAGACCCCCTTAGTATACTTCTCTTTCAGCTATGGTATCCTTCAAAGTTTCACATGTCATATTTGAAATCCAGTTCCTTCAGAGTATTTTTTTTTATTTCCTTCAGAGTATTTTAAAAGACATAAATAAAAACAACAACAAAAGAGTACCCCTCCTCTTTTTAAAAATTTATTTATTACTTCAGGTTACATCTCCATCATAGTGTCCTCTTTCCACCCCTCCCAGTCCCGCCCTCTCATCCTCTACCCCCTATCCCTTCCATCCCACTCCTCTGGAGTGGAGTGTCCCTACATAACAGTCCCCCCACCCCATTTCAGCAGTCATATGAGGGCCAAGAGCCTCCTCATACACTGGGTCCCTACAAGGCAGCACCACTAGGGCAAAGTGTCTCACTGACAGGAAAAAAAAATGTCTATGTTCATGTTCCCTTTGGTGCATTCATTGTAGTATAGTTATCCTGTACTACATGGCTAAAATCTGACTATAAGTGAATAGATGCCATGTGCATCCTTCTGAGTCTGGGTTAGCTCACTCAGGATGAGTTTCTCTAGTTCCATCCATTTGGCTGCAAATTGCATGATTTCTATTTCCCTGTCCAGCTTAGAAATCAGAGCACGAGTTCTCAGACTGTCAAAGAAAACCTTCAAGTAACACGAGGAAATAAATTTGAAAATTTCATTCCAGACACAACGATCATGTACAGAAGATTTCTGTGATTGACACATGCCCTCCAAGAGGGAGGAAGGGGAAGGCTGATGAGACTCAGGAGGAAAACACATTATCTTCTTGGAAAGCAGAAAGTCGAGATATCCTTGAAGGCCCCCCTCATCTTATAGAAAGAGCAAAGAACTGCAGTGGGAGAAAATTTGGGGGGACATGTGTAGCTGTCTGCATGTAACACAAATAGTTCCCAGGTTGCAGCTTTCGGAGATGTCACCCCTGTTAGGATGGACTTCTTGGTGATACACCTGCTTTTGAGTCATCCCTACCCCTGTAAGCAATCCCTCACACATTTCTGCTAGTAACCCCAAGAGAAGCTCATTGGTTCACCATGTTGGACTTTGTCATCATTGTTACTTTGATCTGTTGTGGGATCCCTGTTTGGGGTGAGAGATATGTGTGCTGCACGTCCCCCGGAAGAGCCTCTCGCACAACACACTGGAAGTAAGACAGATCTAGTACTCTTCCACATGGTATTGACTCTACTGTGCTAACAGGGGGAAGAGTTTATTTCTAATAAGGAAAGCAGGTGTGGCTCAGAAGGACACACAGAACAGCTGTAGCAGGCAAGAGACTGTATTTAAATACTAATTATTTCTGACCATAAGTTATGCATTGGTGAGTGTATAATACCACTCTTCCACAAACACAGAATGGTCACTTATTTTTAAGTGCTAAACAGATTGCAAATTAACATGCACATGGCATCTATTCACATATAATAGGATTTTAGCCATATAGTACAGGATAAATATACTACAGCCAATGCACCAAAGGAACGTAGACTTTGTTTCCTATCAATGAGACACTTTGCCCTAGTGGTGCTGCCTTGTAGGCCCCCAGTGTATGAGGAGGCTCTTGGCCCTCATATGACTGCTGAACTGGGGCAGGGGACTGTTATGTAGGGACACTCCACTCCGGAGGAGTGGGATGGAAGGGTTAGGGGGCAGAGGATGGGAGGGTGGGGGTAGGAGGGGTGGAAAGAGGGCACTGTGATGGAGATGTAACCTGAAGTAATAAATAAACATAAAAAAGTTAACGTGCACCCCTCCCATCATCATATACTCTTAAAGACATTGAACTCTACACAAAGAAGGCCATGACTTGGATGTATATAAATGCCTCTTGGCTACTGAGAAGTCCTCCACACTCAAAATGCCAGTGACACATTGTGTATGGAAAGAATGCTGCCAGGCCTTCCCTTGGTACCATGTGGGACTTTGAAGAAAGCTCATAAAAGATCATTCAGTCTACAGATGCAAGTGTGTGAAGCCAGCAAGGCTAAGTGTCAAGAGTCCTTAATGTAGCCTGGGTCATTAATAATGAAACAGGTTCAGTCACCACAGATCCCTCATAAGAAAGTAGATGAAACTTTTTTTTTTTTTAGGTTTTTTCGAGACAGGGTTTCTCTGTATAACAGCTCTGACTGTCCTAGACTCACTTTGTAGACCAGGCTGGCCTCGAACTCACAGAGATCCGCCTACCTCTGCCTCCCAAGTGCTGGGATTAAAGGCGTGCGCCACCAACGCCCGGCTCAGCCATTTGGTCCCATTTCTCTGACAGACATTGGTTGTAGAGCAGGAATTATGAAGGACTTACCTACCCTGTCTTGGCAGAGCTAGGCTGTCGACTTACCTGCTTCCAAGTTTTGTCCTTTTTGGACAGAAGTCTGTCTACAGTTGAAGCAAGTGGTTTTTCTTGCCAAGAGAATGGCTTACCACCAATTCTATCATCTCCCACTGGAGATTCTTCGATGCTCATCTTCTACTTGGAGTAATATAGGGGGTGCTGTCAGGAGCTGACATGTCTCGATATCAAAAAATCTTAAATGGCTGAAGATTGATGCTGTAATGTATGGAGAGAAAATGGGAACTGTCCAGGCAGCCACTGGTATGTCATTTTTTAGTTTTGGAAGCTGCAGGCCCTGCACTTCCTATATAATCAGATATATTTATCCCTCTCAGGTCTCTGAGGTGGTTGAAGAATAGATAGCTAGAGTCTCAA
>CAJQZJ010001969.1:16620905-16631119 GCA_907164525.1 Lophiomys imhausi
GGATTGTGATTGAGATGTAACTTGAAGAAATAAAAAATAAATTATTAAAAAAAAAGAAAGTAGATGAAGAGGTCTTTCTTTTATAGGCACAAAGCCTAAGGCACACAGTACTTTTCAGGGCTCATGGCAATATTTGAATGTCTGAGCCTACTGAAATAGGCTATAGTATGTTGTGATGACTGGTAGTTAGTGCACCAAATTAATCTTTTAAAATATTGTATATTTATTGACTTTGCTGGTGGGAAGGGCAGAGGGCACATGCCACACAGCATGCATGTGGAGGACAGAGGACAACCTGAGGTGTCAGTTGGTTCTTTCCTCCCACCATGTGGTCCTGGGGTTTGAACTCAAGTCATCAGGCTTGGCAGGAAGTGCTTTGCTGCTGAGCCATATCACTAGGCTGTAACTGAATTTTCTACAAGGTACTTTCAATGCATGGGGGACTTAACAGGATGGAACCCGACTGTAAGTTGAAGAGAATTTGCAGTGAACCCCCACTTTTGCAATAGATTACATAGAGAGCCTGGACCAGGTTTCTAACCACGTCTAAAGTTTTCGCTTCTCAGTACATTTTTCTATAAGGGGGAAAGGAAGATTTTTGTCGTGTTGTGTTTTTTGTTTTTTTTTTTTAAGAATTTACTCATGTCCAGGGTTACAAGTAAATGAAACAGGATGGTGAAGTGCTTGGCATGTAATTGAAGTTCTGCAGATGCTGCATTTGCTCGTCTATTGCTGCCTCTTCTGCACTTGCTGGCTTCCCTCCCGGACACAGCCTGTGAGAAGAGCACGCACAAGGCAATGCAAGCCCTTTGAACTCACTACTGCACGTCACAGCAGCACAGACGCCAATGTGGGAAAACCGACAGACTGAGGAAAGCATGGTAACTAACGCTGGTGATCACTCAGTGAACTAACCAGTGTTTTGTAAACATCTGGTTTGATAAATACATCCCTATTTTCTTATTATAATTTTTTTGCTAAGATATTAGACAAAATCTCCTTGAGCCACTTGATTGTATTTCTCTGTGGTGTTGGGAGGGCGGAAAACTAAATGAGAGAGTTATAAAGCATTTCTAAACAAGAAATTGGAGTTATTTGCATAGAACTTAGAACGTAACATCTAAATGGCTAATTTTTCTTTTTATAAAGTGGCATATGTCAGTTGATGAAATGTATAGCTAAAATGGTGAATAGTTTTTGAAATACTATTTTCTCTTCCCTTAGTATAATAATCCATTTTAAGATAAAAATGGTTCTAGCAAATACATCCACAGAACTCAGTCCTTTAGGCTTCTGCTGTATGAACTTCCTGTAGACCTTATCTATGGCTCTTTCCTGACACAATGCTTTGGGGGCAAAATGTACAGTAGACTGTAGATAACTACACAAATAAATTTTTTGTGGAGCTATTGTAATCCATGTCAAAACTTTGATTTGGAAAAAGGTAGTAAAAGAACTATTTCTCCATAGGTATTTCAATTTCCTTAGAACATAAATATATTTTACTTCCTAAACATGACATTTTTTTCCAGACACATAACAGTTTATTTATTATGTCCTAAACCTTTCTTCTTAAGAGCAAAGCCTAACATACTTATGGATAAATCTAAACGCAGTAACAGTCTAAGTGTGCCAGTACACGATAGGTTTAGGTTTTATTAAGACTTCATTTTCTGTAATTGAATGCACATTTGTGATTGTAGTAAGCACACTAGGCAGAAAAGATGGCTGGTTAGTGAGCAGAACTAGAAGTTATTAAAGCGTGAGGATGATGAATGATAAGAATGAGTCTCCAACCTACAACATTTAAGGATTACCTGTAAGCCATCCACTCTCATTTAATATGTGCTACACAAGGAAAAGGCTTACTGATTTAAGTAGGTGGCTTTTCATTGGTGTTGATTCTGTCCCACAGGAGACATTGGTAATGTCTGGGGAATTATATGGTCACCACTTTCAAAAGTGGTCTATGATAATAAACAGGTAGCTTTCCTTTCATTATCCAAGACCAAATGTCGCTGGTGCTGGGGTTGAGATAGATGAGCTCAATCTGAATATTTATATCAACTATATAAAAATCTTCCTTCTTACATATGATGTCTAAAACCACTTTGGGGCAGCTATGAACAATTTTTAATTTTCATAATCATAATTGAAGTGAAGATATTAAATAATTTTAAATAGTTTATTATGGCTAAGTACATAGTAATGTTTGGACATATAAAAGATACAAAATGAATTATTATGTAAAGATACTATAATTTACTAAAATAACATAGTAACTGCTGTTGACTGCTATACTTTATAAATCTGCCTTTTCTTCCCTGTTAAGCTTCTGACAAAACAGTAAAGTGAATAGTTGATTACCAGAGGGAAAAAGAATAGGAGGAAGAGAAATGAGGGGGCTGATTAGCATCCAAAATGAATTACTGTGCTTTGGTTATAGGAAAGTTGGTTGCTCTCTGTGTTTCATATGGAATGAATACTCACCAACCCCATGTGTTAAAACAACTGTACTGTAGTGGTATTATGAGGTGGGACATTTTAGGATATGATTAAGTTATGAAGGCAGTTCCTTAGTTCTTGTGAAAGGGCTGGGGCCCCCATGGATGAATTGGGGCCTTTTGACCAGGCTAGGGGAAACTCACTGTCTTTGACTTCTCCCCAGGTGGAACACAGCATGTATCCTCTAAGCTTCTACTACCACAGGATTATCCAGAAGGCCTTGATAGTTAACGGTTCAAAGACCTGACCTTGAGCTTCTCAGCCTCCAGAACTGTGAGAAATAAACTCCTTTTCTTTATAAATTACCCAACTACAGGCATTTTATTTTAGCAACATAAATAGACTAAGATGCTAATTTAAAACTGAACATAACACCCATTAAAACAAAATCTAACCTGAAATGCAAGGAGAAGTTGAAATTTCCCTTTTTGCCAGAAAATGAAATGTAATTAGTGTTTAACTTCTTTCCTTTTATGCTTGCATGTATAGGTTTAGGGGACTCAAATTAAATGGCCTATTTGATAATTTCCAAATAGTGAGCTGTGGGCTTTAATCTTAAAAATGAAATAACAGAAAGGGGGGAAAGCTTGGAAGAACAAAACATTTTAAGCTTTGTGATATATATTATATATATATTATATATATATATGTCTGCTTTGCTTTTGGTTTAATTCATAAATTCTCAAGTGACTGAGAATTGGTGATTAGAAACTTGATCCCTCACTCTGTCTTTGCATTCAAACCTTTGCCATGTTATCAGCCCTGAAAATTCAAGCCCCTGATGAGACTAAACAGTAACCTTCATGGTCAATTTTGTTGGATTATTTAGATGTACTTACAGAGCATACCCCAAGGATTGTTTATGAGGGCCTTTCCAAAGAGTTTTAGCTGAGAAGAGAAGGTCCAGTTTAAATGTAGGTGGCATCTTTCCGCACCTAGGGTCCTGAGCTGAATAAAAGGAGAAGCTGGGCTGAGCATCAGCATTTGCCCCTGACCCAGCTCCAAATGAAATATAAATAACTGCCCTATGCTCCTGCCTCCTTGCCTTTCCTGGCTATGTTTATGTACCCACAAACTGTGAGCTAAAGTAAGTCCTTTCTTCTCTAAGTTGCTTTTGTCACATATTTGTAACAGCACTGAGAAAATTAACTTGCAGAGAGGGGCTTCTGGGTAGAAATTGAGGTGGAGCCCATGAGGTGCAGACTGGCCCTGTCCTCCTGCAGTTCACATGGTGGCTCATGCCTTGCTAAGCATTGAAAGTAAGCTATTTTATTCATGGCACACTCTTCTGTTGCTTCACTTGAGAATTTTTATAAATGGAAGACTAAAAACTGCAATGCTATCAAACACTTTCTATGTTATAAAATGGACCACACATAAACCTTCAAATAGGAACTTCTGAAAAGGATTCATAAATGACTAAAATACTCTCCTACAATTGCCTATGAAATTCATCCCACAAGAATTTTCTAATTTTTTCATGTTATAGTAATAAGTACAATCAATCCTCTAAGGCAGCTGAATGATAATTAACTTGTTTCTAATCAATATAGTATTTGAGAAATGAGATATATCTTGGAAGATAATACAAACTTTCCTTCTAATATTGTTTTTCTTATTTTACTGAACTAAAATTTGTATGCAAATCTGTCCAACTATTTCAAACATATTTTCTATGTAACATAGATAGTGTATAGTAAATTATATGATTTAGGTGAATAATTTTTATATATCTATACACCACTTGTTTGTATAAGTAGTTATCACCTAGATTAAGATATAGGACATTTCCTCAAGAGTCCCCTCATGTTTAGGGGCATTGATATCTTCCAAAGAACCATTGTTCTGGTCTCTATCACCACAAGTTAATTTTACCTGCTCTTCAATGTCATATTAATGAGACACAGTGTACCTTCATATGTCTGGCTTCTTTTTAATGGAACAAACTGGGGTTCATAAGAAATATTGGAAGGGGAAAACATGATCAAAATATATTGTATAAATCAATTAAAAATAATAAAATAAAGGATTTTAGCATACATATAAGTACAGGTATTAAGGAGGGGAGAAAGACTGTCATAGAAGGACAGGGCCATGTGTGCTACAATAGAGGTGGGCTTCTAAAGAGTCACCTGGTTTCCCTTTTACACACAAAAATAGTTTTCCCTAGTATATCTACAGGTTACCTTCAATTTTTTGCTTTGTAATACTCCTCAGAATGATGCAGAATGCCCTCTGATTTTGTGAGAATTCCTAAGTTTGAGATATGTATTTCCTTAGAAAATAAAAATGTAAGGAATGAATATCCTTATGAAATGGTATGATGTTCTTGGTGATTGATGAGTGAAAAGTGTGGTACAGGAAGGGGAAGATTATAGTGTTTAGCCACTAAATGAATACATCAACAAACATGGAGTTTTTGCCATCCACCGAGGCCTAGTATGTCATATCCCTGTTTAATCCTCTCTATTGCAAAGCTCCTGGCACCAAGCATATCCTTTTGACATTGTGTGAGTATATTTGTGATTATACTTTCTGAATGGATTAGGAGATACACGATCAGAGTTCTAACTCCTACTTATCTGGCATTATCTATACTGAGGGTATGTATATGCATGAAATGAGAAAATGTAGAGGGTTATGTATGTCCTATAGTTCTTTCAGGAAAAGGAAGACAGAGCTAACAAAAACACAAAGGCAGAAGATAATAGTCACCCTCCTCCCAAACCAATAAGTCTACAAAACAGAATGTGCTCGTCAAAGGAGAAGCCACAGCCTTGAGAACTGATTAAGGTCATAGGCATAAATGCAAAATGTATGTATGCCAAGAAAATTTCATTTCATGTATTCAGTATCCTTGCTATAAAAATGCTCCATAAGTTTTGCTCTCATTTTTTTACAATAAATTCCACTGGATCCAATTTAAAATTTCAAAAGGAGATCCAGGGACAAATCCAAGAAAATTTAAAGGGGCAATGCAAAACCAAATCCATAGCCGCAGCTGTTTGACAGTTTTAAACAGTAACCATGATAAAACCCTAAGCCCAGTGTGCACAGGGTGTGGCTACCACACCAAGAAGAAACTTCAGAATGAGGGGCTGCAAATACCTGCCTGTGGATCAGACTCTACTGCAGAGACCACAGCTGAGAAAAACACAAGATTGAGAGAGGCCATTTCACTTGGCATTATTCACCTGGATCAACTAATCATCGAGGGTTCAGCATAAGTGCAAATGCAAAATTCACTCACTTGTACAAAGCCACATGCTGTGAAGTCCTCAAAGAAGGGCAGACTCGGGCGGTCTTCTCTATAGATGGTGAGTTTATATGTGGTTAGGGGCTCACCCTCTCCCGGAGATTCATCCACCACAAGCATGGAGATTCTGTTCATTCCTAATCCCAGAGGATAGTTGGCAAAGCTGAGGGTAGGCAGTGGGAGGAGATGGAGAGTGAGAGAGGGAAGAGAATTAATATGGATGAAGACAACTATTCTGCCCAAACAAGTTCAGATATCATTATTATTATTATTATTATTATTATTATTATTAATTATTATTATTAATTATCATTATGAGGATGCTCACTTGCTACATAATTTCATAAGAATATTATGAAATATAAAATATGAAATCTCCCTTTCCTAGTTCTTTGCTATGCTAGGGGTCATCTTTTAGGACAGGTCATGTCCTTCATTAATTAGAAGGAAAGAAACTAATATTTAATAATTACCTGTCAGGGTCAGGCTTTACTTCTAAGATAATAGTTTTATATAGAACCATGATCACCCTTATTATGAACATAGAGACTGTTAAAAATAACTGGTATCAAATTTCCTCACGTTACATGGTAGAGCCAGGGTATGACCCAGATTGGATGGCACAAATCCTCTTTTCCTTTCTGTATCTTATTTCATTTTTTTCTTGTTTCATTTCTTCCCTCCCCTTCCTCATTTCTTCCCTTCTTTTGATGGATGTTCTCATGTAACCAGGCTGATCTCCAAATGAGTATTGAACCGAAGGTTTCCTGCATGTTAGGCATGCACTCTACTAAAGGAGGTATACCCTGAGCCCAAATCCTCTCTCCTTTATACCAAACGGGACTATCATCAGTGCTAAGCAAACTTCTCCTACAGCATGCAATCTTATCTTCCTTTCCATGGACACTGTTTGTAATGAGGGGCTATTCCTGTTCAAATTTTCAAACAAAAGAGTTGGGGGTCTTTTAAAAGTATCTATAGAAAATAACAATAGGTAGATGATAGATAGACAGACCAACCCTGCAAGATGAGGAAAGTTAGTATTACTATGACCTCAAATTTTCATCTCTAGTTGACCACACTGGGGAAGATGTCTGAGGGCCAAAAGGAGGTCACCGTCTATAAGCATCAGCTCCAACAATTTGAAAACAAGTAGATGACAAGAAACAAGAGTTCTCCATGGTACAAAGAATCAACTAAGCAGGGCTCATAGGAGCTCATAGATTAAAGCATCACAGAGTCTGTATGGGTCTGAGCTAGGTTGTGTAGCTTGGTGTTCTTGTAGGACTCTCAACAGTGCGGGTGGGGGTATGTATCTCTGATTCTGTTGCCTGCACTTGAGACACTTTTCCTCTTACTGGGGTGCCTCATCCAGACTTATATGAGGGTTTGTGCCTAGTCTTATTGGAACTTTTTATTCCATGTTTGATTGATATTCCTAGGAGACCTACTCTTTTTTTTTTTTAAGGGAAATGGAAGAGTAGCAGATCTGGGTTGGGGTGAGAGGGTTGGAGAGAGAGGAAATAGTGATCAAGTTTTAATGTATGAGAGAAGAATAAAAATAACCAACAAAGTTCTGGATGGCTCCCCCTAGTATTTTAAGTATCAAGATGCTCTTTTGTTACAGTATTGCTACAAAGATTAACTCCCCCTTGTTTGTAGATTGGTAGAGAACCTATGTGTGTTTTGTAAGCACATGAAGCCTGAAAAGGGAAGGATTTTACACTACTGTACTCTTCAGAAGGGCTGTAGTTCAGCTTTTTTGAACCACTATCAAAGGTGGGATAATCAGCTTCCTGCTGAAAAGTCAAGTCATCCCTGCACACATCCCCATACCTTGGCCCTGCCCGCTCTTGCAGGAACACCTTGCACTGACACTTAGAAGTCTCTGCTCCAATCCTCACTGTTAGGATATCAAATGGCACTTCACAGTAATAATCTTTGATCTTCGGATTAAACTCAGGACTTAGTTCTAAATGGGGACGGGTGAAGATCTTCTTTATATGGCAGAGTGTGTCTTCCTCTGTTACAAAGACAGAAAGAATGACAAAGGCAACTGTGAACTGAATATAGATTTTAAACTGCATGTGATTAAGATGTTTCCACTCCTACTCCTGTGTACAGTTTCCATGATCAGTGGCTATTCACTCAGTACCCAGGTGCCACTCATTGGTGGCATCAGCTTGATTTCCAACTGGACCGAGGCCCCCCTGTAATCGACGGGCAGCTTGTTCATCATGTGGATCCCCTAGCAAGTGGAGTAGTAGCTGTCTATGACATGGACTCTGATGCCTGCTTTTCCATCACTTTCCCCTAATGGAGCTTCCATACCTGGCCTCAGTGGAAAAGGAGGCGCTCAGTCCTGATTCTACTCGATGTGCTGGGGTGGGATGGTATGGGGGAATCTCCTTTCCTGAGAAGAAAGGGAGGGGAGATGGGGCAAGAAGGTAGGAGGGTGGGACCCAGAGGAGGGGAAGGAGGGGGCTACAAAGTGTAAAGTGAATAAATAAACTTATATTAAAAAATATTTGTCAGATATGAGAGAGCCTCCATAGACCATCTGTTCATTTTAGTTGGTGCAATCCAGATAGTATTTTTTCTCAGTCTTTGAAAGGATGAAAGTGCAGAAGGTGGGGAGAAATCTCTTTTCTGTGGACTGATGACATTCTCATGAGATATATGACATCTCAATTAACTATGCAAATAGAGACAAAAGCTCCATGGGACAGAGACAGAATGGAACTATCAGAGAATCAGGAAACTTTCTTAAGGGAAAATGTCATTAAACTGCCATTAGTTGATATAGGTGTAGTCAGGTAGAACAAATAATGTGAACTTTGGTGTCATATCAAACACAGTTCAAAATATCTGCAAAACATCCTGATATTCCTTCCCAAGCCACCTCAACAGGTGGAAATGTCAGAAAGTAAAAGAAGGAAGCACTTTATCTGTTCTCAAATCTAGAATGACTTCAAGCCATTGAATGTAAACTTTCCTTTGGCAATTTGTTTTATAGCAAACACTATCTTGGACAAGAAAAGAAAAACAGCTTTAGTGGTGTGCCAGCTTTAGTACACAGTAGCCACTGGTAAATTATATCTAGCATTAATATTTGGAATGGACAAGAACCAAAGAGTTTGTCAAAATGGTTTTCCGAGAGGTATCTGCAAGTGTTTTATCTATTCTTTACAGCACTCAACAAAACTTCAGCAAATGGTAGTATAGAAAACTCTCCTGAAATCAGAAAAGTGAAGGCATCCTAACATCACCTGGCAACCAGTGATACTGAATAGCATGGCAAGAAAAATTACAGCAGAGTTCAATGCCTGAAGGTATGGAAGTGAAGACATTAGCAAAAAGACATTGTTCTGGCCTTGTCTGTCTCTCTTCTTTTGAATAGGTATCATAATGGTTTCTCTAAAATCAAATCTGATAGTTTGTTACCAATTTATAATAGTTTCTCATCATTTTCAGAGTCAAATTAAAGAAAGGGAAAGGCATTCCATGGGTTTCTCCTTGTTTTGTATGCATTGCTTCTGCTATCATGTCCTGGACTTTGAACGAGGGCCATGGAGAAGCATGTCACTATGTGGGGACAGGAAACCATCACTTATACAACTGTTGTACTCTGGTTCTGAGAACCAAGTGTCCAAGTAGCTGCCTGTGTGCTCTAAACAATACAAGTTAATATATGCATTTCTGTCTCCTGTTCTATGGGCTTCTCTGTGGGAGAAAAACCGTGAATCAAGTATAAATTAAGAGCACAATAGTATCATAAATATGTTATAATTTCAATTTGCAGGAAAGTCTTATTTTCAAAAACCCAACAAGGCAATTTTATTGCGTCTCTCAATTATTTGAGTAAACTGCTAATTTTACTTGACACTTGAAAAAAATAAGTCAACCGAAGATTTTTTTTCATCTGGCTGGTATGTGTAGGTAGATTTCATCTATAATTTTAATAACCTGTCTCAGTATGATTCATAAGGATATAAGGACATAGTATTATAACTCACACTGAAACTAACCACTGCTTTTTTTTTTAATAATTTATTTTTTATTTCTTCAAGTTACATGTCAATCACAATCCCCTCCCTACTCCCCCCTCCAGTCCCACCCTTCCACCCTCCTCCCCCTCAGCCCCACCATCCTCTTCCCTTTTTTTTTTTTTTTTTAGTTTAAGGTATTTATTTTTCCCCCCAACAGCTCTCCCTTTCAGTCCAAATAATGGTTCTTTTTCTTATAACTATAAATACAATACAAAACAACAGAAATAAATAGGCCACGATTATAAGAGTTATATGGCTTAGCATACATTCCCAATGTCCAGTCCATATGTATTTGGCACCTGACTTTAACATTCTACTATTTAACCATCTCCATGAGTTTAAAGTTCTATATCTAACTCTGCTTTCATACTAACTTGCCTCACAATTTTAAAAATATCTTCTTA
>CAJQZJ010001969.1:16638695-16701394 GCA_907164525.1 Lophiomys imhausi
CTTCCTTCCTTCCTTCCTTCCTTCCTTCCTTCCTTCCTTCCTTCCTTTCTTCCCACACTGCTGAGATTGGGAAGTCTGAAATCTGAAACTTGGGGCTCGTTCGTAATATTACCTATCACTGTTGATATTGTGATTCTGTCTCTTCTTAGCCTGTTGCCAAGCTACAAGCAAATGATCTTTTTTCCCCCAAAGAAAAGATGAAGTCATTAGATCCAAGTGCTGTATTAGTGCATAAAACTGACATGCTGTGGCCAGTGTGAAGACAGAAGCATGGCGGCCCCCCACCCCTGCCAGCACTGTCCACTGAGTAAAAGTACCCAAGAGTGGGTCAGTCTGCCTGTGCTTGTATTAGCCTGATGTCTTAAGCTACTGACTTGTCTTAGGATCTTAATTTCCATCATTGGGAAAATTTGTACGAGGGTTACAACCTCCTTGCAATAAAGCATGAATGATCATGAAATATGCATACTCACTGGCAAACTGGAAGACAATTTAAGCTGAGTACTTGAGAAACATTTCTGGAGCACTATGCTATGTGACTTTTGATAAACATAAAAAATTTACTTCTGTCAACGTCAATATAAAAAACGTTATTTTGAACATAGATGGATTTCCCTATACAGGAAATTTTCCCTCACCATAGATGCTAAAATGGCCTTTGTGTGGCATAGAAACACAAAAGGGAAAATATAGAGCTTTTCATCACCTATCTGCACCTCACTGTGGCATACCCAGAAGCTCTCTTAGGTAATCCTTCTGGAATAATATGTGGTAGGCAGCCTAAGCCATATTTACATGTGAAGAAACTACATCTTAAAGGACTCAAAATCTATTTTGCCTGCTGTAATTAATAGGCTCTAATGTTGGGATTTTTTTTGATCCACCTTTGTATGATTCAGAATAGTTCCTATCCTTCATAATTACATTCAATGGTGATTATTCTTACATTTCTTTAAAGCAAGAGAATCCCATATTCTTATTTCAGTTAGTGGATTGTTGTACCTGGTTGTATATGAGGAGCTGGAGAAAGCTTTTCCAGGGAACAAATGTTGTAAATGTATTAGTGTATAAAACTGACTTTCCAGTGTGAAGACAGAAGCATGGCGGCTCCCCCTGGCTGCTTCTGTTTCAGTTCTCTAGGGAACTTACAGAACATTGAAGACAGTACAAATAGGCATTTTGGGAAACTGTGTCCATTCTTGTCTATCGATACTGATGTATGAGGCAGCCTTGGATTATTAGAGTGAAAGCAAAGTATAAAAAAAAGTGGCTTTGCACCATAGTATTTAAAACAATTTTCAAGCCCACAAGGAAACCGTTCTTTTGGACTCCTAGAGGGAATATAGCCATGCTTATAGAGCTGTGCAATCCTAGTGTGTGCTGACACTAGCAGATGTTCTAGGGAGTCCTCAGACACATGGTTATTTGTCTTTTTTAGTTACAATGCATTTCTTAGGGTCTCTATCTCCTGGAGCCAAAGGAAATGAAGGATATGTGAACAGAGCAAAGCTGAAGCTATTCCCAACAGTGACTGTAAGAGACATAAATGAGTGTCATGTCCCTTAGTCTTTCATCTCCCTGGAAGGCTTAGGTCTAATTCTGTTTTCCTGGCAGTAGAAAAGTCAAATGCTCTCTTAATTCTATCCATATTAAAGAACAGACAAAACTTTAAGTGCATCCCCTTTGCCAGCTACTAGAGGCATTAATATCTCACCTGCCCATTCCCTCATGGCTACTCTCATTTAGAGTGGAAATGAAAATGGTAAATCACTCTCTAAAATCAAAGTAAATAAAGCACAGTATAGATTTATAAAATTAGATGACCTTTATTTAGAATAAAGTCATGCCTCTATAACCCCCGAACAAATGTTCCTGCTGTATCTAGCTCTAGGCTGATATCCGGCTCATATCACAAACCCCACCTAATTAATCTTCCAGAGCCTTCAGTAATCCGGAGGTATGGATCACAAGATGAAATGATATTGGAATGATACTTTGAATCATTGCTTTATAATGGAGTCACATCATAGTTTGAAAATTCTTGGATAATATTTTTTGTTACAGTATCTGATGACCACCAGAGCCTTTATGGTTTCAGTGCATTAAGTCATTTATTTACCAGACCATGAACTTTGGGGCATTCTTCTTTTTTGTTGTTCGATTTAATGTGGCAAACCTTTTTGAAATAAATCTTTTAGACTTAAGATTTTTTTTTTTTTTTGGATTGCACAATTCAAATTTTTGGCTCTCTTACCATTCCAGTGGATGTAGCTGTGCCTTCTGATTCATGAGCTGAAGTGGTTCAAACACATTTAAAAGAGACCAGTATTGGGACAGAACCGAGCCAGGTGTTGCCATATCATAAAATTCGTGTATCAGAGACTGAATCCCAGGAACAGTGGATGGGAAGAGCTGAGAAGAAATGTTAAAGGAAAGCATCAACAGAAAAGATCAGTTGAAACGTTGAAAAGTAATTTGAAATGCAGTGCTATGGATTACGCCAGGGTGTTAACTGTGAATCTCGCAAAAAAAGAGGAAATCGACTATCTTGTTACTACTCTGAGTCAGAAAACTGAGATTTACCCTTGGTCCTTCAGTCCTCTTGTCCCAACAGAGGCTGCCGGCATTCACAATATTTTGAGTGATGAATCCCTACAGTTTAGTGTCTTTCTAAAACATTGAGGTAGACTGTCATTAAATGCATGTAAACTAATTAAATAGTAAATACATAGATTAAATTTTCTTAAAGTCGTAAGCTTGTTTTTAGTCCTCTATAATGTGGGGTTAAATTGTATACAATATGTAAATTATTCATTAGTTACCTTGGTAATCTGATTACTAGTTATATAAGTAGTATATATATATATATATATATATATATATATATTTAGTTTGAAAAAACTAAAACAAATATTTGAGCCATGCATTGAATCAATAACTCATCAATTAATTTTAAGTACTATTTTAAACAGTTTTATACAGACAAATATTAAGTAAAATATAAATTCATTATAGTCTATATTAGTGGCAGAAATGAAAGAAAATGCATTGGAAATGGACACCCATATGTAATCACTTAAGCTTTGATGATGACCAATAAGTTGATGAACACCCCAAAAATATGAGGGTGAGAAAAACATGCCCTTTTACAGACTGAAACCAGTAGGAGCTACTACAAGTATGCTATTCTTATACATTCTATTATTAGATCCTTGCAATATTGTTACCACCAATTAAGATTTAGGGGTTTTTAAAAAGTCTTATTATGTTCAATTTTATTTAATTTTGTTCAATTAAAAAGTTAATAAGAAGTAATAAATATTGGTGCATGTACAAGCCCCAAAGCTAAGGGTGAAAAATCTTTAGAAAAATATCAACATTTTCCCCAGAGAACTGTCACACCCTGGAAGCTGCTATGATGTCTCTGGTAAGTGCCATGCTATTAGCAAACTCTTGAAGCAAAGCATATACATCTTCCCAAAAGGACCAAAGAAGTTTAAAGAGTTGTAAATCAATAACTGTGTAATTAGAAGGAAAAATTGGGACATTTATGGCTAATCTATTAATACCATAACCTCAGTCACCAAGAGGAAAGAAATGTCACTTTTGTTTTACCAGTTGGAATCGTCCCAGACTCCCAAGTTCCTTTACAAAAGTCCTAATTGAGTGAATTTCCTCTAATGACAGGCATCGATTTAACTCCTTTTGATAGTTTCTGTCCTAGAAAGGAAAAAAGCCTTAAGCAATAGCAAAACAGTCAACTCATTTTTTCTTCAACCCCAACTTAATAATCAAACTCTATAACAGCTAAATTTATTACAGTTATAGAATTCATGGAAATTATAAGTTGAACAACAATATCTAAAGATTTTTAAAATTTCATAATAAATAAAACTGACTGTCTGAGTAACCCAGTCGTGCCTTGGTAGTGAGGTCAGGGAGGTAAGTACAAGAGACAGAATGTATGGGACAGTGGGTTGGGAATGTGAGGTTTTCCTTGGGCCTGCAGTGCCCTAGGGTGAAAACATCAAAGACTATCTGTACATGAACCTCCAGTGTGGAATACTGCCATTGCAGAGTTTCCCACATCCATTTCTTTCCTAGTGTGCTCGTGAGATCAAGAGTGATGCTCTGTGAAGAGATGTGTGTGACTGACACCATTAGTACCTTTGTGAGAACTTTTACATTCCCCTCTTTCAAATATCGAAATATGGATTTCAAAATAGAAAGCAGTGTGGGGGCATAATGCTATGGTAATTGGTACAGACTTTTTTTTTTTAGTGTATAAAAACATTGTGCTAGCCCACCATGAAAAAAATCAGCACCATTCAGAAGCATTCCATCCTGATTGTCAGCATCTAGCCAAATGTTAACAGATGTGAATATTTAAGCAAATTAATGTTTTAATTCAATTCCCCTGAAATCATCCTAAAGCACTCTGGCATTCTATATGGCCTTCAAAGAGCTCTGGGAGTCCTTGTAAAGTGTTCTAAAATATATAAACATGTAATATCATTTAAAAATACCTATAAACATTCCTTAACAACTATGAACTATTTTACTTCATTTAAATCCCAGCCCTTCATATACATATTTAGTCAATATAAAATAATGTTGGTCCTTAGACCAGAAAAAAATTCAGAAGCACACAATAATAGAGAACAATTATTAATTAACTTCAAATAAAGTATTATATTGTGCAATAAAAATAACTAGTGGCTGAAAAACCACTTGTCAATATACAAGTATGAACTTACCCCAAATGCACCTGGTCTATAAAGCTTCTGCAATATCTCAGAAAATAGGGAAAGTGAAGATCCGTTGGAGAAAAGAAAATTGAAAGTATCCTTTAAAAGAACTTTTTGTGTATTTTGGTCCTCCAAATTGAAATTTTCATCATCTTGAAATTTTAAATGTTCATGTACCTTTGAAGGAAAAGAAGTAGAGGAACATTACAATGAAATGAACTCCAAGGCATGATTTATCTAAGGTTGGATTGTAGACCATAACTGACATCTAGTGGTCTTCTAGAGGCTAACAGTTTTACAAACCTGAGTAATGTTTTCTGTGAAGATGCCGTTCTTTTAATGCACAGGAGCATGAATTATTTCAAAGTCACACTAGCTCATCTTGAAGCTCTTCATTATCTCACATATATTTGTTCACGAGAGGTAATACATACCATTTTTTCAAAATACACATTTTGAAAAGTTTAATATCAACTATTACATATGCACCAAAAAAAGTGAGTGGGCATTAAAAGATTTTGTAAAGAATGAAAATTTTATAGATAAATCTTAAACCTGGGACATTTCTGTAACTGTGTTCTCCACATCATAGTTTGGAAAAATAAATACTGGTAGAGTTGAACTCTGGTTATCCATTAGATTATTTTGTTCCCATTTCCTTCCCACTTTATAGCATAATAGACAGCTTTTTTATATAAACTAACTGAATCATTTTTTAAATATTCTTTTCCACTAATGGCCATTTTAGAAGAAAAATATGTTGAGGGAAGTGATTTAAAGGAGTTTTATCTCAAAACAAAATTAACCTCCCCCACGTTTATATATACATATACCAGGAAAATATTTTAAAAATTCACAGAACATTTTATGCTTTTAAATAAAATTTAAAAATATTTTATTTGTATTTCCAAGGATGAAACCTAGGACCTAGTGCATTCCAGAAAAGTATTCTGTCACTGAGCATTCATTTTGGTCCCCCATGGTTTTTTTAAATGAAAATGTCGGCTAATGATGGAGCTATCTTTTTGTGATACCATGCAGGTCTCCTGGGTCATCTTCTGTTTGCTGTTATCTATATGTCCTGTTTTTCTCCATGAACACACACTTGACTTAATACCATCTTTGTTCATGACCTCAGGGGAACTATAGAAAACTTCATGTTTGCCCTAGTGTGTCCATGATGGTGATCAGAATTCACAAATTCCCCACTTGTTAGGAACCATGGGCATATGATCCTGTAATGACTGTAATGCAAGTTGTTATTAATCAACCGGTTACTGTGGATGAAAATGCACTCTCCCAACACACACACTTCACCCTGTACACTCACCTGTAGCACTAAAGGATATCCCAAATCTCCATAACCAATATCAAACGTTAAAAGCTGAAAGCACTGTCTGCATCTGAAAGAAGAAAAACACAAGGTAACAGGACAACACAGTCTCCTTGCTTCTCTTACTCAGCTATCTGGTATTCCATGGTTAATAACTGATACAGTTAAATTTCAATAAGGTAAAAGGTCAGTGACATAGACAATAGAAAATCACATGAAATGGATTTTTGGATTCGAATCTCTTTTTCATCATGAAAGAAAATGAAAATATGCCTTCAACTCTCCATGACTCACTACAGTAACCAATGATGGTATTCCATGAGGACCTTAATATGGGGAGAAGTCTCCAAGGCCTCCATGCTTAACACCAATGCATGCAGAAGGTGTGAGAAGGAGCACAGTAAACTGAGCACCTCTGCATTTTTGGCAAACTAGACTTAGCATTTCCTTAGAATAAAGGCAACAAGCTATGACCAACGAAGCTGAGGTATGAGAGCATAGGTGAGTGGATTTTGTCAGCCCAAGCCTGTGTTTCTTTCTCAGCACTGTGAAATCATTAGGACAGTTTAGAACAAAATATGTTATGCATAAATAAAGTTGTACCTAGCCGATACTTAGTATATTTGATGAAAACACTTGAAAGGTGGCTACAGTTTCAAATTAATTTTAGGATCCAAACACAAGTTTGTAGACCCAGCACTAAGGAGGGGGAGGCAGGGGGATCACAAGTTCCAGGTTAGTCTAGGCTGCAAAGTAAGATTGCTGGAAAGATAATAATAATGATGATGATGATGATGATGATGATGATAATAATGATAATCAATCCTGTGCCTTATTTCTTGCCATACTATTTAGATACAAACAAATGACATGTAACAAACTCTGAAGTTTTAGAATATATAAACCAGGCCATACATGTTTAGAAGATCATATATTAAGATGTATTGACATACACTTTTCCAAGTACTATTTGCTTTCAATAATTAAATTGTTCACTACTAAATTTTAGGACCTCCTCCTTTCTCCCACCCTCTCTGTCTGTCTCTCTCACCTATGGAAGGTCTTTGGTCTCAGAGTAGATGTTTCAGTGAACACCTCAGCCACCAGCAGGAGCTTGCTAATTGCCTCCTTCATGCTGTCCAACGCCTGCAGAGGTGAACTGGTCCTCAGGAATGTCTCAAAAAATATCTGCAGCTGGGAAAAAACAAAGGATTCACAAGGCAAAATAAATTTTCAGCTGTCTATTGTTTCCAAGGTGAGTAACATGAAGTGATACCTAAGGTTATATCTCTCTGTCAACTTAAAAAAAAACTTCAAAGAGGAAAATTTGAGAATTTAAGATTTAAAAATTTGTAATTTAAGTCACACGGAGGAAGAGAAAGTTTCACATATCATGCAATTTAACTTAGTGTTCTTTTTCCATTTAGCTTTTTTTTGTAGTATGGAACATAACATAGTATGAGGGTTGCAATGTGAGCTCACTGGCTTGACTTATGATTCTATCAGTAAGGGGACCAGACTTACCACTCACTCCTCTGAATCTTTGCTTCCTTTCTTCATAATAGGGCTAATATCCACTAACAAGAGAATCGTGCACCCAACATGGAAAACACTTTTTTGAAAGTATAGTGTAAGATATTCAAATATTTAGTTTACAACTATCAATTTCCTGTATATATTAGAATAAAAATGTTTCTATTCATCTCATTTTTCCCTGGGAGATCTAGACAACCAGAGAAGGACCTAGGAGAATCACAGTTTTGATAACATTTTAATCTAAGATTCCCTGTGAGGGAGAAGAAGGGATGGTATTAAGTAAGAGAGGAAGTTCAATTCTAAGTCTTCTTGTGGACAATACTGTTAGCTTCGCAAGCATATATTCTTATTTACTTAAATATTAAAAATCACAGGAGAAAACTACCTTTTGAAGATGCTTAGCATTAAATTTCAAGTCAATATTTTTAAAAAACATAAACCAAATCTCACTGATATTGATCCACAGACTTTCTCTAGATAAACATGAGCTTTCAAAGATACAGAACAGAAAATATTTTTTGAAAAAACACACAGCATGTATTTGATTAATACTTTTTGAAGAGTAGGCTAACCCTTTCAGACCTACAGGAGGCCACTCTCTGAAAACTTGTGATGATATTGAAGGATAAACGTGGGCAGAAGTCACCTACAGAACATAGAAACGGCACCTTTACCATGTGCCGATAACATTCTCCCAACATAAACAAACATAGATTCTGTAAACCTTTACAAGCCAAAACCAGAAACCTAATGAAACCAGATACTAAGACACTAAGAACATGTCATCAACATCAGACAACTGAAGCATTTTTTTTTCCTAAGGAAAAGGAATGTAGTAATTGAATAAGTAAAAGAAAACAAATTAATGCTAACAGTAAAAATGTTAACACCCATGAGTCAAAATAAGATAACATTGTATGTCTCTAAGTAAAAGCAACATAAATCTTACTCAGTTCACCACAGTATGTGGAAAAGGTTGCTAATGACATCTGTGGATTCTTTCCACATGGATGTCACCAGAATCTCATGGAGGTTAAGGTTAATGATATAACAATGTTGAAAAGTTCTGCCTAACATATATGGTGTACAGGATTGACTGTCAAATTATACTCTCTATGGAGGAGAACACCAAATTTGTAATTTGGGATTGTATTTATTTCCTTAATCTTCAAATGATTATTTCTTCATTAATGACTAGACTAGTAAGCAGTGGACACAGAGTCTAGTCAATTAATTCATTCCCACTTTCGGTGAGATTTCTGCCCTGTAGGGAACCTACGTTCTATATCTTGGGGACACATTTCACAGCACTGTTGTAGCACTCCAACTCTGGTTCTGTGCTACACTGTGACACATTATGGAGTTAATAGCAGTTTCTACCCAATAGAGGTCATCAACTTGCAGTAAGTTTCCCAGAGATAGTATAATACATTTGTCCTTCCCCATAACCAAATAACTCAGACTAAATGAGAGATTAATTCCTGTTGCTGTTTATTCTGTAAACAACTATGTCAATTATATTATTTGGCCAAATTATCTGGAATCTGTGCATCTCACTGCACTCAGATCCACAATGACAGAGTGTGTTTGATGACCTCATAAGAATGTATCAAATTTGTAGCTAATTAAATCCAAAGATAACAGTATCTGAAAAACATTTCACTTAGGAGTTCTCATCTCTCACCCATGAATCCCAGAAGGAGCAACATCTCCTTGCTTCTCATTTGAAACATGGAGACACAACCCACAAGCTAAATATTAAGCAGACTCTTTTGTCTTTGTAGAATCATGGCTAATGCTTTTTTATGGGGGGGGGGCCCGCTGGGTGTTGCCCTTGTGCACGGTAGGTAAGTTCATTATAACACTGCTACATCCTATCCCCGGTCAACTTCTTTAAGTTAAGTAAATGAGACAGTATAACTTCCCAAGGAAATCAGGGTCTTCAACAAAAACACAGCACTTTTAAAGCTGGATGTGATGTGCACACCTTTGATCCCAATACTCATGAGGCAGAAGTAGGCAGATCACAATGAGGACAGCTTGGGTCAACTTAGGTTCCACAGTGAGACCCTGTCTCTAGAAACCCAAAGCAAAACCTAAACAAGCAACAACAACAGAATGCTTAAAGCTTCTCATGACATTACACTCTGTTACAGATTATCCATTTTTCTGTCAGTGCAACAATAAAATCCAAATTTATTGCTAAATAAGTGGATAGAAAATGACCTTATAAGATCACAGTTGTAAAGATGGGTAACTTAAACAGCTCTGTTCATTTGTACCTATAAAAAAATAACTAGAGAATTAATTGATGACTCCACTTCCCCAGTGCTGGGACTACAGGCATATGATACCATGCCCTGTGTAAAGCATTATAATAAATTGTAATTAAATTTAAAAAATGAAACAATTCATGATATGTGTTAGTATTTACAAAATAAATACAATTAAGCAACTGAGATACAAACAAGTGAACCAAAATTATGAATTCAAAGTGGAAGAATGGGAGAAACTGGGAATGAACCAAAATATTTGGAGGAAAGCTTTAACTATGAATTTGATATCTTAAAATACTTTCAAGATGTCCTAATTATTCACCTGATTTGCATGCCTCATAACCATCTCAATATTGCTATTCTTTCATGAGAAGACTGGACAAATTATTCTCAAGTGATTGATTGGGTCTCAATTAACACGTTCTTATACGCTGTATTGAACCTGTTGATCTTCTTGACTGCTCTTCTCATTAGTCTGTGACATTTTAAGCTGGGAATTACCATGTTTACTTTTGACATCTCAGTGCCTGAGACAGGAACAGTGTTTAGTAAGATTGTTAAATGAAGAATTCTAAATATGACCTTGTAGAAGCCTTAGAAGCTTTCATTGGAGGAGTTATTTACTATGGCTTCTAGATAATGTAGTTTTGAAACAATGTATTAGGCTAGGGATATAGTTCATTGGTAGAGCATAAGACCTTGAGCTTAATTCCTTAACACAGACACATTTGCTACACAATATTTGTTTCTTATTTGTATTTCAGTAGAGTGAAAGGATATACATTTTTTCCTCATGCTTTTAATAAAACCTTTGAAAAACAGAAACTTACGGCTGCTTGAGAGGATTTCTGAGATAAGAAAATTTAATCCTAGAGCTAGAGAAAAGGATGGAAGATTAGCCAATATTATTTTTTTCTTAAAGTAATGTCCTTGACTAACTTGTAAACTTCTTAGCAGAATACTAATATATTTTGGTGTGGACTTGTGTGTCATAGCATTGTACCTTACTACATAAAGTTCCCCACAATTTCTTTTAGTGTTACTGTGAATGTGAGAGAGATATGTGGTCATCTCTTATTGAAGAGTACAAGAACTTTAAGTATTAGTATTTGCATTAAATATATGGAAAATAGGCAATACTGCTAATTACTGGGAAAATACACATTAAACTACAATAAGGCAAGCCCTCACACCCATTAGGATGATTATTATCTGATAATTATCTTCAAAAACACATATAGTAATAGATATTAGGAAATATATGAAGGAATTATGATCCTCAAATTCTTTAAGTGGAATATAAAGTGATGATTTCTCAAAAGCAAAAAAAAAAAAAAAAAAACCAGATTTACCATTTGGCCTAGCAATTCCAGGAAGTCTATCAGAAGACTTGAAAGTAAGATCACAGAGAAATATTTGTGCACTCATGTTTAGAGTACCAATAGTTTCAGTAGCTCGAGTGCAGGCTTGTGCAACCACTATGGAGGTCAGTCTGGCGATATCTTAGAAAACTTGGAATAGCTCTGCCTCGGGTCCCAGCCATACCACTTCTGGGTATACATCCAAATAACTCCTCACCGAATCACAAGGAAGTTTGCTCATCTGTGTTCATAGCAGCCTTATTTGTAATAGCTATGAACTGGAAACAACCCAGATGTCTCTCAACTGAAGAATGGATTAAAAAACTATGGTACATTTACACAATGGAATACTAATCAGCTATCAGAAACAAGGAAATCATGCAATTTGCAGCCAAATGGATGGAACTAGAGAAGCTCATTCTGAGTGAGCTAACCCAGTCTCAGAAGGATGCACATGACATCTATTCACTTATAGTCGGATTTTAGCTATATAGTACAGGATATATATAACCAACACACCAAAGGGAACAGGAACATAGACTTTTTCTCCCTGTCAATGAGACACTTTGCCCTAGTGATGCTGCCTTGTAGGCCCCCAGTGTATGAGGAGGCTCTTGGCCCTCATATGACTGCTGAACTGGGGTGGGGGACTGTTACGTAGGGACACTCCACTCCAGAGGAGTGAGATGGAAGGGTTAGGGGGTAGAGGGTGGGAGGGCGGGACTGGAAAGGGTCGAAAGAGGACACTATGATAGAGAATGTATCCTGAAGCAATAAATAAATAAATTAAAAAAAAGTCGAAACAACCAAGTAGACTTTGGCAAATGAAGGGATATGAGTAAGAATTCTATGGAGACACAAATATACAGAAATGTAATAAATCTTGATAGCATTATCTAAGAAAGAGTTCAGTTGAAAAATCCACAGATCCTCTCAGTACAGAGTATCTAGAGACATCAACTGGTGTGGGAACAGAAATGTACTAAGCAGAAGGTGAGGGGACCAGGAGCAGTTATCTTATGTGTAGTATAAAAGGTCAGTGGTGCTCAAAGCTCTTGCAATTGTGCAAGAGTGTACATATTGCTGACATTACTAAACTGGACACATGGTTAATATAGCATGTATTATGTTTTGTGCAAATTAACACAGTCTAGAAGAAAGAAATTCATATCCCTTAGCTATTTTCTAGCCTCTCTCTCCTGACAACAGTGAGTCTTGAGCACTTGCTAATTTGTAGTAACAAGATCCAAAAGGATTCTGCTTGGCTTTAATGGACAGAACTTTTCAAAATGAAATGAAATAATACAAATCAAAACTTAAGTCTTCCCTTGTTCCATTGACCAGTTCCTACAAACAGTGCAAATACCCAAATACCGCCTGTCTCCCTTTGGGTCCTCACAATCTCTGCCTTGCTCTGAGCAGGCTTTCTATGAGCTCTGTTGCTATTTGACCAGGGTGTGAAATAGTACACGGAAAATTTGAGTGTGGGAAAGAATGATCCAGAAGAGAAAACAAATGATTAATACAAGGTTGAAGGCAAGAGGGTTTCAGGTATTCGTCAACATTCAAAGTTAAAAACAAAACAAAACATAAAAACTATATACGGGTTACACTCAACTTACCCACTGGTAGAGTTAAGAACATCCAATTAAATGTTAAAAGCCAGAACACAGCTTCCTGGCTTTTTGTCTAAATTAAAGTGAGAATAAAGACACATTTGACATATTTTTAATGTAGCTAGAATTTAAATTTATTGTTCTTGGTAGATGAAGGGGCTGATAGATTAATATAAGTTAGATTTAGTGAATACCTAGGTTTCTGATACAGTCTTTTAATTCGGGGCATGAAGATCAACTTTGCTGTGAGCAATTAGCTTATCAGCTTATGGATGAAGTCAGGTGAAATGAGGGGAGTCTCTTTGGACTGAAAAACAAGGTTGAAGCCAGGTGAAAGAAGGAAAGACTTTATGACCTGGCATTGCTTTCAACTGCTAAGTGGGCAGAGCCCAACTTAAGCTGAAGCAGGTGGAACAAGGAGTGATCCTATTTAAGGACAAGTGGATGACGCCAGAGGGGCGCGTGCGTGCTAAGGGCCCCCGATATGAGAGAGCTCCGAGAGTCCTGCTGGAGAAAGTTCTGGTAGACCAATGGCCAGATCTCCCTGAGGCAGAAGGAAGCTGGTGAGCAGAGAAAGCCTCGGCAAGACAGCAAAAGGCCAAGGACTAAACCCTGTGGCTCAGCTTTTGCCTAGAGGGGTTTGACCTGTCCGAACAGTGGCCTGAACGGAACTGTGGCCAGCTTTAAAGACTGAGGCAGAACGGCAGAGTTGCTGAAATAAGTTGGCCTACAGACGGCTGAGGTCTCCCAGAGAGAAGAAAGCCTCAAGCTTTATTTAAAGTGAGACTTCGATAGTCAATTTACCCTGACGAACCTGCGTCTGAGAGATCCAGAAAAAGGACTGCTAAGTGCGTTAAAGAGTCTACCCCCGAGACTGGTTTCCTGACGACTGAGGACCTGCCCCAGAGACTGTATCATTCTAAAAGGGTATGAAAGTAGTTGTTATGATTATCAATAGGTTTAGCGGATAGGTTAAAGGGGTTGTAGGAATTTATAGGTTTAATAGTTAAGAAATTGTTGGCGTTTGTTATAAGTGAATTTAGTAAATAAATAAGTGTTAAATAAATAATAATTTAAAAGTTCGGTTTCAGGTAGATATGATTATTTTGGCTCTTTGAGACTCACCAGGATCTCTGACTTTCATCCAACCAGCTTGTTTTTGCAGAATCCTAAAAATGTGTCTAAAGTAATTAGAATATTTCTTAATTTTACAGTTATATATTTCATATATAAAATATTTTTGATTGCTCTGTAGCTCTCAATAAAAGATATGCCTATACATTGAAAAATTTGAGATTTCAGTGATCACAAGGTTCTAAGCCATAAAAGTAAAAATAAAAACAAAGTTCCCCAATATATTTTCCAAAGAGTTATGATGCAGTCATTGGCCATTCATAAATATCAGGGCAACAGAAGTTTATTATAAATCTTAAATGAGATTTTTCTTGTCCAAAATATAAAATAATATTAGAAATACACCTTTCAGATGCATACATTTCTTTTTGTTGAATTAGCTCATGTCCATCTGAAAGCATATTTCTGCTTATAAAAGCATAAATTCAGCATCAGTACTAATAGTATTTTAATAGAGATATGGATGAAACTTGATCACATAAATACATAGATACATGAGTACATGAGAAATACTTCACAATTAAAACAAAGGAGCATGGTAATACTTTGAATTTCCCGCCAAGTATATCAAAAAGAATACATCCTGGACATGGTATGCCTTTCCTTCCTGCATTTGGAAAGCAGGGCAGGCAGATCTCTGTGACTTCATGGCCAGCCTGGGCTACAAAGTATTTTTCAGGCCAACAAGAGGTATAGAGTGAGACCTTGACTCAAAAAAATACATAATGATTTATCATGAGATATGAGACTTTCTTAAAAACAAATAATTGAAAGGGGTTTCTGTTGGTAAGAGTTTGTTATCCAATTATTAGCATTCTTCACTTTCTCTAACAGATACCATATTTAAATTTTCTTATAGGGGTGGGAGTAAAAGTTATATTGATGGTCAACTTGACAGGCTGTAGCACAACAGTTCTTGACCTGTGGGTCACATACCTTTTAACAAATCTCTATCTCCAAAGTATCTATATTCTTATTCATAACAGTAGCAAAAAATACAGTTATGAAGTAGCAACAAAAACAATTGGGGTCACCACAACATGAGGAACTGTATTAAAAAGTCACAGCATTAAGAAGGTTGAGAACCACTGATCTGGAATAACCAAAGACTCACGCCACTTGGCATGTCTGTGCATTTTCTACATTAGTTTAGTAGAGGTGAGAAGATCCACTTTAACTGTCACACAAGATAAAAATAAGAAAGTAGGCTGAGCACCAGCCCTCACTGCTCTTTGCTTTCTGACTGTGGTTACAATACGACCGCCACATCCTATTCCTGCCACCAGACCATCTCTGCAGTGATGGACCTCGTCCCCTGGACCTGTGAGCTCAAATAACCCCTTCCTTCATTAGGCTGCTTTTGTTGAAAATTTTGGTGAAACAATGAGGCCAGAACCTAATATAGTGGTTGGGGGGTTATATGAATAATTTTACTATAGAACAACCACCATCAAAATATTAAGGCTAGGCAAATGCTAGATTCCTTTTTCTCTTGAAGATTAGGAAAGTGTCTATGCCAGGAATAAGACCCTGACTCAGAAACATCTCAGCAAGACGAAGCTTTTACCAGGTGTACACATGACATCTGATGTACCAATTGTATCCCAGTTTTAGAAACTTGGGGTTGAGAACCCAAGTCATCAGCCTGAAGCCAAAGAGGCAAGTGTCAACAACCACCATAGCATTTCAGCAGGTCTGCTGGGCTGTAAAGCCTGGATGAGACCCTCCTACCTTCCACTGTACTCCATTCACTGATGTGAACAGACCCTGAAATACACAGGGGCAATCATCTGTATTTTCACTTTGATGGGAAATGGAGAGTTTGAAACTGCCTTGCTTTTCAAGTACACGCCTTTGCAGCCACATTTCCAAACTATCACTTTCAACTATTTGACTAATTCGTGCACCCTAATCACCTTTTGGAAAAAGGAAAACTTTTTAACAGCTTAAATTGCTTGGATCAAGGGGAAAAAATCTCTTATTAAATCAAATGATTTAAGAATAGAAAAGTTCTCATCATTTGTTTTAGTTCATTGAAAAATGGCTTACTTTAAGGTAAACAGTAGAGAAATTGAATTACGTGGGCTTAAATTAGGATACTTTTTGCACAGTCTTTGGAATTAAATCAAAAGCTTAAATACTAGGATAAGCTCTATGCTTCCAATGACATGAATAATTTTATTCATTTATACTTCTTAATAACCTGAAGCTTTGATGCACGCACTAAGCTTAGAAATCAGACTAGAGATTCAGTCTGATTGAAGCAGTTTCACAGTTAAACATCTTGAATTCTCCCACAAGAATGTGAGAGAACTGGAGAGAAGCAGAATACAGGAGTACAAAGGGCCATGAAAAGCATAAAAATTCAACCATTTGCTTTGAATTGCAAAACCTTGATTGCATTATATTCAACCTTCTCAGAGAACTGCCAGGTTTTCTTTATTATTCCTTCCAGACTTTCTCTGCAGGAAATAAAGGAGCAGAGAGATTTAACATTAAAGAGAAAAAGCTAAAGTTATAAAGGTTTTATCACTGAGCTCTCTGTGTATAGATGAACTCATTTTCTTTACATAAATGCCAGTGTTCAAGCAGGTCACAACTCTCTCCATTGACATTGAAGCATAATCCTTCTTTGGCCTCAGTAAGACCCAACAGCTCATTTGCAAACTTTTCATCTTGTATTATCATACTAAGATGATATTGATACTTAATTTATGTAACATATATTATTTGTGACAAGCAGTATAAAAATTTGCAAACAGGACACATTAGAAAGATTCCTAGTTCAAAGTGAAGGTTTGTTCAGTGGTAAAGCACCTACTGGGCAAGCATTTAGGTCTAAGTCAAGATCATTAGTACCCATCTAAAAGCTGGATGTGGGGGTGCATGTCTGGACCCGAGCACTAGAGGGACAGAGACAGGTAGACCTCTGAAGCCCAGTGGCCAACCAACCTAAATAGATCAGTAAGCACGAGGTTCAAGTGAGAAAACTGGACTCAAATAAGCTAGAAAACCAATTAAGGAAGACCTCTGGCTTCTACATGTATGTGCACACATGGTACCCATATCCATTTATTCACACACACACACACACACACACACACACACACACACACACACAAGTTCATATGCCACACCCATACACAGGATTCCTATCTCATATGTCTATAAAGGGCAAAGAAGTAAACATGAAACTATCTCGCTACTACAAATAAAGCTGCTATGAATATTGTTGAGCTAATGTCCTTGTGGTTTGATGAAGAATCTTTTGGATATATGACCAGAAGTGGTATGGCTGGGTCCTGAGGCAGAGCTATTCCAAGTTTTCTAAGATATTGCCAGACTGATTTCCATAGTGGTTGCACAAACCTGCACTCCAACCAGAAATAGAGGAGGGTTCCCCTTTCTCCACACCCTCGCCAGCATGTACTGTCATTTGAGCTTTTGATCTTAGCCATTCTGACAGGTGTGATATTGAATCTCAGAGTCATCTTGAGTTGCATTTCCCTGATGACTAAGGATGTTGAGAATTTCCTCATGTGTCTCTTGGCCATTAGATATTCCTCTTTTGTGAATTATTGGTTTACTCTGTACCCCCATTTTTTGACTGGAAACCCAGATGTCCTTCAACCGAAGAATGGGTAAAAAAAAAAAAAAAAAAAAAAAAAACAAAAAACTGTGGTACATTTACACAATGGAGTACTACTCTGCTATCAGAAACAAGGAAATCATGCAATTTGCAACCAAATGAATGGAACTAGAAAAGCTCATCCTGAGTGAGCTTACCCAGACCCAGAAAGATAGACATGGCATGTATTTATTTATAACTGGGTGTTAGTCATACAGTACAGGCTAACTATCCTACAACCCACAGACCCAAAGGAACAGGAACCTGGCATAACTATCCTATGAGAAATTCCACCCAGCAGCAGATCAAAACAGTTGCTGAGACACACAATCAAACATTAGGTGGTGCTCTGGGAGCCATATGTAAGAGAGGGAGGAGGAATAGAGAGACCTAGAAGGGTCAAGATCAGCACATGAAGATCAACAGAACCAACCTACATAGGCCCTTAGAGGCTTACTGTGACTGAAACACTAACCAAAATAATGAGAAAAAAGAGTTTAGACTTGACCTAGACACCCCAATACAAATATAGAGCATAGCCAACTTGGTCCTCATACCCCTTAACAAGTAGGGGTGGGGCAGTCTCAGTCATGGGCTTTGTTATCTGTTAGCAGAACACTTTAGTGTAGTGGGGCTGTCAAGTTGGGGCCCCAGAGCAAAAGGAGGCTCTGAGTCCTCATATGACTGATGGACTGAGGGGGGCTGATATGTGGGGGTTGCCCACACTGGAGGAGTAGCATAGGTGGGAGTGGGGGCAGACGGTGGGAGGGGGAGACCAGGAGGGGAAGAAGGAGGAGGATGTGATTGAGATGTAACTTGAATTTATAAATAAACGTATTAAAAAAGGAAACTATCTCTTTGTATATTTTGGACATTTAATTCAGATGATCTGATTTATCTCTTATCAAGTCTCATGGTCAAGCACAGAAGAAAGGGAAATATAGTCATTATAAAAAAATATAATGGGATCTGTGGTCTGTAAAGTGGCTGCATGGTTAAAGGAGGATACAACTTTCATAGAGGGCCCAAGTTCAGTTCCCAGCATGCCAGGTGGCTCACTACTGCCTCTATCCTCCAAGGGTACATGCACTTGTGTACCCACCTGCACAGGCACACTCACACACACACACAGAATTTAAAGTAATAAAAGTAAATAAAAAGTGGTATAAGAGCAACAAAAAAGATATAGCAATTAGTCCTAACTTAAGTGTTGTAGTGTTAAAGGGTTGAAACACATTAGCTTCATTCCAGTCCTCTCCTATTTTCTTTTTTTTTTTTTATTTGTTAAACAGGCTTCACAAACCAAAAACTGAGCAGTTATTATTCTATTCTATTCTATTATTCTTAACCCACTAAGCTAATCTGGCTTCCCCCCAGCATAAATCCCAGAGATACTTGCACTTTGTGGCTTTTCTGTTTCAGTTGAATCTCTCCTAGTCTCTCCTGCCTCTGCCTGTGACTGAATCCCTCTTTTTTCTCTCTTTAACTCCTCCTCCCCTAGAGGGCAGGAAGTCCAGCCCTATTCTCTTCTCTGCTCAGTGATTGGCTGTAAGCAGTTTTATTGGCATATCAGGGGGTAATTGGGGAACAGTGTTTACACAACTTTTAAACATGAGATTCTCAGAACAATGATTGTAACCAGATATGGGGCATACAGAAATCGACGTTTGAATTACACAATAACATTATGCCTACACATCTCAGTTACACCCAAGAGTGTTCTGGCCTTTAACCAATGGCTTTTTATAAACTCTAAGATCAGCAGAGGTGATAGGAAGAAATTAGACATCTCTGCTTTCTTCCATTTGACTAAACTATATATAAGTCTATTTATCTTTATCAATTTCTGTTTCCTAATTTCTTTTAAGATACAGGAAAAGTACACAGCAAATTTTTTAATCTCAGGGCCTGGTAACAATGTAGCAAGATGCCTGCTGAACAATTTAAGGGAAAAGCAGTTTATTTTTGCTCATGGGTTCAGGTATATAGTCAACCACAGTGGCTATGTGCTGTCACAGGGGATGCTGTCATTTTTAGCCATGGGAGCTTGTAGTGTGGCTTGTGCATATATTAATGGATCAGGAAGCAGAGAGACCTTGGGCTAGAAGTGGAACTGGACTGCACCCATAAGCCTATGCAGTCAACTTTGCTCTATGTCCCAAAGACTGAGCTTCCAAATGGGGACCAAGTTTCCAAAAACTAGCTTGCTGGGGACACTCCACATCTAATCCATAATACTCAGCTCAGATCCATCTTCGTTCTCTCTTTCTCTCTTGGATCTGAATATAGAGAGAAGTGGTTCCTCTGTTTACTCTTCCTTATGCCTTACCCAGGCAATCACCCAGGTAAGGTAGCACTGTGTATGGGTGACCATGTTCTTTCAGTTCTGGAATTAAATGTCTTTAAGCTACATGGATAAGAGATTGAAGGCCATGCCCTCCAGTTAGGCCTGGAGCAGCAATACAGCCGACACATTGGTCTTTCTCTATCTTCTCATTTGTTTTCTTTTCTTTTTTTTTCTTTTTTTTTTTTTTTGTGAAGCCATAGTGCCATGAATGGGAGATGGAGCTAAATAGAGAATTCACAAAGGAGGAATCCCTAATGGCCGGGAGTCACCTGAAGAAATGCTCAACATCCTTAATCATCTGAGAAATGCAACTCAAGACGACCCTGAGATTCCATCTCACACCTGTCAGAATGGCTAAGATAAAGAGCTCAAATGACAGCACATGCTGGTGAGGGTGTGGAGAAAGGGGAACCCTACTCCATTGCTGGTGGGAGTGCAGGCTTGTGCAACCACTATGGAGGTCTGTCTGGAGATATCTTAGAAACCTTGGAATAACTTTGCCTCAGGACCCAGCCATACCACTTCTGGGTATAAACCCAAAGGACATCTCACAGAGACATAGGGAAGTCTCTTCATCTATGTTCATAGCAGCCTTATTTGTAATAGCTAGAAACTGGAAACAACCCAGATGTCCCTCAACTGAAGAATGGATTAAAAAACTGTGGTACATCTATACAATGGAATATTACTCAGCTATAAGAAACAATGAAATCATGCAATTTGCAACCAAATGGATGGATCTAGAGAAGCTCATCCTGAGTGAACTAACCCAGACTCAGAAGGATGCACACAGCATCTATTCACTTATAGTAGGATTTTAGCTATATCGTACAGGATATCTGTACTACAACCAACACATCAAAAGGAACATGGACATAAACTTTTTTTTTCATTTCTTTTTCTTTTTCCTTTTCCTTTTTTTAATTTTTCTTTTTCCTCTCTTTTTTTGTTGTTGTTCTTTGTTTTGGTGGGTTTGTGTGTCTCTCCTATTTTCTTAGGCATCTCTTATCCCGTTACAATTCTCTTACATAAACAAAATTCAGTATTTTACATATACTATTTCAAATGAGCATTTAGTTATTATTCACAATCTAAATGTTTACAATTTAGTATCTGGTAAATGTAATGCTGTCTAGCCAAAACTGATGTTTTCTTATGGTTACTGAATACTGACGTTCTGACAATATATTTTGCATTTTTCGTTGCTACTGAATCATCCCTATGAAGACGAACTTGAATCACATCTTTTCTCAGCTGATAAAGGAGAGAAGTCTCCAATAGTTATAGCACATCGTTTTTGTCATCAGCACAAAAACATGTGTTTTTTAAATGTAAAGACAAAAAAGTAATAGCTGATTTTTTTATTTTTTAAAACTTTTTATTGATTCTTTGTGAGTTTCACATCATGAAACCCTAGTCCCGCTCATCTCCCCAGCCCCTCATATACCTCCCTCCACCAATAATAAAAACACACAAATGAAAAACAAAGCATTGAAAACATCTCATCATGGAAGCTGTAGTCTATCACAGTGTGTTCCACAGTATATCTCTCCGTCCATACATCTTCACTTGCAAATGTTCATGGCAATGAGTCATTGGTCTGGTTTGAGAGCTGGCTTCTGTGACAACCTCAATATTGGATTTGCATGGGACTTCTCCCAGTTATCCTGTTGTTGCTCTGTGTCATGGAGATGCTGTAGCTTTGGAACAGCAGGACTGGCCCTTTCACACCTCCCCGCTATTTGCAGATGATATATATTTTGGGGTGGGCTAATTCAGAGCCCTGGATCTGGGCCTGGGTGATAGTTGAGCTTTTCATCCTGCTGTCTCTCCTTTATCTGCACCACCAGGGTGAGCTCTCCAGCTAGGCCACCTAATGTTGCCTCAGGCAGGTGACAGGGTCAGCTCTCATGCTCTCATGCTCTCTGGGCTGGCTCACCTGCACCCACATCTCTAGAGCCAGCTCTACTATGCCGGGTGGCCTAGTCAAGGTTTGAGGCCCACTCTCAAGTGCTGCAGCCTGTGTGGGGCTGGGCCAGCTCTCCTGCTCTGTGCCATTGGCACAGACTCACCAATGCCTTCACCATTCAGGACCAGCTCCACTGTGGTGCCCAGGAGAGGTACAGAGCTCTCTCTCCCGAGTGCTACAGCCAGTGAGGGGGTCAAGCAGGGCTTCCACTCTTACAAGCCCAGGATCAGTTCTTCTGACTGCTGCAGGTGGTGAGGGGCAAGGGGGACAAGGCATCACCCCTGCACCCACATCACCATGTGGCAGACTAGTGGCAGGATCAGTTCTCCTGAGCTCTTGCACTTTGGGCTGGCTCAACCTGGACCCCTCTCCCCCATCACCAGCGTCAGTTTTGCTGTGCTGTCCAGGTGAGGTACAGGCGTTGCTCTCCTCAGTGTTGCAATAGCTAAAAATTTTTAAACACTTTTTTAAAATTCATAAATCCTAAGTGGATACTTCATTGCCAATCCTGTGACAGATAGCCAAGTCCTTCTGTTTGCATATGGTTGAACTAATTGGAATCGTAACTCATCTGACTTATAGAAACTTCTCCCTGTATGCACTGGTTTCACTGTACTTAGAGCATAAAGAATTTGAAAAGAAACTTCAGAAAAGAATTCTTTTAGACTTCTCAATTTTTTTCTCCACAAAATTTGAAAGCTCTTATACCCACATTTATTTTACTGAAATGCTTCAAATAAATTTTCCTATACTGACTTGGTAAGCATGCAACTTGTGGGAGGAACAAAGTTGAACATGGCACGCTTGCCTCAGGCGCTGAATCATTGCTTAGTGCCTCAAGTTGCCAAGGAGTAATTAAGACATTCTATTCACTGGAGATTGGATCCTAATCCTAACTGACATTTATTAGCTGGCTCCTCTCCACTGAATCATGAATCTTTATTTTCTCATCCTTGGAGTAGGTATAAACACACACCGCCTCTCAGGTGTGTCAAAAGTTTCAGATGGAAAAATTCAAGTGAACACATTCAGAACTATATAAAGTGAAAACTGTTTTATAATTTTACATTCCTTGAGGCTCGAACGTTTCACTTTTTTGATCCTAAAAATATTTATCTGGTCTACCATGCACTTCATATTTCCTCTCTCCCTCTGTACTCCCTCTGTTCTTCCTTCCTTAGTTTTCTGTTGCCAGAACAAAATACCTGAGAAAACTACCTTAAAGGAAGAAAGAGTGGTTTATGGTTTCAGGCCACTGTTTTTGAAACATTGTCTAGAAGTGCACCTTAATTAGAAGACTGTGCTGGAGTAAATCTGTTTACCTCATGGCACTTGAGAAGCAGCAAGGGTGTGGTGGCCAGGAACAAGAAATCACCCCTCCAAGTACTTGCCCTCTGTACTTTACTTCCTTTCATTAGGCTTTCCTTACTACCACTAAAGAACCACTTCCTACTCATTTTTCCACTGAAGTTAAAATATCAGCCATTCTGAAGTATACTCAACTTTCTCCATGCTGAACAATTTGTTACCATTATTCACTATGCCAGCAACTCCGATTCATTTATTGCATTCTGTCCTATAGTGCAGTTATTTATAAATATGTATTTTCTGCCACCGCAGGTAGCGTTTCTTTTATGAGTCCCCTTCCATAAAAGCAGCACATATTAGTCATACTTTAAACAATTCTGGAAAGCAAGTGAGTTGAATTAATCAATGTCGCTTTTCTCTTTGAGTTGATTTTGGCTTCATGGTCAAACGTAAATATCTCATGCAGGCCTGAAGAACTAGATAGATGTGTTCATTCCCCACCAACATTTGTGAGAAAACTGTTTTTCTAGCTCTTACCCGGTGAAGGTATACAACCATTAGAAAAACAACCCTTTCTGGTGAAGAAGCCAACAGACACAACACCATTTCCCTCTTCTCTCATGGTCTCATATCTAATATAAATAATTTACTATTCTCACCTTTTTATCTTGTCAAGCCTGATGATATAGTGCCCTAGTGTGAAAACACAAAATTCCATACTTCCTTTGACTTCTGTGACAGATTCCTTATATTCTGGTGACATGGCATAAGAAAATGCACTCTCTTCCTCTCTTCCTGCAATCTCAGTGTCCTTGGGGCCATACTCTCTCTTCTTCCAGCCTCCAGTGGTTGTTGACATTTCTTTGTGTACAAAGTTCTAGTCTCTTGTTCAGTTTTACAACCATTTTCCCTCTGTGTATCTCTTCTTTCATCTGTAGTAATCACTTCTTCTGACTTTGTCCTAGAAGGTTATCTATCATTGGATCTGGGCCAGCTGTGAAATCCAGGATTATCTTAACTGTGTTGGTTTGAGTGAGGATGGCCACCATAGGCTCTTGTATTTAGGTTCTTGGTCCCTTGTTGGTGGAACAATTTTGGGAAGGGATAGGAGTTGTACCCTAGTTGGACATATGTCGCTGGTGTTGAGGCTTCAAAATCCCACGCCAGTTCCCATTTCCTGTGACCTGCTTCCTGTGGATAAGATGTAAGCTCTTAGCTACTGCTCCAGTGCCATGCCTGCCTACATGCTACCATGCTTCTCACCATGATGGTCATAGACTCATTCTGACAGTGTAAGCAAGCCCCTAGGTAAAGGCTTTCTTTTATATATTGCCTTGGTCAGAATGTGTCTTCACAGCAGTAGAACAATAACTAAGACATTAATACTTTTACCAAGATACTTTGTCTAAATGATGTCATGGGTTTTAGGAGTTGGGACATGGATATATCTTTGAGGATGCATATATAGGGGAGTAGTAACAATTCAATCTGCTATAAAAAACCAAAATATTATAAAGAACTTGGCTTTGAAGGGCTGTTCCCTTGCTATTCTTAAGAAGCTGAGCATTACTACTAGATAAAAATACACTGAATATCCCAGTGGATGACAGGAGACATAGAACCAAGTTATCTTCATGACCCTGACATCTAGAAAATAGCCAAATCTGTGAATGAGGCCAGACTACACCATCTAGTCAAGCAGCTACCAGCTTGCCACAGAAATCAGTGGCCAATCCATAGTCAACAAAAGCAGTGAATCTTTGTAAGAGGAAGCTAGTCATGTTATCAATCAGCTTCCACCTCCCACTTTGCCATTCACACTTCTCCACAAATTTTCTTTAAATATATTTGTTGCACTGAAATTTTAAGCTAGCATAACAAAGTAGCGAGCCATGCTATTTTTGTAAACATTTTGTCCTTACTTTTTCCCCTATCTTATCCACCTTGGTCCCCTTGCTGTGCCCACTCCCCCTCCCCCAGTTCTCTTCCTCTTCACAGTATCCCTCCTTTCTACTGCAAAGATATAGGCACATTCATGTTTACCACCACCCTATTCACAATAGCTCAGAAACATTACCAGTCTAGATGACCACCAACAGATGGATGGAAAAGGAATATGATACAAGTACACCATAGATTTTTTTCAGCCATGAAGAAAAATAAAAACATGAACTTTTAGAGAAATGAACAGAAATCAGAAATCATTATATTAAGAAAAATAGGCCAAACTAAAAAAAGACAAAAGCTATATTTTTTTCTCTAGATTCTTTCTACCAACACTAGCTTTCAAAGTGTGTTTAGGGTAATGAAATTTGGCATAGGCAATGAAAGTAGAAAAGGGACCATACGAGAGAAAGAACAGATCTTAAGAGGGAGGTACTGGAGCACCCACTCCTTCATCGCATTTGATACTTGCTCAATCTGGTCTCAAATGATTGTGAGGAGTCCTCCTAGATCATGTCCCTTTTGGTCTGTCCTATTTCTTTTTTTTTTTCAACATTCATTCATTTCTTCAAGTTACATCTTAATCACAGTCCCCTCCCTTCTCCCCCTCCTGGTCCCACCCTCCTACCCTCTTCCCCCTCACTCTCCCATATGTTTTTTTTTAATTTAAGGTGTATATTCACCCCACACTGGCCCCCTCTTTTAGCACAATAAAAGAGTTTTTCTTATAAAAATAAATACAATAAAAAACAATAAGAACAATTAGGCAACAATTATGAAATTATAAGGTATAACATACATTCCCAGTGTCCAGTCCATATGTATTTGGAAACTGATATTAGTATTCTATTATCTATCTATCTCCATGAGTTTAAAGTTCTATACCTAACTCATTTTCTATCCTAACTTGAATTACCAACTTAAAAACATCTTTATAGACCTAAAACATCCTTTTAATTCCTAAACAACTTAAAATTTAACTGTGAGACTATAACTATCTCTTCTCCAACCACATCAGAGACCTGAGAAGGATATATCTGAATAAAGAAAAGGGATCAGACACCAAAGAAGACAAGTAGCTCAGATGATCCAGCCTCACAGACTTCCTCAATAGCTGTTTCCTCAAAAATCAACACCCAGAACAACTTCAAAATGGATAACTAAGATAGTTCAGCCCCACAGACTGTTCTAGCCAGGACTTCAGTAAAGCCCTGAACTTTCCCACCCAAAGTTCAGCTTCTGACTACAAACTTCTTAGGACATTTAAATAGCTGAGCACAAAAAGACTGGACATCAAATGTTACTATTAACTTGTTTAGCCATTTTTCCATTCAGATTTGGGCTCCCAAATCAGCAGGCAGCAATTTTAAGAGAGAGCAATGTCTCATTCCCAGAAGGTTGGGTGGGTGATTATTATTATTATTATTATTATTATTATTGGTCATTTGATGGGTTATAGACGTTTTTGTTATTTAGGGGGATTGGTTACAAGTTGTTAAATGGTCTTGTTAAACAAAGTTTAGGAGGTTAGACCCAGGTCTGTCCTATTTCTAATCCTAACACTAATTCTTTTCTTTTCTTTTTTCCAGATAAGGTTTCTCTGTGTAATAGCCCTGGCTGTCTTGGAACTTGCTTCATAGACCAGCCTAGCCTCGAACTCACAGAGATCCATCAACCTCTGCCTCCATACTGCACCACCATTAATGGTGGGCACCACCACTCTTGAATAGTTGTTTGTACCTCCAAAATGTACCTCTCCTTCAGGTTACAATCTCATCCACTTGCTCTAAGCTCCCAGAATCCCATCAGACTGGCCTGTGAGTGGTTTCTCTGATTGTACTCAGCATCCTGGCTAGTCTGTGCTGCACACAGCGGCCGTGTGGGTACAAAGAGGTCCAACTGTGGCAGCCCCTTGCCCTGCCATCTCCCAGAGTGGGGAGGGGCCTAATCCTTCCTGGGACTATGAGACCTGTGTGACTTGATTCTTGACTTTTTTGTGCAGCTTCCATGTGCACACTCGGTGCTTGTAGTGTTCTGGGAAAATGCAAACTCCTTTCTACCTGGAGACTTTGGAATTGTCTCTTTGCCAGGAATGTTTTACCCCTATATCTTAAAAGACACTTGATTTCAACAGTTTAGATATCATTTTACCTCTCATATCGGGATAACGCAATTATTATTTACTCCTTATCTGTCTATTTCTTTCTTAGTGCTATCAACAAATCTGTAATTGCCTTTATCCGTTTAAGTATGCTTATTTTTAAATTTCTATGTATCAATATGTACAAGAACAAAAGCAACAAAGGCAGAGATTTTATTCTAAGTCCCTAGAACCTAACATAGTGTGTACCCCAGAGGTGATCCAGTAAATATCTCAAAAGGGATTTTTAAAAACCTCTGTGAATTCATATAAGAAGTATTGTTGTGTTACACATCTTGAAACTGTTAGTGAGGCTGAAACTCTTATCTTGGGTCACACAGATCATAAAAGTAGTTTTCTACCTTACATCCCTTCCCAGTTCACTGTGAAGAGAGCTTTAGGATTTTTTTTTTCTAGTCTGCATATCCAACCCTACAGCTTTCATACTAGAGATACATTTTTCCCTCCCTTTGAGTAAGACTGAAATCAAATATTTGTTTATAATTAAGTCAGAAAGGAGTCATCACCAGGCCATTCATATTTTAAATCACATTTCCTTTTACCTTCACAGTAAAGTAAGATGAAATGTGTTTCTTTAGCATAATGTTTTTCTTTTGTGACTTCTGAGTTTAGATAATGATTGGCTCTGTGACTTGAACATAAAAATCTCCCTGGCTATATACCAGGCAACCAAACACCTAGAAGACTTCTCTCACCTTTCACAACTTCCAGTTCTACCTGGAAAAAGATTCTAGTAGGAAGTTTTGTAGCAGCGATATCTATGGAAGCAACAATTTGGACTAGACCTTCAGAAAGGAGGCTGCAGTGCCTGCATTGCAGATTCTGGAAGACGAGACAACAGGTGTCAAGGAGAGCAGAGGTGAGCCATGCTGCAAAGGGGTACATGTGGCAAAGGTACCAGCAGCCCTTCTGTTTGCAGCCTCTATTCCAAATGTTAAGGATGTGTTTCACAGAGCCTTGAGAGAGGGAAAGAGAGAGAGAAATAGAGAGAGAGCCCCTGTGTGACACAGAGGGTTGAATGAGGTTTGCCGGCCAAGGTGGCATTCTTACAATCTGAAGCCCATAGAGAGACAACTAGCAAAGTGAGGAAGTGAGCCTTTGTGCTGTCATTGGTACAGAACGCAGCTCTTGCTGTGTGTGCAGAATCCCAAGAGATAGCCCAGTTCCTCCTTGAGTGCTTAGAGAAATAAAAGATACACTTTTAGTTCTATACCACAGTATTAGCTCATTTAAACAAGTCAAAAGCATTCAGATTGACAGAGTATCTATGATTCTAATCGAAACCAAAAAAAAAAGTAACACGAAAGAATAGAAGCGGCAGTCTCACACACTGAGTCTAAAAGCCATTACTAACTGTGCAGTAATTTGCAAAAGCTTTGTGGGCTACAATACATTCTTAAACTGGGAAAGAATGCCCAATGGCTGACAGATTCTGAAATCATCCCAATAATTTTATGGCCTAGACGACTTGAACTGCACTGACAAATTAGTACCACCCAGTGTCTATGGTTAACAATATATTCGTCCTTCCACAAAATATGTAATCGAATAATTCAACAAAGGTATGTATGACACAATGAAAGAAAAAGCCCAAATTTCACTGCCTAAGCGTTGATGACTTTTATTCTTTTTTTTTTTCCTTTCTACATTAGGCAGCTCAGACTATTTATGCAACACCAGAAGAGACCACTTGGGGGCAATATAGTATTTTTTTTCCTCCTGTGGCTATGCAGGTTTCCTTGGTGACAAAAGATAGCTGTGCCTTCCAAATGTGAACCACATTTTAATATATGGAAGGGAAATGGCTGCATTTCATTTTAAGCTTACAATGCATAAATCACATGAGACAAATGCAAGTCAGATTTCCTCTCGAAGGGAACAAAAGTCTGGCTTTTTTGAGCACGCAAAGCAGTTTTACCTAGTTGGCACATTTGAAGGTATTTCATATTTAGGATTTGTCACAGCCTCTGGGACTAATATCAAGGAATAAAGGAAATTTTTAATAGAAAAGTTTTTTTTTTAAGACAAGCATGTACTAAGCTTCAAATGTACTAAGGAAAACATATTTTGCTTCTGTACCTTAAGTTAAAATGCAAAACTGATTTATTTGTCTTCCCCTCTGAGTGAGAACATTTTCTGTAATAATTAAGCATTAAAGTAATTGGGTTGGACAAACTGTCATTGTTTCCACTGCTGCTTTGTATTCACATATCACTTTGTAAAGGAAAAATATGTATTTTTTACTACTGAATCTTTTCCAAAGTTTGATGGATGACACCCATATTTCAAAGTATTTCTCTCCCTGTGAAGGCTGAATTTTATGTAGTGCATAATGTACTAAGGGCTTGCTTCCTATCTAAATGAAGAATAGACAAAATATCTTTTTTTAGGTATTTCAAGCATGTTTACCAAACGAATTTCTTCTTCTTCTTCTTGCTTTTTTCACCTACTTCTTTACTGATGTTAGCTGTTTTTTTTTTATGTCTCAATCTATTTCCCATCAGCAGATGCTATTTGAAATTAGCACAGTGATAGAAAGCTGAGGTCAGCCTTGCCATCAAAGTGCAGGAATGGACATTTATAAAATTATATGTCTGAACTTTCCAGGTGCCAACAGAAAGTTCAGGAAGCCTGCAGAGAGCTTTGGCTAATTCCTGGCTCTATCACCTGAAGATCACCTTAGCAACTCTTACTCGATGGAGGAGAGTGAGGAGAGAAATCCAGCTCTTCCGACTGTGAACATCTTTCTGGATTAGCCAGTCCAGATTTTAAATGTGTGGAGACAGGAAAGAGGAGGGACGGTATCATGAGAGGCTGATTAAGACACTCATTTCTGGGAAGCAACGGGAATCTTGTGTGAGCTGCTGCACAGCACCGTGGCTACAGCCACCCCACAATGCACTAAACATTTAAAAGGCAAGAAGACAAGACTTTGAGTCAAGTGTGGTGGCTCACTCCTACCTGCAACCTCTACACTTGGAGGAAGATGCAGAAAAGCTGCCTCAAGTTCCAGGCTAGCCAGCTACTGGTGAGACCCTGACTTAAAGTGCCAAACAAAGTTTTAAAAACAATTTTTTGGATATTTTCATCATAAAAATCATGACCGTTTGAGGAAGATGCTTATGCTTAATCTTCTTTAAACACTACAAAATATTCACATGTATGAGGCCGATGCATGGCACCGTAGGAGTATGTGCACTTTTCACATTTTTATGAGTTAGTTAAAAATAAATTTAAGATAACTGTTAAAGGAGTTATAAGATTTTTTTCAGAAATTAAAACAGCGTTGTCCTCTATGGATGCCTGGAGTGCTCCAGAACACTACTTAGGTGAGGCCTCTTATTCTATGCTAAGGCTGACTTATACAAGTAAGGCCATGGAGGTACAACAGAAATTAGAATGGCATTTCTATTCTAGGAAGACGAAAGAGTTACACAGATACATTGTCTGAGAGTCTCTGGGAAGTCCACAGTCTCCAGTATAGAGGAGCAGCCTTGCTATGTGCCCCTCTCCTGGGCCTTCCTCTCACACTGCAACCACATCAGCTTAGGCTCACAAGAACGGGGGGGGTGGGAGGTGAACGATGGGACTGCAGTGGTGGACTAGAGGCTAAGAGCACCTGTGTCTCTTTCAGAAGACAAAGTTCAGGTTCCTACACCCACATACTGACTCACAGCCATCTCTCTGTAGCTTCAGTTTCTGGGGATCCAACGCCCTGTTCTGACCTCTGTGGACAATGCACACATGTGGTACAACTATATACTCATATATAAAAAAATACATCTCGAAAAATAAAATCTCAAGAAAAAGGAAGAGAGAGAGAATTTTTTAAATGCATGTTCACACACACAAACACAAGCACACACACACACACACATGCACACACACACACTGGTTCACACCACGTGCTCTGTGTGTCTTAGGACTGTCATCAAGAAGATTATCCTATAGGTAGTCCTTCAATCTTGTCCTAGATCTGTGAGCCATAATTAACTTTTCTTTATAACTTACCTGGTCTACGGTGTTAACAGCAATGGAAAACACACTAAGACAGTATCAGCTCATTATTCTTTCATATATCTGTCAGTTGATGGCATTCATTCTGAAGAGATAATATGTGGAAATTAATGAAATGCTTGTAAATTAATCACACTGTTTTTGGGGATAGAATCAACTCTTAAGTCATATTCTCCCAAATCACAGGCTTTGATGTTATTATCACTTTTGAATTTGCTCTTCTTTTTCTGTAACAAAACACCATGACCAAGGCAACTTATAAAGAGAGGGATTTACTTGGGCTTCCAGTTCCAGAGGAAGAGGAATCCAACAGCATAGGGTTGGGGAAAGATAACAGCAAACAGGCATGGCTGCTGCCATCAGCCACCAACAGGAATCAGACAGTGAACTGGGATGGAACATGGCTTTGGGAACTCAAGCCCCAATCACTCCCACCTCACCTCGTCCCCTCAGTGACATACTTCCTCCTGCAAAGTCACACCTCCTGAATCTATCCAAACACAGCCACCAATTAGGGACCACACATTCAAATGTCTGAGCCTATGGGGACATCTCCTTCAAGCCACCACAGTATCAACAGGTACAACTGATTCAAGTAATAGTGTTAGCCATTAATAAATACTTTTTGAGAGCCCATGAGACATTGTGTGGGTTTCTCAGACATAGACTCATGCCCATCTCTCTAAAGTTGAGAGTCATATGCTAAAATTACCACATTTGACTGAAGAAAAAAAAAAGCTTTGATTAATGTATCATTTTCTTCCTACCTAGGATAATAATTTAAGATCAATCTTAAGAATTAATGAGCCCTCAAAATTATCTGACAAATCTTTTGTGGAATGAGGGTGGAAATGAATGAATGGGTAAAATACTTTTGAGAAAATAAAATTACCATGAACAGCATCAATTATTTTGAATTAATGTCCTTTCAACTCATATGCAGCTATAAACCAATTAGTTTTTTCCTATAGCAAACACACATTTATTAATAATAATAATAACACTACAGAGAGCTGATTAGATATTAGTTATTAGATAGTGGTTATTAGTTATTTTCTTCTTCAACATCATTCCTATTTACTTAATGCTCATTACCTACATTTTCCACTTATAGAAAGCCAGACTTAACATGAGCACATGAGGCATTTTAAAGTGAATCCCAGCAGAAATAGGTTAAGTAATACATCAGCTCCTTTTACAAACTCTTGGGAGCAGACTTTTATTCACGTTCTTCCTACTGATGACATAAATCTCTCAAGCCCACTGAAGGACCAGATGCTCAGAGAAAGCCTTTTACAAGGTCTGCTCCACAGTATGCAGTTTTGGACATAAAAGTGAAGATCAGAGAAGAGCACCTGCTAAGGCTGAACCTGTAGTGTAGCTTCATCACTACTTCCAAAGGCATTGTTCATTTTTACCCTGGGATTACACTCGCTGTCTCACCTGGCATCATCAAAGGCACTGCATAAATACTGCTGACAGATAAGGCTAGCTCCAACCCTGTGACTGCGTCATGTTTTCTAATGCAGAAAGGAATGAGGGACCTATGCATATTTTGAAAAGGGACCTTGTAAATGACAGTGGACCCTTGTTTGCTAAGCTCTGCAACTCTCCACTTTACACACTTTGCAAAGTTCATTGATACACACGGGAACTGCAAGTAGGAGACATGCAAAAATGGTCCCCCAAAGTAGGGCTCAGTAGTTACGAACCAGTGAGGAGTCGGCAGCTGCTTGCTTTAACTTGGCTGTCCATTGATGATCCTCACTTGAGAAATGTCCACATCCCTCAGACTTTACCCTTTAAGTCAAAGTGTCCAGGAATCTGGATGATGACAGCAGTCTATTGCATTTACTGGAAAGCAAATTAGCATCCATGTGTCATTTACCCACATAATTTATACCATTGCAAAGTAGTGTGTTTGGCCTTAGAGCAGTTAGGGGTAAAGTAGACTCAAGCAATTTCTTCACACAGTCAAAAAAATTTTAAATGAACTTTAATTCAATTCCACGAAGATGGATGTATCAAAAGATGATTATATGCGGGGGACTATCTCCATATAAATTTATACTGACACCAAGTACGTCAAATAAATTTATATCTGATATCAAATATATGATGGCTGTTCAATGACTTCATGTAGGTTATGCTTCCACTGGACAAAAATAAGGCTCTGACAAGCTTCCTGCCTGGAGGCACAAATCATTTTACATTATGTTTTCATCAAAACCGCCAACTACAATCATAGGTGTAAAAGAATCTTCCAAAAAAAAAAAAAAAGAATCTTCCAACCTCATAAAAAAGTTACAGACATCAGAGATTTCTCTCTGCTGGGCAGTTCCTGATTTTGTGATTTACAGTGAATAAAAGGATAACTCATAACTTTTTGCTCTAAGAACCAATTCTAAATTTATGACATTTCTCAGAGTTAATCTATGTGATTTGTGTGTGAAGACAGCTGTGGACGCGTCTAACTAAAAATTACAGTTAGAAAGTCTGTGAAAGGGTTCCACTCAAGTCCCTGGAAGCTTTGAAAGGAGGGGGCAAGACATTTTAAAATGAAGTATGGCATAATGTTGAACCTATTATACTCAAGAAAATAATAATGCAACGGTGGTACGTCTGATTATTTAAATTCACACAAAAGAACACAGTGATAGAATGCTCTGTTTCCATTATCCTGGTCCTCGTGTTCCTACCTACCCCTTTTAAGTATGAGCATCCTCTGAATTACTTAACACTTAACTTAAATTTTAAAATATTTTCATCCTAAAGTGACTTTTAAAAGTTCAGGTTATATGTTTTATTATTTATCAAGCTTGCATGTCTTGATATTTTTTATCTGCTCCTGGAGTTTTCACAGATAAGGCATCTCAGCAACAGGACTAATTGGAAATCAGCTTTATCTCTTACTGCTTTTGTACTTCCTTTAGCTGCCAGGGCATTCTACACATGGCTACTAATAACCAGTTCAGTGGGCTTACCTCTCTGAAGAGTGCATAAGTCGCTTCTGATCTAAGTAATTCTTCCTCTGAACATAGGACTTAGTGCATGAACACACACACACACACACACACACACACACACACACACACACCCCACACACACACCTTGTGGAATTTAAGGACAGAGTTTAGCAGCATGCTGACATAACATGGTTAGTCTTAAGTGGGCTTGTTTACATTTAGTCCTCCACATTGGCTTGAAGACGTTTCTGTGTATCTTTCAACATCTGAAAATACCACAAGACAGTAGTATTTTACAGAATAGAAAACTGATCAGTCAGATCAATATGACCTGTTGTTGCCAAAGTTAAGTACTTTAGTTGAAGGGTAAATAAACACCACCCTCCTCTTCTGAATTCTGCATCATCAAACATAATGTTAACCTACTAAGGAAACAATCGCCTTCTGTATTTTAGCCAGGAAGCCATTCCACCTCACCCTAAGAGCAGATAACAGTATCTTAGGAATAATCAGGCAAGGCCATTAAAAAGATAAATCCCAAGGACAGAATGAAACTGACAAGAGCTGCATGCTTTTGTGTGACACAGCCAAGGCTCACGTCTGTCCCAAGGACATGACAGAAAATGGAAAAGGAAAAACTAATAAAGTAGAAAGTGTAAAGAAAACTGACTTCTATGGACTTAGCTTCAGAGAACCCATAAATACAAGTATTGCAGAAAATGTGTTATCTCTGGGGTGGGTCATTTCCACTGCAGTGGGTGGAGTGGCTCCTTTGTAAACCAAAAGGGAGAAAATACCTTTAAAAATTAGCAGGATAATTAACATCTTGGGGTTGTGTCAAGATAGTGAACTAGCCTAAGTGAAATGATGCTGAGGTATGGGCTTGGTAACAGAAGAACAAGATTCAAAGTCCTGTGCAAAAGGCACTCTGAAAGCAATTTTGAACTGGTCTGACCTGTGGTGACCATGGACAGGGAAGACCACATGTGCATGAGGGAGTTGCTGGAGGCCACATGAGAGGATCATTTAAAGGAAAGGACTCAAATTTTCTTCCTACCTCTTCTCAGAGTTTTCTTCCCCTCGTGCTGTTGTTTCTTCTTTCTGAAAGATGGTGAATGCAGGCTCAGGATTTAAGGAAAATGTCCTGTTCAGGTGAGTAGTTGAGATGGGTGGTTCTCTACTTCATTTCCTTATTTACTAGTCATATATGAACCTCTACCATACTTACTCTCAAGCCCTAACCTTCACACTGTCTTAGTGTTCTTGCTGTGAAGAGACAGTATGGCCAAGGCAACTTATAAAGGAGGGTATTTACTTCGGGGCTTCCTTACAGTTTCAGAGGGTTAATCTATGATGGCTGTGCTGGGAGAGTATGGTAGCAGGCAGACAGGCATGGTATTGGAGCAGTAGCTGAGATCTTACATCCTGATCTGCAGGCAGCAGGCAGACAGAGAAAGACGGGGCCTGGTGTGGGTTTTTGAAACTTAAAAGTACTCCTTAGTGACACACCTCTTCCAACAATCCTTTCCTAACAGTTCAACCAACTGGGAACCAAGCATTCAAATACATGAGCCTATGGGGGTCATTCTTATTCAAACTACTGGATTCACATTCTTGGTTTACATAAATGACAATCACAGAGTGCATCCTTTTAAACATTTCTGAATCTAAAAAATTTGGGGGTTAAGATTCAGGACAAGCAAATGAGTGACACCCATCATCACAGAGAACCAAAATGAATCTTTATGGTTTGGTATTCATTCCCAATCCTCACGTCTCCTCAGCATCACACAGAAGGACCTGTCTTTCCCCAATAGGAATAAACACATCCACACGAGTTAGCAAAGTGGAGAAAGCAGAGAACATGTGGAAAGCAGAGCTACCTCAGCAAAAACATGACATGCTAATAACACAGGCCATGCAGTAAAATTGGAATTTAATATAACCTGATTAACATACTCCAGGAAATAATCAAAAATGGAAACAAAATGAAATATAGAAATCACCAACAGTACTAACAGGAAATGCATTAAGTCAGAAATTAGTAGAAATAAGTAAAACTTAAGGGGCACCAGCGTGTATTATATGCACAGATTTAGAAGATAAGACTAAAGAACTGTCCTGGAAACAAATGATTCCTGAAAGCATGGGAAGAGACAGAAAATGTGAGAAAACATACACAGTAGGAGCAGAGGGCTATCAATAGCATAGCAGGCAAAGCCTGGTGATCGCTGGGACACACTGTACAAGACAACTAACCATGAAAGTTTTCCTTTGACTTTCACAATTACGTCATTGCCTGTGGGCCCAATCCATACACATATACACACACTAGCATCATCATTATCACCACCACCATAATCATCATCAAATTACAGGATCAATGAAATGGCTCAGTAGATGAAAGCATTGACAGTGTGACTCCTATTCCTGGAGCCCACATAAAGGAACAAGGGGAAAATCAAGTCCTGAAAGTTGTTCTCTGGGCTCAGGTATATGGCTTGGCAAGGACATGATCACACACACACACACACACACACACACACACAAACACACAAAAATAAACATAAACAGACACCACACACAAATAAACATAAACACACACACAAACACATATGCACACACACACCACACAAACACATACACACACACACCACACAAACACATACACACAAACATATGCACACACACATACACGAATATAAAAAAGAGTAGAAACAGAAAGATCAAAATCCAGCCAATAGAAAAAGAAAGGAGGAAAATAAGGAGGAAAAAAAATATTTCAGGAAGTATTGAACAATAGTCTGGCATGGTGGAGAATGCCTGGAATGCCAACTTTCTAGAAGCTGATGCAGGAGGATCACAAGTAAGACTGAGATTTGGTCTCAAAATAAGGAAGTAAATAAATATCATCGTAAGAAAATAAACATGACTGCATTCATTAAATTAATGGTGACTGCTTCATATTACATATGTTAAGAATGATAACTTTCAAAGTTACAGAATATTTGCATACTACAATGAAAAACTGGACCCTATGGCTTTACTAAAATAAAAGGAAAACATACTAAACAAGAAAAGATGGAGGAGATGAACCCTCCAAAGCTGCCTGCTTGCTCTTACTGAGCCCAGACACTCATCTTCTGCTGCCTTTTTGAATGTGACCTCCTGGTTTCCAGGCCTTTGACCTCAGGCAGAACCATACCGCTGACTCTCTTGGTCTGTGCTTAAGTATTGGTTGAATTTGTGAATAATGTAACATGATTTGAAGACTACGATTCTCATCTATCTAGGCTCAACTTCTACTGCTTGGTTAAACCATACGGAGTTGCGAGAAAAACGTTTAGGTGAAAATGGCTAAAACTCAGCAGTCGCATTTAATTTAGAAAGGGGGAAATTGGAATAGTTGTGGGATGAGTAACTACTGTGAAGACTTGGAGGAGATAGTATGGAATAAGTCAGGTCGGACTCTATAGAGATGCACTGAAAACCACAGACGTTTACAGACTTCAGTTCAGATGACTACTTTAAGGTTAAAAACAGTAAGTTCAAGACTTGGGCCATCAATTTTGCTTCTTTAGAGTGTGAGCTGCTTCCAGTGCTACAAAAGCAGAGCAGATGAAGATCTACTCTAGGGTAATGAGTTTTTTGTTACAATGTTTAAATGAACAATTATAAAGTCTCATCATCACTGGAACGCTCCTCAGAGTTCAGAACATAATTGATATGAGGTCAGAAAAAGAAGCCATCCAGTCACTTTTAAACCTCAAGAGCATGAGCAGCATTGTACGTTCTGTTTTTTTCCCATTTTCTCCTGTGGACGCTGTGAGCAATGATTCTTGTCAAATCAAAGTTTCCTTACATTCTATCCAATGTCTTCTCAGAAAACTTATTTTAAACCAGCTCAACCAGGGCTACCTCTTACAGCTCAACTTTTGGGCGATATTAGTGAGATTTTCCTCCAAAATTCCTCATAACCAGTATCAAATCTTTGATACCACAGTTTGCAATGTTAGGCATGCTTGATGTTTATTCTTTGCACCCAGCAGATACTGTGAGTATTGACTGATGCGATGAAACAGTCATTGAGTTTCCTAAAGATGAAGCAGAAAGCAGAAAGGCAACATTATATTTTCATTTGTTACACTGACTATATATATATATACATATATATATATGTATATATATATGTATATATATATTCTTAAGTAAATGGAAACTCAGGAAAAACAGAGAGCAGGCAAGAAGTAGCTGGGTAATAGGTCAAAGAACAGAACTAAAATGGTGGGTTGAGGAGAGAAAAAACAAAACAAAACAAAACCAGGATGTGGCTTTTGTGATCCTTAGTGAATTAAACACTTTCCAGCTCATTTTTTAACTTGCACGCATTAAATGAAGATCTCTGCTGGCAGCAATAAAAAGATGCAATCTTCGTTCAAAGGGATTTGATAGCGGTAAAGGTCGGAGAATGGCGTCCCAGCCCATTTTACTTCTCTTCAGTGTACTGTGTGAAATAACAGCTTCAGTGGGAACTTTACCTTGACAGTGAAGCGTTTCTTCTTTGGTGGGCTCCATACCGTGCCAGTTGAATGAATGAATGCGCGCAAAGGCCTTAAGGAGGTCACCAACACGTACGCTTTAAGAATCACAGAGAGCTCTTCTGCTCTGAAGATTGCTTCACGTGGAGCAAGGACTGTATTCTGATTCCTGGGGGAAAAAATAGCAAAGCACTGCATTGGGATTGAGTATGCAATGTGTGAATGACCTAAACCTGGTAAATTTCTCCCAACCACGCTGGAGCCCAGTCTTAAGTCAGTGGATTTCCTGAAACAGTAGCTGCTGTGGATTTTCCTTTCACCACCAGAGGGCGGACGGGCACAGAGACATGCCATCAAATGGGTAGAGTTCTCTGTACTGGAAGACTGAATCAAACGATTTTCCCCCAAAGGAAAACAGTATTTAAAATAACATTTAAAGATTTCTGAAAATTAAATTAGTCACACTCTCTGTGACCTCGGATTCACTATATTGTTTGAGCAGAAGTGAATACATGAATTTGGGTGAGAAACTTTCCTCCTCCCCTGCTTTCTTTGGTACTCTCTCCTCTCTTTGTGCAAAGACATTGAATTATTTTATTTAACGTCAAGAATATGCCAGAATACTTCCTGAGTACTTCACATCTACCTGAGAACATCCCTCATTCCTGATCATTAAAGGCCAATTTAAAGACCGAATGTGAAGAAAACAACAAATCATACTAATTTCTTGTTTTGTGAAGAAACAAACACACTTCCATCATAAATCCTACCAAAACATAAAATTATTTGCTTTTCTGTACCATGTAAGTATCTAATCCTAATCAATAGTACGTAGCTTGTGCTAACAGCAACTGTGGAAGTTAAAATATTGTGCAAAAGCTCTGTATGATTTCTCAGTATTATTAAATGCTGATACATCTCGCAATTATACAATTAGATGAGGCAAATTCATTTATGTCTTCAATGACATAATTAAGATATCTATTTTCTCCCTGTGATCTATATACATTCTCAAATCCTTTACCTAGAGTCTATAGAATCTAAGAAACTAGGACGGGACCACTGGTGTGGAGGAAAAAAAAAAGAACTTAAGGGAGGAGGATAGTAGAACACATATGGCATGAAGGAGAAAGGAGAAATATGTGAAGGAAGGTTTAAGTGGGGAGAGGTATGGGAAGGAAGGGCAGACAGAGGAAGAAGGCAGGGAAGGAATAACTAATACTAAGAATGTTCAAAAAAGCCATATGGAAACTTGATATTTTATAAACTACTTATATGTGTGCATTTTCCACGGAAGAGTTTCATCAGAACTACCCTAAGCAGGGTATGGTGTTCTTCCCAGAAGCTATGGACTACAAGATAAAAAGCTCAGTGCACTATGGGATGCATCCCTAGAGTTGCTGGTCATGAGTGTCTCAGAGATCATGAGCTATTGCTACCACTCCTGGTTGCTGATGGTAAGACTATTGCTGAAGACACCACACACTTTGCTCACAGGAAATGGAGAAACCAATTTGGTACTGACCACAAGCTTTCTTCCATGCTGGCTGGTTTTCTTAGTGCTAGAAAAGTGCAATATGTAGGTTCCTGAGGCAGGGGAAAAGTCATCAACAGTCCTACCTGGTAGTGAACCCTGTGAACTGCAGTAATGACCAGGGTGTCAAAATATGCCCAGAGGAGCAATAGTGGTATAACTGTTATGGGGGTAAGCAAGCACTTTAAGCTTGGACTCTAAACTGTTATTCCAGTATCCATAGATTAGTGTAGCTCTCAGACATCATCAGAGAGCTTTCTTTGAACAGTGGACAGAAGCTAATGTGGAAACTCATGGCTTGTCAAAGTGCAGAAGATAAGCATCAGTGAGATGCTTAGCTACAAACAAGGCATCTATGCTACCCCTATCCCATGGGAGAGGAGGCAGGACCGTAAGAACCAGAGGTCAGGGAGGAACTGACTGAAACCGCCACATTCATGAACTCACAGCAGATGTGTTTTCTTCACTAGACCTGCATAAGATCAAGCCATTCAACATCCATCATGAAACAGGGAGGGTCTGACAAGCCGCCATCCCTAACTGAGGAGCTGTTGATGGTCAATGGATTATAGTGGAGAGAGAATCTGTTTCCTTTATGAGTGTGGCCCCTGCTAGGTTGATCAAGCTCCAGGGGATGGCTCCACACCCATAACCGTACAGGCAGTACAAATTGGACTTGATAGTTATTAAGAAAATGAAGTCATGAAGCTGTTGGGGGTAGGGGTGACTGATGGATTTGACAGGAGTTAGGAGGAAGAGAAGGGAGAGACTAAGGTCAAAGTACATTGTAAAAAATTCTCAAAGAATTAATACATTTAGAATATCCTTTCCTAGAAATACCTTGGACAAGTTGATACCCTTTCTTAGGTCATAGGAGTCATAAAAATTTAATAGCTAAGAAAAATTCATTCATTCATACTCAAATACTAAAGTAATGTCACGTGGGTATGAAATAGGAGTGAACTTTTTATAGTTTTACATTGTCAAGTTTCAAAATTCAATTTACATTAATGTAACTGACTAGCTAAAAGTCCAATTTACACAAATGTTTATTCTACAGCAGCAGAAATTTTAATTAGTCTAAGACAAACTCAATGATGACATTCCCTTTTAGGACACAATAACCAAGCATTCTTTTGAGTGGGGCGTAACAATTCAACAAGTTGCCACCTCCCATCCTGCCCCATCCCAACACTCAGGCTCTCGAATCTGAGTTTTAGCTTTTTTGTTGCTTTATACAGTATATGCTGGATAGAGCATTCCACACTATTATCTTACAACTGTTCACGTTGCTGGATAGAGCATTCCACACTATTATCTTACAACTGTTCACGTTGCCAGTCCCACTGTTTCCACATATGTGGCTTCGCGGCTTTTGAGGGATGACTGGAAGCACGTGGCAGTGACTGTGTCCCCTGATCCAGGCACACAGAGGGACTCACTGGAAGTTGCAATTCTGAAAAGAGTCACAAGCAAAAGACAGTCATTCTTGTTGGTTCCTCCTGGAATTGCTTCCAAATCAAAGCATGCTGCGTCAGAAGTACAGAGCCCATCCCTCCATTCTGAAGCCAGGCTGGATCTATGAAGAGGGCTTCACCAGAGAGGAATTTGTTTTGGAGGTTTTTTGTTCATCCAAATTCTTCTAGGCAAGTAAAGTTGCCAGATCAATGGATAAATGTGTTGTAACTCTGTTAGAAAATATCAAATTACCTCTTAAAACACGTATTCCAGTTTCCACTCTGTCCAATAGTGTGCAGGGGTTGTTGTTATATGCATAGGTCATAATGCTTTAGATTTAAGTCAAGCAATTTATCCAAAGCCTTTGAATTATTTTCCCCTTGTGCACACTCCATCAATACCAACATAGTCTAATTTAAAACATTTCACTCTTAAGTAACAGTCACAGAAGCAGAGCTGCTTGATGCATTCCCATATCTCATTACTTAGCACAGTGTGACTTTGTACAACAAAAAAAGTGCTGATAACCCATTAATAAGGCCTAAGGCTTCCCTAGTAGTGAACTTCCGTATGTCATAAGAACAGAATTGGAATTATTCAAATTGCTTTGATTTCGAAGTTGACAAATGAACAGCCATAGAAAGGACATTTCTCTCCTTGGAAATCACTTTAAATTTTTTGATTACATTGTATATGTGTTGTGGTGTGTGTGTGTGTGTGTGTGTGTGTGTGTGTGTGTGTAGGTCTAAGGACAACTTACAGGAGTTAGTTGTGTGTGGGTCCCAGAGCCTTCCAGCATGTGTGTGAGTCCCAGGACTGGAGCTCATGTAATCAGGATTGGAAGTGACCACTTATACCCACTGAGCAATCTCTCTGGCCTGGAAATCACAACTTTGAAAAGGTGTCTATGGGATCCAGGTATGCAGCCTAATGGTAGAGCATGCGTTTAGCATGGACAAGACCTTAGTTACAATCCTCTGCTGTGGGGGAAGGAAAATTAAAGTGTTGACTAAATTCCAAAAACTGGTAAAAAGAAAAATAAATATTCTCAATTAAAATTTCACTGAGTATGTTTGTCAGAAGTTATTACTAGGGGAAATTGTGTCTCTGCAGAAGAACTCATTTGTAGCTCTTTGATGCAACATGAGAACAGTCTCATTGACTCTAATTTTCCTCCACCTTGCCACAAAAAGCCCAGCATTTAAAGTCTAAACTTGAAGTTGAGCTTGCAGAAGACAGACAGACAGACAGTCTAGTTTTAACAGGGTAATATCCCAAAAGGGTTGTGAAGGGAGTGCCAGAAAGAAAAAGAGAAAGAGAAGAGAAAACAGAACTTTGTCTCCCTTTTACTAGTTTATTTCAAGTGCTGGAGATAAATACTGTTCTGGAAGAGTTAATGTGAGAATTGCCAAGAATGTACAAAGATCCTTCATTAACCCCTGAAACAGTGAAGAGACAACATAATTTAATACTGATTAAATAAAGTTTATAGGAATTTTAAAATTTTATACTTAAGTCGATAAGCTCCAGGCTTCTTTATATTATTTTAGGTTTGCTGATGGTTACATTTCACGATTATTAAAAAAAAAAACTTTTGTAATTAGTTATACCTTGATATCTATGTTGACTCTTATTTTAGTATGGAGAAAATGAAGAGACATAAGCTTTGTTAATTCACAGAAAATCCAGCTGCATTTCATGGAAATGTTATAAATGATTGTGAACATAATTATCTTATGTTATATTACAGAATCAAATATTTATGGGACGTATATTTTAGATCTTTTATTTGGTGTATCCATCCAGAGTTCTTTCAATAGGTCAGTCAACCACTTCCTCCGTATACTATTTCCTCCCTCCTAACCCCTAGCCATATTCAGGAAGTGCAGACTTCTCCCCACAATACAACTGAAAGTAGCTTGTTTTTGTTTGTTTGGTTTTTTTAAAGGAATTTGGGAGGTGAGCCTCTGTCGCATGGGTAGTCTTCCAAACAACTCTCTAATTTCATTGACATAGGATCGTTGAAATGCTTCAGAAACAATCAAATGCAAAGTGCCTAGCATGCATCCGTTGGGTTTTCTTGTCCACAGTATGACGACTGAGTGTATAATAGATTCAGTTGTGAAATACCATCTAGTCCGCACTGCTGTGCTTTTTATCTATTGCCTGCTCTTGGCTTGTTTCAGAGAGCACCGAATCCTGTAAGCTTACTAGTCAGTCACCTGGAGTAAAATTGGACCATTTGTTAGGGATTCATCAAACTGCCTTTCTTACAGCTTTTAATATCTGGTAGAATGTGTCCAAGTGCCTGGTGACTTCGGTCCTGTTATACGAACGAGAAGAATGAGCCAGAAGAGGCCCATCTTTGCATTCTTGTTTTTGCCAATCAACACTGGGCTTGTGACAGGGCTCATGAATCTTCTAGATTCCAGAATATGAATCCCATGAGTTGATTAAACTTTTCACAATACTAAAACACAATGCTGACCCATACCAGGTGTTCCTGTTAACAATGAAATAGTCTGGAGAAGTTTAGCCAACTTAAATGTTACCCTAATGAACTAAACATACTTCCTCTGGTTAGTAATGCCTCCTGCTTTGTGTAGCATGTAATTATATACAGCACAGGTAAAGACTAAACACTGGAAAACACATGTACTGGAAAAGATTAGCTGCCAATTTTCTGGTGTATTTGATTTAATGTTTTGCCCCATAGCTAGTAATTAATATGAAAGCAATAGCAAAAGTATAATTATGTTTCACAAATATTTGGATGTTGTCTTGCCTTTCTTATTAAGAAACTAAATATGGTGTTTTGCATTTTAAATTTGCAGTGAAGACAAAAGTCTTTGATCATCAATTAATAATGATTTGACATTAGAAGTATAAATAACTATAGTTATAAGAATATTGATTGCCACTCTGGCCTGGGGGCATTTACAAGTCTTAATGCTTAACTGGAAGGTATAAAAGCTATAAAAATATAATCTCAAAACTCATATTCAGCAGGGCATGGTGGTGCACGACTTTAATCACAGCTCTCAGGAGGCAGAGGCAGGTGGACCTCTGTGAGTTCGAGGCCAGTCTGGTCTACAAAGTGAGTTCAGGACTGCCAGAGATACACAAAGAAACCCTGTCTCAAAAACCAAAAACAAACAAACAAATAAAGAACTCATATTCATCACAAATATGACTTTGGAAATATACAAGTTGAAGCGCTATCCTGGAATAACTGTTACTGTAGTCACCAAGCAAAGACTACACAGAGAGGGGGCATATGTATTTCCAAGGCAAGAAAGGTAAGAAATAAATAACCCACAATTTTCTCCCTCTCAGCCTGAGCTCTTGCTAGCATCCAAGGCCAAGTAAACCACACTGATATAGGTTGTGAAAGACAATTATCTGGAGAAAGGCCTAAGAGAACTGCAGGAGTAAACGGACATGATCCAACACCACTACCACACTTGGAAAGGAAGAGCTGTGTCCCCAGTTCACTCAGCCACATGTATGTGAGTTCACATATAGAAGCATGAAAGAGAAGTAATGGTATCTTGATCTAGCAAGATTATTTACATAGGCAGCAGGCGATGGATTAGACTGAACCATATGAAATTGCCTTTTGTTAGGTAAAATCAGTAGAATATTGATCAAATATCAGCTACTGCACAACAATCAACCCAATGTTTCTTTTACTACATCATGGGACCTACTGAAGAAAAAAACCTGAAAATATATAGTCAGGTAAGATTGAGTGCATGGGCTCAGGGAACATTATGGAAGAGTGGGCAGAAAGATGCTAAGAGAGTCAGTGGTCAGGGAAGACCTGGGAAAACAGTACCTTCTGAGTATGACTGGACTGTTGTACTCATGAACTCACAGCAGCTGTGATCATTTGCATAAGACCTGTGCAATTTCAAGTCAGTTAACATTCCAACATGAATCCAAGAGGGGCTCATGAACCTTTACCTCTCATTCAGGAGCAATTGACAGTTGGTGGATGGTAGGGGAGAGAGAGTCAGTTTTCTTTATGTGTGACCCTGATCAGTCAGCAATGTTCCGGTGGGTAGTCACACACTCATGGGTATATGGGTAGCACTAATTTGGACATAGGAATAATTGGAAATTGGGGAAGTGAAACTGAATCTGGGTGGGGGGGGTGAGTATGATCAATATACATTGTATGAACATATACAAATATAAAAGAAAAATTTAAATATATTAGAAATTAAAACTAATTTTAGTAAGAGCACATGATCATAGTGCCTGCAAAAGAAAGTACCTATAGTTTGACTACCCATGGATAAGAAAGGAGTGATCCTATGTTTGGCATCTTCCTTGTAAGAAATGAAGATGCAGCTCAAGTCTCCTACAAGATAAGATATACCCTCATCTCTTAATATGTTCCAGTCTTTGAATGATGATGAAAAATACCAGCCACAAACTGCAGTGGGTGCAGAACAAATGTTTACTGAATGGGTAACTAGACAGTAGCTAAATTCATTTACAATTCTAGTTTTCTTGATTCTGAGTACAAAATTGCCATTCCTAATACATGGCATATGTGACATAATGGGGATTTAAATGGCGAGAGCCCATTGGCCAGAACTGAAATGCCACCTTGCTGCAAACTTAGCATATTGCATTAATCATGAGCATGTCACAGGGCTAAGCAGCGGCCCTTCCATTTGTATGTGACCCAGCAGCATTATGGGAAAGAGACTACAGATGAACGCTCTTTAAGTCACCACCCCCTGAAAAGGAATTTGAGGAATATCAGTCAGTCATCATTTCACCTTTTCAACAGAGTACAAAACAATAAGAAACACATCCACAGGTGGGCTCAGGTTCATAAAGCTGACAAGTGATTGGCAGTTAGTAAGGAGGGATTCTGCACGGGGAAAGTAGTCTCAGCTCACAGGACTAGAAGCTGTACAAAGGCCGAGGTTCTGTTATCTTAGTTGGTTTGTTTTAAAAATTTCCCTCCATTGTCTGCCTACTGCTAAACACAAGCTGGCACTTAACACATATATGTTTAATAAGTGAACTAAAGTTTCCTCTTACACAAATCAGCAGGCAAATTAGCCTCATAAGAGCAAAATGAGAAATATGTATAATAAGTTCAGCTGTGTAGACCCACCTGATACATCATCTCTTCTCATGAATATATTGTGAAGAGGTGCACCCCATTCTTTCCTCAGCTTTAGCTTTGTGCTGTCCTAGGGGAGGAAGGAGTTCAGTTCCTGTCTGGGTCACTCACTTAAAAGAATTTTACATTACATTCTAATCCTCTGTTTGGAGATGAATAGAGTAAAGTTGAAATGGAATCATTTAGCATATCTGAGTCTATTTCTCTGTACTTTGTACAAAGAAAATGTTCCTGCCAACAACACAGATCTAAACAGAACTAACTTCTAAATGAATTCATAGCAAAACTTACTAGACAAATGCAGGCCATCATTTGGGATTTTGCATACTCCAAGTGCACTGAGTGGATAACAGAATTTATTTTTCTTTAATGAAAATAGCCCTAGCCAGTGTATCTTTAGGAGAATGAATACAGCAAACAAATAAAAGCATTATTAGGACATATTTGGGCAATTCATAGGTAATTCTGAAATCGTTGCACTGCTACATGTGTCACAGATGTCATGACTTCCTCTTGATGGCATTGATGTCTTTCTCATGCTGTTATCGTATAAGGACATGCCATAACACAAATACATATCACACACACCTCAATATCATATTCTTCAGAGGGAAAAGCATGCATTCTGTTATAGGAAATGAGATGTAGTCCATGTCCTGCTGTAAGTGGAGACACAATTTGACCTGTAAAAATGACCAGCTCAATGACACAGCGATGTGCTTTCCAGGAGTAGTCATTGTACAAAACCCCTACCAACCAGCCCATCAATCACAAGCCTAGCAAGCATTCAGCAAATGCAAGCTGTAAATGCCCTTCTCACAGTTCCTTTTCAGTGGATGTGTCAAAGTCACACAGTTCTGCAAAACCAATTTTCCCCATGGACTCTTCTATGTTTTGACCATGACAACATAAGAACCTTGAATTCCGCTCATTTTCCTTGGTAATTAAAGCTATGTCTAGACTATCACTTCAATTTTCTTGCCCTATGATTTCACTGCAATGACCAAACAGCATGAAAGATTGTTTTATTACTTTATGGCAGCTTAATTTTCCTTTGATGTTTTTCTTCATGAATTTTCCAGAAGACAAGATTTTTTTTAAAAGAAAATGCTTGACTACTCCAAGAAGGCTCAAGATGAATAATTTAACATAAATTAATGAGAGTCATTAATAACAGTTTGAAACACAGCTTCCAACAAATATTAATACATAAATAAATATGTCCAATAAATATGGCAATAAAGTAGATGCCTAAATCTACCTGCTGTAAAGAAGTTAATCACTTTATTAATAACAAACCATTTCCCTTGGGACACATTTTCTGGAATAAACCATGAAATACTATTGATTCAATTTTCATCAGAATAGTTAATGACTAACTAGAATCTGCAATAATTATAAATTCTTTTTAAATGTAGTGTAGTCAATAATAATTTAAATGTGAGATATAAACACTGGGGATAATGGTCACTATTTAAATTAAACCAGGTATTAACATGGTCTTGAACAGCAAATACATAGGGCATTTCCCTGTAATTTTCATACCATATTTTAGTATAATAAAGTATATAGTGTTAACTATCAAGTAGCTTCTATATTTGTATATTGCTTGCAAATAAAGGTATTATATTTGAGCCAAGTTTTTTTGTGACATCAAAATCTTCATAATTTATGAATCTCAGGGTAAGATATGAATATAGAAGAATCAGGAACTTGTAACAGTTGACTAAATGAAGTCTCATGGGCAATAAAGACATAGGCACCAGAAATAGGTAACGACGACCTTGGAACACTCCAGTAAAGCAAACAAACAAAGAATTACTAAATTGTCTTATCCTGATCCTGAGATCCCTTCTTGGCAATCAGCCAGTAGTGTGATTGAAATCTACAGGGGTCAGATTTGACTGTTTAGCATTTGAAGACAGGAATGGATTCTAAAAGACTGTAAGACAGGAGGCCATGAGACAGAAGTCATGACTTCCTGAAATGGAGTCTTGGTTTTAAATCTTAGCTAATGAAGAGAATAATCAGTCTAGCACTCCTGTAATTTTGTTTCTTACATATCACTAAAGAATTAACCAAATTCAGTGATCCAAAAGTGGAGGATCTTTACTACTCTTTAAAAATTATAATTAAGCAACCCAGAATTTGATTGTCCTTCTCTGATTGTCCAATTATAACCTCTTATGTTAATGTTTCTTTTCCATAAAGAATTTAAGCCAATTACTGAAATACAAATAATTATTTCTACGAGGAATTTTTCAAATCTTCCTCAGAAACTTTTGATCTCATGTACTGACAAGATATTATATTGAATATTATATGATATTTAATATAATATATTTATATATACATAATACAATATATAATATATTATATTTACTTATAATAATATATAACATATTGTATTTATTATATAATACATAATATTATATGTAATATATAATAATATAATACATAATATAGTTATATATTAAATGTGCATTTTATGTGTGTATATATATGTATATATATATATATTGCATATACTGAGTTATTGAATTAGTATACATAGGTTAGCCACATCCAAAGCCTGGCTTTCAGGTTTAGTTTTGTCTTAAGTGCTACTGGGGTCCCTTGTATGCTTCTACAACTACAACTGAGCTACTAACCCAGCCTTGTTTTTTTTACTTTGTGACAAGGTCTTACTAAGTTGCTTAAACTGGTCTTAAATTTACTCTTTAGCATAGGCTAACCTGCCTCCCCGGCCTCCTGAGCAGGTAAGAGTTCAGCTAATGCTGCTTGTTTGCTTGTCCCTTGTCAGCTTGACACACCCTAGAGTCATCTGGAAAGAGGGAGCTTCAGTTGAAGAATTGCCTTCATTAAACTAGCTATAAGCATGCCCGAAGGACATTATCTTGATTGCTAATTAATGGGCTGTACTATGGATAGGCAGGCGGGTCTAGGCTTTTCATTTATTTATTTGTTTGTTTATTTATTTATTTAAAAAAGGTAGATGAGCACAAACCAAGAAGTCAGTAACAGCTTTGCTCCATGCCCCTTTAAAAGGCACATGAATTTTCTATAAGGATTCTGAAATGCAAGAGTGCTCATGAATTTCTGCCTCCAAGTTTCTGCTTGAGTTCCTGTCCTACCTTCCCTTGTTGATGGACTGTGACCCTGAATTGTAAGCCGTATGAACACTTTTCTTCCCTAAGCTGCCTTTAGTCTTTGCATTTTCCACAGAAACAGAAAATAAAGATACCTAGAACATCTCTGTAAAGCAATGCCAAACTTGAACTTTCCTTGTTATAAACTGCTACTTAGATGACTGAGAAAAAGCTGATAGTAAGTAAAAGACGATTTGTATCTTACTATTTATTTTTAAATATCTTAAAGAAAATATTTGTGATGGTCAGTATTGTTCCAGGTATCTTCAATAAGTGAGGGCAGTATAGTCATTGATTTAAAAATTCTAGTGAGTTCTAATATCACTCATTGGCCCCTAGCCATGAAAAGAAAACATTCAGTATTATTTTTGGTCCCAACAGATTCTAGCCAATAAATTTTGGACTTAAGGCTCAATTTAGAAGTTGAAGAAAGAATTCAAGATGGCTGGTAGCAAAGGAAAGAACTAATACCAAAAATGCAGGTTTTCTTCTTTTTGTTCCTCATCTAATGAAGGAATCATGTTGAGTTAGAAACTAAGTATTTTACGCCTTGGCATGGTGGGAGAAGGTCAAACTGAGGTGAGCTGGAAAAGGAAGAATTTTAAAAAGCTCCAGTGAAGAGAGAAACAGGGCAAAACAGTCTTTTGGTGAACTAGAGGGAGCGATCTAGGAAACCAGGCATTCTTAAATGAAAAATTTGGCAGAAATTTTATTGTGTGATGAGGGCCAGTGAGACAGTTCAAAGCACAAAGGTGCTTGCTGCCAAGTATTAAGATCTGGGTTCAATCCCTGGGACCTTCATAGTTGAAGAAGAGCATTAACTTCATTGGGTTGTCCCCTGATCTCCACATGTGTGTTGTGGCTTGCCCCTCCCCCAAGTCAATCAGTCAATTAATCAATCAGTCAATGAATAAATAAATGTTGTGGGTTGAATGATAATAAATCTTCTTTCAGTATCATTTTTTCCTTCAATCTTATTACCTTACAAATAAAGTATTTTAAAAATCCAACTCTTCTACAAGGCCTTTGGGACTAAAGCTGATGTTGGAAGAGACTGTTTTACTTTGCTTGCCTAATCAACATGATGCTCAGCTTTCTCAAAGGGTCATTTTGGCCTGACTCCCTGCCAGATTGGTTCAGTCCCCTGTGGCTGGAGTAACGTTCTACAGCTTTAGTGGGCTTGGTTACTCTTCTTAAGAGGAGTTGGGGGTCATTAAGAGGCCAGTAAAATTGGATTTAGAGAAAAAAAAAAAAAGCACGTGAAGTTTCTATAAGGATTCTGAAATGCAAAAGTGCTCATTCAGTTTCATGGGTCTAGAGCGAAAAGTGACAGAAGTTCCTGTCCATCAAATGATCTGCAACTCAGGTTCTCCACAGGGCTTGACACTGCTTCCCAGCCTCCCTGTAGCTGCTGCTGGTTCCTCACAGAAGGTGGCTCTTTACTCAGTACTTTTGTCCACCACTCAATCTAACTTTTCTTTCCCAAGTCACTTAAAAAAATTCTCAGTATACTTTAGTCCCAGGAGTCTGAGTTGACAGCAAGGCTCATATTTCTGACTAGAACTTTCTTTAATTGACTTGAGTTGAGACACTAGAGATTTCTCTCTTCAAAGTTTGGCTTCCAGTTGTGAGCCACATTCTGTATGATTAAGGGTTTTCATCCACCAATAGCTTAAAATGTAGTTTAAATGGCTTCCACATAGAAAAAGACTCTATTAAAATCTGTCCATCAGGTAACAGTTTCTTTAATTAAGATCTCAGGTAGCACCTTGACACTATCCTTTTGTTCTTGTCCTGTGTAGATTTACCAATACATTGTAAAGAATCCCAGGGATAGATTATATAATGCTTTGCTAACTTTGAATCTCCTAAATGTTGGTGAAAAGGGTACCACTGCAGCTGAGAGACATTGGGTTAAACAAAAAACTGAGGAATTAAATCAACCAATATATTATAAGGATATTTTAACTTTAGTGTGGAGAATGGCAGTCCAAGGGGACATATGTATATATGGGGTCATATTTGGATAATAGAATTACGAGCTAGCTTAGATAGGCTAGGATTGCATAATTCAGGCCAAGGCTGGTTAAAATCCATGTGGTGTCTGTGTGCTCATTTGTAATGACTGCTTAAAGAATAACAGCTGCTGAACAAATTAGCAATAATCTAAATGCAGTTAAATTATTTAATTATTTTTTTACAACATTGTGTAATTGGAAAATTTTAAATATCATATTGTGGGCTGTACCTTGCATTTTATAGCCTGCTATGAATATGGTTAAAAATTCTTTCTCTTAGCTTGGTGTGGTGGTGCATGCCTTTAATCCCAGCACTTGGGAGGCAGAGGCAGGTGGATCTCTGTGAGTTCGGGGCCAGCCTGGTCTACAAAGCGAGTCCAGGACAGCCAGGGCAACACAGAGAAACCTTGTCTCGAAAAACCAAAAAAAAAAAAATCTTTCTCTTAAATGATAAAACACTGTTCTAAATGTGGCTGTTGAGTGACCCATGCTGGGTGGAGAAGAAGGATAAAGAAACTGAAACATTTGCAAACCATGGAACAGAAGATGAATGAATAAATATAGTTTACTTAAACACATCATCTTTCTCCTCTTTTTAGCAATTCTATTTAGAGTCAGAGTAAATATTCCCGAGCCTGCTATATTTGGATTACTGGGTCATAGTGATGGCTTCATACTTGAAAAGTAAATAGAGCCTGTATCTCAACTTTGTTCTAGAGAAAATTTTCAGTTCCAATTGTGACACTGTTAAAATTCAGCGGCATTAAAGCACACCTAATTCCAACCTCACAAAGGAGAGGGAGGGAGGGAGGGAGGGAGGGAGAAGGTGAGAGAGAGAGAGAGAGAGAGAGGGCCTATTTCCCAACTTCATCTCCCCTCCTTACAGTTTATGGTCAATGAGAGATGGCAAGATGCCATCTGATCATTGTTTACTAGGGTGGTGGAGTGTTTGAGTATTTGTGTGGAATGAGACTGCCCCACTAGTACTGCAATGTGAGTGGGCTTGATGTGAAGAACTGTGAGTGAGGTCCACCAGCAAGAAATCAACCTTTTTCAATTAAACTGAAGTGGATAACAGGAGAAGTGCCACAGCAGGATGACATGAAATAAAAGGGCAGCTTTCAGCGCATTGTTTTGTATTCCATAGACGACATCTCTCTAGATCAGTGGTTTTCAACCTTCCTAATGCTGTGACCCTTTAATACACTTTCTCATGTTGTGGTGACCACAACCATAAAATTATTTTTGTTGCTACTTAATAACTGTGATTTTGCTACTGTTATGAGTCATAATGTAAATATCTTTGGAGATAGAAGGTTATCAAATGAGTCTCGACCCACATATTGAGAACCACTTCTCTAGGGTATACATGCGTTTATGTGTATATGGGGGTGTTTACTCATATGTGTATATATGAAGGAAAGAGGTTGATACTGGATATCTTCTCTGATTTTTCATCTTGTTTTTTTGACATAAGGTTTCTCATTGAACCTAGAGCTCACCAACTGGCTAGACTGGCTATCTTGTATACCTTTAATTATCTACTTGACACAACCTAGAATTACCTGCAAAGAGAGTCTTAAGTGAAGACTTGACAAAATCAGATTGGGTTATGGGCATGCTTTTAGGGGACCTGTCTTGATTGTTAATTGATATAGGAAGACCCAGCCCATTGTGGGCAGCACCTTTCTCTAGACATGGAGTCCTGAATAGTATGAGAAAGGAGAAAGCTAGCTGAGAGCAAGCAAGGAAGGAAGTAAGCAAAGATTCATGGGTTTATTCTTTCTGATCTTGACTGTGAATGTGATGTTCAAGTTCCTGACTTGATTTCCCCACAGTATGAACTGTAATCTTGAATTGTAAGCCAAATAAACCTTCTCCTCCCATGTGTTGCTTTTGGGCAATAGCAATAGAATTTTTTTGATTTTTATGAAAATGTTATCAAAGTAATAAAAATAAAATGAGACCACTGTGGTGGTTTCAATAAGAAAGGCCCCCATTGGTTCATATGCTTGAATGCTTAGTCACCAGGGAGTGGAGCAGTTTGAGAGGATTAGAAGGATTAGGAGGTTGGTCCTTGTCGGAGGAAGTGTGTCACTGGGGTGGGGAGAGGTGAGCTGTAAGGTTTGGAAAGCCCATGCCTGTCTATCAGCCTGTGGAAAAGGATGAATCTCTTAGTTACTTCCTCAGAGGCATCAGTGCTGCCATGTTCCTGCCATGTTTCATCATGCTTATGGACTAACCCTCTAGAACTGCAAGCATGCCCCCAATTAAATGCTTTCTTTTATAAGAGTGTCTTGGTCATGATGTTTCTTCACAGCAATAGAACATTTACCAAGACAAGTTCTTAGCAAGATATTTAAAAAATCATATTTAATGCCCATAAGGTTCTCATTCTGCACATAAAACATGTAATATTCCAAGTAAATTTAAATATATAAACCCTGTCTATCCTCCTAAAAACTCTATGCTGAGAATAGTGGTATAGGTCCATAATTCTAGCACAGGCAGGAAATTCCTTGTAAGCTTAAGGCCAGTCTGGTCCATATAATGAGCTCAGGCCAGACAAGTATACATAGTGAGACCTTGCCTAAAAAATAAACAAACAATAACAAGAAACATCTCTACAAGAATGTTGTGGCCTTCCCTCTATTCTAGACAGAAAATTGAAACAAACAGAATGTAAAAAACTCACCTAAGGGTACCAGGATATTACGTGGTCAGCATGGGATTTGCACATAAAGAGCCTGTCTTTGAGTGCACACACTACTATCCTGTAGCAGCTAGTAATCAAGTCAAAACAACCTCCAATACTGAAAATGATTTTCACAAACCATTAATTCTGCCAAATCATATATTTCCTGTACAACATAATTTGGCTCCAGTCATATCCATTAACCCACCTCCCCACATTCATGTTTTGCAAAGCAGTTTGATAACACAATCAGATAATTCTAAGTGACACCACAGAATCCTCCAATGAAAGCCAGAAAAAAAAAAAACTTTAAAATGTCAAGGTAACTGATTCTGGGACTTTCCTAAGTCGACCAGGAAGATGGAGCCATTGTACCCTAGAAGCCCAGACCTGAAGCTGGTATCTGACCTCATATGTGACTCACCCCTGACCCCAAGCATGTGACTACAGAATGAATTTTGTCATGTTAGGCTTTCCTTTTGCCTGACAGAGATATTAATAGCTTGGAGAGCTGAGTCTAGCATAGTCACATGAGAAAAGGACTAACAGGAAGAAGAATAAGGGGGACCCCATAAGGAAGCTTACTAGTGAACAGTAAGGACTGGACTGCTCGCTCTCCCAAGGCTAACGATTCTAATCTGCTGTTGAGTTTCCTAACAAAACAAAACCAAGCCATCCTTTGCCTATTGAAATTACACGTTGCTCTGCTTAATCACAAATACAAATGCGTGCTAAATCAAGAGGATTATGTTAGCTGATGAAGTAATAAAAGCAGAATGAATAAATAAATGTAATTTCTTATTAGGTCCAGATGTAATAGTTACTTCCAAGTAGATGCTTGCTTAGTTTGGTTATTATAATCAGCTAAAAATCCAGTATAACGGTGTAGTAGAGTGATATGGATCTGAACATGAGTCTATCTCCTCCATGAATAATTACGGGAGGTTAAAGAAGGGTCAGACACAGTCTGATGTATAAGTACAAATGTAATATGACATCTTATTATTATTTAAGGTAACTTATCTATAAAATTATCCTAGGATATGAACCCTTATAAAACCCTGCCAAATTATCTACAAAACAAGCCTCATAATAATATTGTTACTACTAACTAGGCATGGTGGCTATGCTTAATCTCCAACTTAAAGTCAGGCTGAATTGCCCTTTTCTCTCATATATGCATACATATATGTAGCATGTATGTGTGTGTGGAGAGAGTGTGTGCTTTACATTATTGTGGGAAACTGAAAACCTCCTTCAGTTTTGCAGATACCTTAAATCCGTTTGCGGATATCTTAAATAACACAGCACTACCTTATGTGGTAGCCTGAATGAAAATGGTCCCCGTATGTTCATGTGTTTGAATGGCTGGTCCACAGTCAGTGGACCTGTTTGGGAAAGATTAGGAGGTGTGGTCCTATTGGAGGTGTGTTATTGGGTCTGTCACTAGGTTGTGGGCTTTGAAGTTTTAAAAGCCTAATCCAGGCCCTATCCCTGTGACTCTGCCTCTCTCTGTCCCAATGTTTCTCTCTGTCTCTCTCTGTCTGTCTCTTTCTCTCTACCTGTCTACGTTCCTCCTGTCCGTGGATCAGGATCAGCACCATGTCTGCCACATGCCGCCATGCTGACAGCCATAATGATCATCAACTAACCTTCTGACATTGTCAGCCAGCCTCAAATTAAATGCTTTATTCTATAAGTTGTCTTGGTTGTGGGGTGTCCTCACAGCAATAGAGCCGTAACTAAGACACCTTACATGCAGCGTGTACAGATTTATAATAGAGCTTGTCATACAAAGCATTTTTATAACAACTGTGTGAAGAAGGAATGGTTAGTAAAATTATTCCCACTTTATACGTCTGAAAGAGAGGCAAATGGACTATTTTTTTAGCAGCTGAGTGAACCTTGAGTGAGGCCTCTTCCTCTTTGCATCCTAGGACTCGTGGCTTGTGACTCCTGTAGGTGAGAATTCCTGTCAGTGCTTATATTCTCACAGAAAAAGCTGAGACAGACCATGAAGGCCCCCTCGCTTAATATGAGTGAATTCCTTGCTTTGTCCTTTTGGGGCAAAGTGACCCCTTGGAATGCTATATATTTACATATGAGCTGGCATGCTACTCTGTTTCCAGGCCTTGAGAAAAATTACTGGAGGGAAAAGAGGAAAAGAGAACATCCTTCGTTTCACCACTAGATGGTGCTAGGAGTAGTTTTTAAAAAATAGTCTCAAAAGTTACAAATGCAATGAATCACAGGGTTTGAAGGATGTTTGCTGTATAAAAGTCTGCACTTCTCGCAAACAGGAGCATATGTACCCAATTATTAAGGGGAAAACACCTTCCAAAGCTACTCTATTACTCAGGTAATTACATTTCTTCCAGGACAGGTGTCCTTTCTAATCACAACTTTAGCTCAGAATAAAAGATGCTGAGTCTTCGTAGGAATCCGAACACACTCCATTTACCTTCTACTTTCCTGGAGCTTTCCCTTTCAGTCTCCAGCAACACTATTTTTTGATGTGATGTGTCAGATAGGCAGAGACTAAATGCCTGTTAAAATCTATTAGTCTTAATAAATGTATACTATTATACATATGTGCTACAACGCAGTGTTCTAGAGACGAGTCATAACAAATATCATCCCATGAGCAAGGTGCTGTGCCACATACAGCCGAGGAAGTTGTGCACACTTCAGCTATTGCCACACATTAACGGACTGTTATTTTCTAACTCAAGTCAGTGTACTGGTCTGGGCTGCTGTGAAAATGAGTGAAGAAATCCCCGAATATCTCAAAATTATTAATTAATATCATCTTTCTTTCATAACCCTTGTAATATTATTGTAGCAAATATCTGTCTTCACCACCAGAAAAAGGCTGGGGGGGAGTGATTTGACTTGAAATTCAACATAGTACATCTCCCAAAACAGTGAAATCTTCCTACCCCACCCCTGTGTATGTGTGTGTGTGTATCCATGTTTGTGTGCGTGTGTTCATGTGTATATGTGTGTGTTTGTGTGTGTGTTTATGTGTATGTATGTGTGTGCAAGTGTGTGTATCTCTGTCTGTGTGTGTATATCTGTGAGAGTGTGTGTGTGTGTGTAGACATACATGCAGAGATCAGAGGGCAGGGTCACACATCTTCCTCTATGGTTTTCCACCATTCTTTTTGAGACAGGATCACTCACTGAACCTGGACCTTGACATTGTGTTTAGGCTGGCTGGTCAGAAAGCCCAGGGGATCCTATTTTCGCCCATCCTTCCATTGGGATTACAGGCATACGCTGCTGTGCTTGGCTGCTTGCATGAGAACTTTTGTTGTGGTAAACACCATGACCAAAGCAAAGGTTAAGGCTTATTTCAGCTTACAACTCTCAGGCCACACTGCATCACTGAGGAAAATCAAGGCAGGAATTTAGGGCAGAAACATGGAGGCATGAGTCAAGGCAGAAACAATGGAGGATTGCTGCTTGTTGGCATGTTCCTCACAGCTTGCTCAGACTGCTTTCTTATACAACTCAGGACCACTTGCCAGGGATGGTACTGCTCACAATGTGCTGGGCTCTCCCACAAATAGCCAAATAAACAACTCACAAGCTTGCCCACAGGCAAATGGGTTACAGACCATGGGGAGTGGCCATATGGGTGCTAGGCATTGAACAAGGATCCTTGGGAAGATCATCCAATGTTCCTAACCCGGGCCATCTCTCCAGGTCCAAAACTGTACATTTAAAGGAAGAAAGAAATCAGCACTAAGTAAATTATCATATTAGCCCCATAAAGAGAAGCAAGTGTAGAGAATGTGTGTGTGGGGGGGGAGGGGGCTGAGGTTGAAGTTAATAACTTTGCATGACCCAGAAAGGTAGGCATCCATGTCAGTCAGCACAAGGCAGCCTGTGGACATCATCCAGTTCTTGGTACTGAGATGCAGGAAAGATTGATACTCACTCACTTTAAAATGACTTGATACTCATTCTTCCTGAAGGATTCTGTAGACTTTACTATAACCAATCAGTACATATTTATCAAACATATATCAGACGTCTGTTGTTTTTGCCTACCAAATACTTCTTTCCTCTTGTCCTTTCCCATGTGGATTCAGGGTAAAGACCAATCACAATGTCCCTGACTCGTCCACTCAAATCTTTCTCCCTTCAAATAAAGAGATTGAAGTCCTAACCACAGAACTAAGAATGTTAATAGATTTTGGAATAAAGTCATTTGAGGTATAATTAAGAGCAATAAGTCCATTAGGAACCCTCTAATGCAGTGGTTCTCAACCTTCCTAATGCTGGGACAGTTTCTCATGCTGTGGTGACCCCAATCATAAAATTATTTTTGTTGCCACTTCATAATTGTAATTTGCTGTTGCTATGAATTATGATGCAAATATCTGATATGCAGATGGTCTTAGGTGACCTCTGTGAAAAAGTCATTTGTCTCTTGAAAGGGTCGCAAACCATAGATTGAGAACCACGGTTCTAATGTGATGTGTTGGTTTCATAAGAAGAGGAAATTAGAAGACAGATGTAAAAAACCCTATGAAGACACAGCAGGAAGATGTCATTTGTAAGTAGAGGAGAAGCCTCACAAGAATCCACACAAGATAACACAGTGATTGTGGACTTATTTCTAGAACTAGAAGTAATTTCTGTAGTTTAAGCCATGCAGTCTGTGGTACTTTCTTGTGTTAAGTGCTAACAAAATAACATCTAACCAACCACTAACAGGAGATAGTCTCTTAAGCATAGTATTGATCAGGAGGGCTGATGGACCATGATGTCTTAGTTTGACAATACAAAAGAAGCCATATTTCTAAACTAGGAATAGATGTCAGCCATCACCTGTTCAGAGAGAGAGAGAGAGAGAGAGAGAGAGAGAGAGAGAGAGAGAGATCATGTTACTCTGTCCCTAAAAGCAGATCCACTAAATTCACTACCTAGCCACCAAGTCCTCTGTGCTTGCATTAATCCTTTTCATGACATAGTAGCCGACAACATTGCACTAAATTACAAATCTCCAAAGAGTATAAGGGATAGTAAGGGTTGATAATACATAGGAAAAGAAAAAACATATTTTCAGGTGCGATATAGGTAAAACAGAGACATAAAGAATAGTTCTGAGGAAAAGAGACCAGGAAGGTATCTCTGGGGCCACCAGGAGAAAGTAAGGAAAGATAAAAGAAGAAAACAGATCTAAGAAGATGTTTTTAAAATTGTGATGCAAGTTAGTATTAAAGCTGAGTTAGATATAGAACTTTAAACTCATGGAGATGGTTAGATAGTAGAATGTTAAAGTCAGGTGCCAAATACATATGGACTGGACATTGGGAATGTATGCTAAGCCATATAACTCTTATAATTGTGGCCTATTTGTTTCTGTTGTTTTGTATTGTATTTATTGTTATAGGAGAGAGAACCATTTGTTGGACTGAAGCGGGGAGCTGTTGGGGGGAAAAAGATCCTACCTTAGACTAAAGAAAAAAAAAGGATAGAGGATGGGGGGGTTGAGGGGGAGGAGGGTGAAAGGGTGGGACAGGAGGGGGGAGTAGGGAGGGGATTGTGATTGAGATGTAACTTGAAGAAATAAAAAATAAATTATAAAAAAATAGAGGAAGGAAAGAAGAAATCTTTATTAGTCAAAACAACTGCATTTCTTCCTATATTCAGATGCTTGAGTTTTGCATTCTCTCTCTCTCTCTCTTTTAATGTTTAGATCTAAATAAAAAATATCCACTAAAGTCCACTGCAACTAAGACAGATGTTCTTCCTTTCTGGTCTAGGTTTACTAGATGCATCTCACACACCCTTACTTTCTTTCATGTGATATATGCATCAAAGGAACACAGCAGTAATCCAGAAGTGGTAGATTTATTTCCTCTGGCTCGCATGCAGAATCACTGAAATGGAGAAACTGCCCAGGAAACTAACCTATGAGAAGAGCAGAAGAATCCCTGGAGAGACTCAGAGAGAGGCCTTTCACTATTGATTTCCTGCTCCATCCTTGGACAACCAGCCCTTAACGGCTCCTCAAAAGAAACCATGAGAACAAACCTGAAGACAGGACAAACTGCAAGCTTGCATGAGAGAATTATTCATCCGTCTCCAACCTTCTCACATGAAGATCAACCAACAATGTGAGAAAGGGCTCAAGACTTGTCATTTTTCAGAGCAATGAGGTAGTATGTCCTTTGGCTACAAGAGATTCTACTTCATGAGATTGATTTATATCTTCCCAGCATACTCATGGATAGAAATCAAACACTTCTCAAGTTATTCTACAGATGCAAATGTCTTATTAAAAATGGCTACAGCTTCAAGGAATGACATGTGCCCCCTACTTCTCTGGCTCTTGGTCTCTGACCCATTGCATCAGATCAATATTTACATCACAATGAGCAAGTGGATAAGTCAGTCTGTGCATTGGCAAGCCCCTATGGTGATTGGCAGGGCTCTCCTTGTATTACCACCAACACTCTCCACTAAAACCTTTCTATTTTCATTAATCATTAACATTCAAAAGTAGTAGTGATTATTACATTGTATTACTTCCTTCTCCCATGGCTGTGAAAAATTCCTCACATTTCACAGGACAGGTTTACATTGGCTCACAGTTTAAGGGTGATTATGGGGTAGCAGCAGGGGTAAAAGGTGGCTTGTCACAATGCACCCACGATAAGGAAACAAAGTAATAAATCCTGGAGTCCAGCTGACTTCTTCCTTTTAACTCAGGATGGAGTCCCAACTGTGAGATGGTGCCACCTGCATTCAGACTGGATCTTCCCTTAGTTAAGCTTTTCTAAAAACTTCTTCACAGACCTTCAGTCAGGAGATAGTCATCTCATACATACTAGAGGCGATGATCTTGCACTAAACTTTAGTACTGAAATAAGGTCCTGCCTTCAGCGCATCTCAGTACTTGTAGAGATGCAAATACAAAAAACACGTATGTAGATGGTTCCTGCAAGCTTTGGGGATGCGTAGCCAGGGAAGAACGGAATGAAAATTTATTTATTTATTTAAAAAAATTTATTTTTATTTTATTTTATGTGCATTGGTGTTTGGCCTACATGTATGTCTGTGTGAGGGTGTCAGATCTTGGAGTTATAGACAGTTGTGAACTGCCATATGGGTGCTAGGAATTGAACCTAGGTCCTCTGGAAGAGCAGCCAGTGCTCTTAACCGCTAAGCCATCTCTCCAGCCCCCGGAATGAAAATTTAAATGTACTTCCAGACATTCCACCAACTAGACATTCACTGAGTTTGTGAACTTCTTTTATAAAAATGCAAATGTATCTAAGAGAATGACAGGAGTAAGGGTGTAGTTTAGTATGAATTAGTTCCATCAGCTTACTTTCTGCGATCATCTTGCTCAATTCATACTAAAGAAGTGAATGTTTTATTTGAGGGGAGCTATCTTGCGTCAGGAGTGTAATCATATGTAACATAGAAGACAAGGGGTTCTTGAGTTAGAAAAGCATCTAGAAGCTTACAGAAATCACAAAGGGAAGTGTCAGGATTTGAGAACAGGCAAACCTTGGAAATGCTAGACTTGGAATATATGTGCATATATATATATACATATATATATGTATATATATATATATATATCTGCATCATCAGTCAATGTTAAACATAACTTCAATTATGCTATATTAATAATAGATTTTATATTTGGTAATCAATAATTGGAATTTTATTAAATTCTAATATTGCTACATCCTGTTTGTTATCTTTTATTTGTTTTAGTTTCACTTTCTTTACTTTCTTTCCTTCTTCTTCTTCTTCTTCTTCTTCTTCTTCTTCTTCTTCTTCTTCTTCTT
>CAJQZJ010001969.1:16701404-16716900 GCA_907164525.1 Lophiomys imhausi
TTCTTCTTCTTCTTCTTCTTCTTCTTCTTCTTCTTCTTCTTCTTCTTTTCTTCTTTTTCTTCTTTTTCTTCTTCTTCTTCCTTTGAAACTGACAGGTTACCAAAAAAGCAATGAGGATGTAAGTCCTAAGATGATCCTTGTGCTATGTCTGAGTGGACAACTTAGTCTGCTTTTAAAATTTCAAACAAAATCCAGGGCTTAGACCTAAGATAAACTTACTTGAAAGAATGAATAATACTCAAAACAAAACAAAAACCTTGGCACACTCCAAACCAGGCCTCCTTAGATGGTGATGCTGGACTAAAAAGAACAAAAACAACTCTCAACCCTACAGAATAGTTCTCTTACATTAATGGTTTTATAGTTCAAATATGGGAAAGCAAGTCCTTTTATCAAAAAAAGAACAAATGTCATAAAAAGCACAAACAATAAGTTTGAGCCAACTAAATACTATAAAAACTTTCCCCCCACAAAAGGCAAAGTATTAAATGGCATGGTGAGACAAAAATAAATTTTCGCTAGCTAGAAAATTTTCCATGGGTGTGTGCCCTCCCATGTGAGTCACAAGTCTAAGGTCAGGTACATGCTGGCTGGGGAAAGGATGCACTGTGTGAACCCTACATGTTATCTCTGGCCAAAACTCTGTCCTGTTTCTCTTGCCTGGATTCCAGATACATCCACTGTTCTCGGCATCTTGATTTCTACATATTTTTGAAGACAAAGCCTGAGACAGCAAGTCTATATGAAATCAGGACATCTTATAACATTACTATTTCCAAACTTGCTTTTCTTATAGACTACTAGCCAGAAGCAAAACTATATCATATTAGTTACCCAGGATTGAATACTAATTATGCTTCCGAATCAGAGTTTGTAATGGATTCTCTTAAACTGATGGAGATGGTCATTCCTCTTTCGTATTTTGGTACATTTTACTGACACATTAACAATTTTTCTTCCAAGCTATTTTTTTCCAAAGATATTTATATAAAGGTTAGCCTTGGAAGGCAGAAACGACATCTCATTCCAGGAAAGAAGGAAAGTTTTGTTTTTGTCTAAGGTAGCAAAGATTGTCCTGGAGCTCCCTAAGTAGTCACAGATGACCTTGAACTTCCTCATCTTTCTGCCTCCTCCTCTAGGATTACAGGAAAATATGAGCATGCCTGTGATTTGCAGTACTGAGGACTGAACCTAAGTTTCATGTATGCAAGCAAGCACTCTATCAATTAAGCTCACCGCCTGTCAGAAAATATACAGTCCAAAGTTCTTCTGAAATGCAAACCCCGCATTTGTGGGTGTCTCCTAGCCATGCTAAGATGAATTAGGGTTTGGTGAATGGGCCCAAATGCTAGGCATTGCTCATTGCTATTAATATTGTAAAAATCAACTTCATTTGTTTCTGACATCAGCATTTTTTATTATCTGACAACATCCATAAAAGTGTGGCAGGTGTCTTGTGAGCTGGGAAGTAGGAGAAATCTCACATTTATCACAGTTTTGCATAGAAACATAAATTTCTTGTCATAATCAATCATAAAAAGAGAAAAAAAATTAAGTAATGTGAGTGAGGCTGTTGCTCAATATTTCCAAAAATAGAATATTTTCCAGTCACCATTTATTAAGCAAATGTATTAAGCATAATAGACAGCAAGATTTATTTTTAAATAAATTTTATATATATATGTGTGCATGTATGTGTGTATGCACACATAATCCACTTGATTTTAAAACTAAATTATGAAATAGGCCTTATTGTTCATATTTATAGATTTGAAAACAAAAAGAAAAATTTAAAAATCCCATAAAATTAAGTAACTCATATTGTTAACTAATGGAAAAGCTAAAAACCTCTGGTTTCAAACCTTTATTAGCTTCTAAATGAAACACAGTTTAAAGCAGTACAGTCTATTTTGGACTTAAACAAAAAAACCTATGTTTTACAGTATTTTGCTTCATTTTGGTTTTCTGTTTGTTTTTCCTCCAAAAATAATAGCTGCTTATTGAACACTTTTATATTGAGAGCACTATGCTAAATATTTTATATGCATCATCTTATGTTCATGGTCTTTTCTGTTAATCAAATTTGTCTTTAGACAACTTTGTATACACATGTATGCAATACATAGCAACCAGTCTTATCACTAACCTCATATTTAGTGTCAACCCTTTTTTCTCTCCAACAAAATCTCTCTCTCTCTTTCTTCCCTGTTGCCTTATACAAGTTTATTCATTTTGTCTGTGACCCACTGAGATTAACCAGTGCTCTGTGTACCCTTAGGTTTGATGTTGTCTCCTGCAGCCCAGCAGGCTCAACGGAGGAGATGTTTCATATGTGTTATCTTATTTTCCTGAATTTCTATTTGAGACAGCATGTTGATGTGCAGACCAGCTGGTCTGAAGCTCACAAACTTGCCTTGTGTCCTGTGTCCAGGGATTAGAGCTGCATGCATCACCATCCTTGGCCCACCTTGCCCTCTGAATGATTCCATATCCTAAAGAACTGGAGTGTTATTACCTAGCCTGCACTCACTAGTACATATTCAACATTTGGAGTAAGCCAATTAGTTCCAGTTCATGAATAAGTTTTTTATTATATTTTGTGTATTCATAGAAAAAAGTACCACAACAGCTACTGTTCATAAAATTCAAATCAGAAAATTATGCTGTAGTACATGTTTTTAAAGCTAGACACTTGAGAAAATTATCTCCAGCTCAAGAAAGATAATATGATAAGAAAAGGTATTCCACAGAAGTATCTTGCCACTCAAAGAGATAAATAGAAAATGAGCATGAGAGAGAGAGACTGGGGGTTACATATTCATAGAACTGGTGATGCTCTTCAGATTAAAATCATTTTCAAGCTAAAGAAGGCAGAAATGCTTCCTAATTTTATGGAAGCAAGGAAAAAAAGTCACATATCAGATGTTCTTAAGGACATATGCACATGTGTGTATGGATATTTAACTATATTTCATACTACAGATGCTCCTATTTCACTCCCATGGTGCCCTTTTGTTTTCTATGATGCTAAAAGGCTTTTGTTCTGAATCAAACATTCTCATATATAAATTACAGCAGAAAACAAAAACAAAAACAACAACAAAAGCTTTAAAACTTGGAAGCTATGTTCAAAATGCAGACAATTTGGTAGTGGGGATTATGTTAACTAAAAGGACCCTGGAATTTATTAGTATTTGGTAGTGGAAATAATTGTTTTTACTTAGCACAGAACAACATTCTCTTTTTTTTTGGTTTATTATTTATTCATTTGAGTGTTTATATGTATGTGCAGGGGTGTGTGCACACATATGCACCTGTTGGAGGCCAGAGCCCAACGTCAAAAATCTTCCTCAGTCACTCTCTACCCTATTTTTTGAGACAGTCTCTGATTGAATCTGGAGCTTACTGAATTATCAAGACATAGAACGGTGGGACTTCATGCTTATGAGACAAACTCATGTCTTCATGCTTAGGAGACACCCACGTTACTGAATCATCTCCACAGACCCACATTATATCTTTATAAAATAAGCTAGCTCAAAATGTAGCTAAGTGGTAGAGTGCTTTCTTAGTACACACAAGGTTCTCATTGTTCAGTTCCCATCCCCTGCAGGGGAGGCAGGGAGAGGTGGGGTGGAGTAGGGAAGAAAGGAGATTTTAATCCAGGGTGATGGCACACACCTATAACCCCAAGTACTTGAGGGTTAGAGGAAGGAGAATCAGAAATTCAAGGACAGTATTGGCTACTCAGAGAATATGAGGCCAGGGTGAGCAACTCAGGCTTTAGCTTAAAAGAATAAAATTAAAGAGCTAGAGACTATGCAGTCAACCATAAGTGTGCTATCAAACAACACAAATAGGAAAAAAATCACACACTATTTATTTTATAAAAGTGTCCTGAATTTAAAAAAGAATTACTGATTTATTTAAATTTTAATTCCTGCAAAGTGAATTAAAGAGAGGAGATCTTTGTCAATATAGTGGGACCTACCTAAGACTTATGTATGACTGGGAGGCAGAACCCAATGGGTTACAGTACACCATGTTTTCTGATTCTAGTAAAACATAAATTAATAAATACAGAAATGAAGTCATGCAGATCTGAAGTTTAATTATGTAGTAAAACATTTCCTAAAGGCACAAGCATCAATGGGTATTAAACAAGAAATCTGAAGTACTCTCACCAATGAGCTCTAAAGCAGGCTGTAATTTTATCTGTGAGAACTTATGTCATCCTTAGTGGCTCACTTCCCTTTTGATGTCATTTCCACTGGGGGAACTGTGAAGAAACTGGAGGTACTGATTTCCTTCCAAATTGCTGATGTAGTCAAAATAGAATGCCTTCACTAAGTGTCCAGCCTTAACCACAGTTAGAGGATTTTAGAGAGGAAAAACAAAATTTTGAGGACCGAATAACTGCTCTCGTTTGGTTCTTATTGCTGTGATAAAACACCATGACCAAACACCATGTGGAGGAAAACATTTGTTTCATGTTGCAGCTACAGGAATGTCAGGGCAAAAACTCAAGGCAGAAACTGAAGCAGAGGCCATAGAGGAGGGCAATTTACTGGCTTGCTCTCTATGTTAAATGTATTTTCGTATATAGACCAGAACCATCTGGCCCATGTTGATACTAGCCAACAGTGATGTAGGCCACATCAAACATTAAGGAAGAAAATGCCCCACAGTTTTGCCTACAGACCAATCTGATGGAGGCGTTTTCTCAGTTGAACGTTCCTGTTCCCCAGATGACTCTGGCCTGTGTCAAGTTGACAAAAAATAACTAGCACAATGACATAATCATAAACCCTTTAAGAATTCAAGTTATATATAACGAAGAACCACAACAACAATTAATTTTAAACTAAGGCAAAATTACTTTGAAAGGAAACAGATAAGACAAATAGAAGCAGATGCCTGGGAAGCCAAAGGGAAAAACCAAAAGATAAAAGTGCCAGTCATGATAGTATGAGATATTATCGGGGTCTTCCTACTGGTAAAGTATTGGAGCATTAGGGATGATGTGGGTGGTGGAGTTGGTAGAAGGGGAGGTGGAGATGCTGCTCTGAGGCCTTGTTAGTTGTTACCTACACAGAAACCTACAGATGTCAAACACTCATGCATAAAGAAGCAAACTAAAGGTTACCTGGAAATCTTCTGATTATCTGACACAAGCCTTCTTTTCTGCAAAGCTGAGTCTGTATTTCTGGCAATATATTTACCTGAAAGAATAAAAAAAGGTCTTAGTGATTTAAGTATTCACAAATGATGATGTGAATGAGAGAGAGAGAGAGCGCGTGCAAACTGTAGATATTAATCATTTGGTCTATCCATACCCAACTGTAAAAGGTCTACAAGTGAACACTCGAATCAAGAATGATGAAGTAGCTGATTTGATTAAATAAAATAAAAATGTGCCCTCAGAATTCTTCAAAATATTTGAGAATAACTTGGAAAACCTTTCATTTGAAAGCTATCATATTTTCTAGATATAAAAAGGCATACTTACGTCAAATATAATAACATAGCTTCATAGTTGTGCATGGCAAAAATAGTGCTAAAGGACTGCAAAGCACGTAACGGAAGTTCCAGAGGCCACAGTGACTTGGAGCACTCAGATTTTCACTCAGTGCCAAGCCTGGCTCACCATCCCACATACAGTCTTTCCTTTATAATGAAGGACATTGCTATTTCACCCACTTAAAGAACAGGAACCATTCTAACAAGTTTAGTTCTCTCCTCTTGTGACTTTACAGTTTGATTAACTGGGTACATCAGCTACATCCCCAAATGAAAAACAAATATAGTAAAACCTTGTTAGGCTGGAAAAAGAGAGAAAGATCTGTTTAAATTACCTTGAAGATCAAATTTGTTCTTGAGGCATTATTGATTACTTTCAAATTAATTCACACTTTCCCAATAAAATATTACGGTTTTGTTAACGTGTCCTGCTGGCATGACTAGATAAAACTCAACTGTGTTGGAGAAAATAGATGAAGGAGACATGGGTGCAGTCCTAATTCTGCACTTGAGAGAATCCTAACCTTGAGCACAGTTTGGTTGTTTGCTCTCAATTTCTTCACCTGTGCAATAAAACATGTAGAGCCTTGGATATCTAAGTTCCACTTTGATCAATTCTATAATAAGATGTAGCTTTTTTTCTAATGATTCATTTAAAGTGCTTTGACCCAGACTGATTAAATCCTCCCTGACACTTGGAATCGTATTAACTTATTCATTTATTCAGCAGACTATGTTGCCCAAGTATAGCTCCAGGGAGAACAAGTCCCAGCCCAGGTCCTGTAAGTGGACTTATCCTGTGCCTCAACATGGGCAGCATTCTTAAACACTGTTCTGCAGATTCTATGAGAGTGTCAAAGTCTACTGCACCTATATGTGTTTGCTCTAGAAAATGAGGGAAAGCTGTCGGCGTGGGACACTGACGGCTTTAGGGTTGTCTATGTTTCTCAAATTCAAAAATGGGTAAGTTTAGAGACTGAGTTTAAGGAAAGAAGGGCACTCCTAAAGCCCTGGTTCACCAGTTTAGAATTCTAAAGACAAGCTGGAAGGACAGGTAGAGGACTGCAAAAGCAGGTGTAGCTTGTAACAGAGATTTTTGCTGTTTTATTTTATTTTATTTTTTTTTTTTTTTGGTTTTTTTCGAGACAGGGTTTCTCTGTGTATCCTTGGCTGTCCTGGACTCACTTCGTAGACCAGGCTGGCCTCGAACTCACAAAGATCCGCCTGCCTCTGCCTCCCAAGTGCTGGGATTAAAGGCGTGCGCCACCACCGCCCGGCTATTTTTGCTGTTTTAAATTACACAGGAAATATTTTTCTAAGATGGTACAAACCTTCAAATGGCAATAAAATGGAGTCATTTTTCCTCACGTAAGACAAAGTCATGCAGTTGCTAACTACGTAATAGTTTTTGTTGTTGTTGTTGTTGTTTGTTTTTTAGTGAAGAAAGGATCCAGAAAGTGAACAAGCACTGGGGAAGCAGCATTCAGGAACATGGACTAGCGTGGGTTCACTCTAACCGTCTAAAGGTCTCAGAGCACACACGCTGCTATTGTGGAAGCTTAGCGCACTGGCTCTACCTTCCCCTCCTTCCCCATCAGGAGCCAAGAAGAGACACCCAGTTCAAAGGATGCTGTAACTGAACAAGTGGGCCCCAAGAATTTGTGTAGCTTCGCCAAAGGCATAGTTCACTAGCTCCGATTTCATCTCGGAGTGCTGACTTCACAAGAAGCACTGGATCAGAAAGACTGCATACAAAGACTGTACTTCCCAAAGGCACAGAAAGCCAAGGGAACCACCGTCCGTTCTCTACTTCTAACTTTTATTTTCCTTCCCCCTACCTAATGATTCCCCTTCATTCTATCCTTCAGAGTGTGGCTTCAGCATTCACACTTGTAGATAACATAACTGTGGTGACATGTGACCATGGTGACATGCGACACCAAAAATGTCATCTCACTTCAGCTCTTCACAAAACTGAGAAGTGACACTGGACAACTCAGCAAATGATGTGGACCATTTAAGTGCCACGCACCACACAGTTGTTGCAAATCAATTATGCCCCATAATTGACTGTTCAAGCTAACAATGCTCTCTCATATTCTAGTGAATTTTGTTTTAATGCATATTATAAAATGTGGAAGACTTGCATCATTACCGAGTAGAATATTGTCAAAGGAGTTTTATCTGAACTAGATAATGTATATGATAAGTTTCTCCACTATAACATTGCAACATTTACTTTTTAATTGTAATTTTTATGGGTGTGTATGGGTTCATGTGTGTGCAGGTACCACAGGCGGGGGAACAGAGCACATGCACATGTATGCCCATGTATGAAGGGGTGGAAGAGATAACTTGAGTACCACCTTCCGGAATGCCATTCACCCTTTTTGTCACAAGGTATTTCATTGGCTAGTAGCTTATGAATTAGGATTTTTTTTTCTGGTCATTCCAAAATAGAATGTGACATGAACACACTAGAACATACAGAATATTCTTTCTGCTCATTGTATCTATAGAGATGGCAAAGCCTCTTATTTTGACAGGATTTAGACCTTCTCCTAAGGCTGTTCAAAGTCATCAACAAGGAAAATAATTAATGTTAAAAAAAACTAGGAGATCCAGCTAGTCAAAGATTTAGTGACTGCTAGTCGCACAAACATTCAGAGCAAAGAATGAATTCCTTTGCTTCTGAAACACTAGCACCCTTCTACTTGAGATGAGAATTCTAGTTAGTAAAGGCAGAGTTCCTCATACACTGGGCTTCCCTTCACAGAATCTCATGCTTAAACCCACATTCAAATCCATGGTTCTATCCTTCTGACCATTATTTTATTCATTCTTTCTCTGTTACAAATCTTATGATTGTTCTCCAACCACTGAAATTGCAAAGTTTTAATTAATAATCCTAATCTTATCGAGTGTCCTTGTTTACTCCAACATGATTGGCAATTCTGCAACAACCACAAGTGTTGTTTGGAAATCTGTCTTGAATATTTTTGTATACATAAGTCACGGTTCATAAGGCTTCATATTACCTACTCCTATCAAGCAAAGTTATCTACATGTGTCATTGACAATTCATGTATTCTTTACGAATTCGGATTGGGTTAGGCTGTCAGAACAGTCCCCGAATACTTGATGTGAAAGTTTCTCTGTTTGAGAAAACAGGCATTTGAAGTCAGACTTCCTGAGCATGGATCCTTATTATTGCTTTTATTAGCTAAGGGGATTAGACAACTGTCTTAGCCTTTCTGTGCTAATGTCTCTTCTACTGGAAAGAAAGTATAGCAATACATAGGAAATGCTCAGAATGGTAACTGGTGTACACTAAAACCACACAAGTGTTAGCTATTGTTATTCCTCATCTCTATCCTCACCACCCCCACTGCCGCCATGCTAGTCCAATTCACCCTCATCGGGGTGAATCATTTCAGTAACTGGCTTTCTTCATTTGGCCATTGCTTCTGAAGTATGAACTTAAAGACAGCTGCCAGAGCAAAGGCTGTAAAACTGCAATAAGATTCCTGTTGCTCCTATACACAAAACCTTCCATCATCCCATCATTTCATCAAGAACAAAATCTGTAGTCATTGCAAGGGTCCCCACTTCACCACATATAAAACCCCACCCCAAGAACATTTCTATCCTCTGCTCCTGCTGCACCAGCTTTCCTTCAGTCATATGGGAATTTTTGTAGTCTTAAAATATACAAAACAGGCTGGAGAGAAGGTTCAGCATTTAAAGGAACTGGCCTCTCTTCCAGAGAATCCCAATTTAATTCTCAGCACCCCATGGTGGCTCTGTAATTACAGTCCTAAAGGACCTGACTCCCTCTTCTTGCCTCTGAAGGTACTGCATGAACACCGTGCACAGAGATATTCATACAAGCAATACAAGAATGTGGTGGTTTGAATGGGAATGGCTTTTATAGGGTCATATATTTTAATATTTGGTCCCTAGTCAGTGGACTGATTGGGTGATTATTAGGAGGTGTGTTTCAAAAATCCCATTCCAGGCCTAGTCTCACTCACCCTGCCTCCAACATTTAGAACAGATATAAGCTCTCAGCTACTGCTCCACCGTGCCTGCCTGTTGCCATACTCTCTGCCATGTTGATCAAAGATGGACTCACCCTCTGAAACTGTAAACAAGCCCCCAATTAAATGCTTTCTTTTGGAAATTGTCTTCATCATGGTGTCTCTTCACAGCAATAGGAAAATAACTAAGACACTCACACACTTTTAAAAAGCTGAAAACGAAATAAAAAACAAACAACAAAATAAGACAAACAAACAAAAGGAAGACAATCTCCTTTTACCGGATGTATATTTCTCTTCCAGGCTAGACTCAAAGGTCACTTTTTTGGGGGAGTGTGGGAGTTGGTTTTTTTGTTGTTTTACAGGGTTTCTCTGGTAAGCCTGGCTGTTCTGGAACTCACTCTATATATCAGGCTAGTGTTGAACTCAGAGATCCTCCTGGCTCTGCCTCCTAAGTGCTGGGAACAAAGGCGTTCACCACCATGCCCTACTGACATGTTGCTTTCTTGAATGAACCTTCCCTATTCATCTGGAGTGCAACAACTAATTATTTTCTCTCTTCACTTTAATTTTGTCCCTAGTTCTTTTCAACAGCTAATATGTACTTTAACTAGGGCCTTTCCTTTCCCTGTCTCCTGTTGAGAGTCTAATCCCCTCAAGAGCCAGGATTTACATCTGTTTTGTTCATTTGTATTTACTCAGTTTGTAAACACAGCTTGGTACAGATGTTTAACAAGTAACTGTAGAAATGGCAGAGGGATAGATGAATTTATAAATGCAAAAACAGAATGACGGAGTTGACAAAGACAAAAATAAAAAAACACATTTGTCAAGGAAAGTATCTAGGAAGGTGGTGGTAAATTTATTATTTATCCTGATAAATGGTGTTAGTTTAAATTTATTGTAAAAATAATTTTCCAGGCAAAAAATTTGAATTTATTTTAAAAACCTTAGTTTTTAAATAAAAGGAACTCAAACAAGGCACATTGATAGGAATATATCTTTCTTATAGAAGATTTACACATAATAATTATAAAAGGATTGGGGAAATAAAAAATTACCATTAAAATGATTAAAATTTATAGCTTGTATGATCCATGACTAGATATTAATATTGGTGCCCTAAAGTTTGCAGAAAGGCAAAATATTTGCACAGTCTCAAAGTATCACATCCCAAATACTTACAAAGCATAAAGAAAAGTAGTAATTCCATAGTGGAGAGGGGCAACAAACACTACCTATGGCAGATAACAAGGGAAACAAAAGTGAAGTGTACCTCCTGATAATGAAAACCACAAACGACATAAACTCTTCTGTGGCCCTTTTAGTTACTGTTAAGTTGCTGTGACAAAAAGATGACCATGACCAAGGCTCCTATAAAATAAAGAGTTTATTGGAGGCTTACGGTTTTAGAGGATAAGTTTATGGACATCACGGCAAGAATATGGCAGCAGGCAGACAGGCATGGTGCTGGAGCAGTAGCTGAGATCTTACATCTAGATCTCCAGTGCATGGCAGGGAGGGTGAGACTAGGCCTAGCAATGGGTTTTTGAAACCTCAAACCCTGCCCAAAGTGACACACCTCCCCCAACATGACCACACCTCTTAATCCTTCTAAGCAGTTCCACAAACTGGGAGGCAAGTATTCAAATATATGAGCCCAAGTGAGCCATTCTCATTCAAACAACCACAGTGATATTCTTACCAGACCTCCATAATTTTATGAGAAAATATCAAATACACTCAATCCAGGTGTATTCTACTAAATACTTAATCAATTTTCTTCAGAAATGTCAGTTCCATTAAGGGAAGAAAGGACTGAGAAACACCCAGACTGGGAGAGACTATAGAAACAGATCAAAATTGCATCTATCTAGGGTGTTAGGTTGGATCCTGAAACAGAGAAGTGACACAAGTTTTAAAAAGAGACAAAATCAAGTACTTCTTGTAATTCTGTGAATAGTTTAAGTTGATATTAATCTACTGTTTTTGATAAATGCATCTTGTTTGAATATTTTGTTAAACTCAGAGCAAGGTGAGTAAAGGTGTATGCGGAAATGTTTTACGATTTCCATATTTTTCTGCATATCTAAAACTATTTCAAATTTAAAATTATGGAAGGAATCTCAAAATAATAGTCACTGCATTTTGTAAACCACCCATCCTTCCACTTCATTGCCTCCACACACTTGGTATCTCTGCTATTCTTCCTGGTTCTGCCTCATGAAAAAAATCTCCTGTGACTCTCATGAGAATTTAAAACTGGTGTCTAATGCCTACATATTTCAGGAAAAGGCTCTGAAGGCTACACAGATTAAATAATGTGAACAAAATCTTTAGGTGATATATGATAGTGTAGGAGTTTATCATGAAAGACCTTGGTCCTGGGGTACCATAGGATTTCTCAGCTTTGGCACAACTAGTATTGGGCTTCATTATTAGTTGTGAATATTATCCAGTATTTAGAAGCATCCTTGGCTTTGACCAATAGGTGCTCATAGCACATTTTCTCTAGTTTGTAATAAAGCAAATATTTCTCTAGATATTGCCAGAGAGATAAAGCCCCTCCTTATTAAAAATTATTGAGGTAGAGAGGATTGAGAAAGGCCTGGGGAAGTGTGGAAGCTGTGCGACAAAAACCAGCATAGGTGTTAAGGGAGAGATAATTAGTTTTTATCATGTAGTATTACCCTGGAGCTAAATGGAGGTAAGAGAAAGGAGACAAAATCTAGTACAAATTACTATTGGGCAGACTCTGGGCACAGAGAACCTCTGACAGCTAACTGTGCTAAGTAAGCACTGCTCTGTTCTCCAGACTTTCCCTCCTGCTGTTCCCAGCAGGCTGACTTTTATCGATGGCATCAGAGAGGGTCTTGCATCTTGACTAGCAGTTGGGTTGGACTAATGGGAGCAATGAAAGAGAACCTGGAGGGTGGGAGGAGAGAAGGCTTGGGTCTTATCCTTCCTGCAGGCTTGTGGTCGGGTACAACTGCATCTCAATAAAACTTCTTCCCAGCAAAGCTCTTGGCTCCTGCTCTCTGTAGCCCAGGGCTGCTTTCTTCCTTCTGCATACTTCTCTTGTGCCAGGAGTGGTAAAAATCTTGAGCTAGTTCCTAGGGACCCTGCTATCTTGTTGTTGTTGTTGTTGTTGCTAGTTTTTGTTTCACCCTGTCCAATCTTCTGCTTGGTTCTTTTATTAGTTTCTCTGCAGTTACACCTTTTTAAGTAACCTGGAATGCTGACACAGAGAGTTGCAGACTATTTAGGGATTATATGTTTTAGCACTGTAGTACGATGTAAACAGGAAAGGAGAGGGCGGGCTTGAGGATGAAGGCCTGATCTTAATCTAAGAGGTGACTAAGTACATGATCATATTTACAACTGACAGGGAGCTTGAGTTTGAGGCATCAGTGGGGTACCCAAGCCAGGTCCACAGGCATGTGCAAGCCTGAAGCCTGGAAGAGTGTTATGCAGACTTGAGAATCTTTAACTGAAAATGATAGTTGAAATCTGGGGAGTGGTGTTATAAAGCACAACCAAAAAAAAAAAAAAAAAAGAAAAAAGAAAAAAAGCTGTGAAAACAGACATGGAATGACTGTGGTTACAGGTGGTGATAGAATTTCCAGGCTCATGAAAGAAAAAAGAGAGGGAGAGCAGAAGAGGAGGGGGCAGTGAGGGAAGGTGGTGAGGAAAAAGAAGTAGTAGGAGGAGGAAGGGTAGGAAGGAGGATGAGGAACGAGGAGAAATGAAAAGAAGAAATGATTACAGATATACGAAGGTCTCAACACCTAGGTGAGGGGAAGAGGGGGACACAGTGTAGACAGCAAATACTGAATTTTCAATTTTAGCTTAAAAAGGTATGTTACATGTTTATTTATTTATTTAATATGATATTCTAGTTTCCTTTCTGTTGCTATGATAAAACTCTCCAATCAAAAGCAGCTTTGGATGGAAAGCGTTTACGTCAGCTTATGGTTCCATGTCAGAGTCCGTCCCTGAAGGAAGTCAGGGTGGGAACGAGAGCAGGGCAGGAGCTTGAAGCGGAAACCATGGAGTAATGGTGCTCCTTGCTGGTTCACTCTCTGGCTAGGTGATGGGCTCAGGGTTGGCTGGTTTTCTAATACAACTCTTGACCACCTGCCTAGGGATTCGCAGAAATAAAAAAAATAAATATTAATATTAAATTAATATTCAAAATAATCCTTTGCAGCCATGGACACAGGCCAATCTGACCCATGCAATTCTTCAGTCAAGGCTTTCTTTCCTCTGAGATGACTCTATGCTGGGTCGATGCAGCAATCAAAGCTGACTAGGTTAGGTGCTAAGTTTGAAAAAGTCAGTACAATGACACAAAAAATATTTTTCTACTATGAATCAGTGAATGGAGGATAAGCAAAATGAAGTGAGCTACATGATTCCAGGTAAAGTTTGTGTCCTACTGAGTTAAAAAAAAAAAAGAAAACAATATATGCAACTGCTCAGTCGGGGAAGAGTTATATTAAAACAAATAAACAAAGAAACCCAAAATCTGGTTTGCATTACATGTTGAGAATAAGACATGGCATTACATGTTGTCTCTTCAGTGTCCTCAGAGGCTTATAGGATAAAAGATTAGTCACTGGCTTGTTTTTTGTTTTTTTTTTTTTTAATTGGAACCTGGTGAAATCTTTGGGAAGTGTGGCTTCACTGGAGGAAGTCAGACCATTGGGAACAAGCTGTTGAAAGGGATATTGGGAAACTGGCCATTTCCTTCCTCTGTCTCGTTGCTTCTTGGATACCACAAGTTGAGCGATTTCTTTTACCACACACTCCCTTTCACAATGTACTGCCTCAGCGCACACACAAAGTTAGCAAGGCCCAATGGCCATAGCCTTACGCTCTGAAATGTGAGGCAAAGGCAGATCTGTCCTCTTCATATGCTGATTGGCCCCATGTATTTTGTTATAGTTCTAGAAAGCTAACTAACTCTTTTTGAAACTATTCCCAAAGACACAGTGCTTCCATTTTTTTTTCAAGAATTAAAACAACCATATATAGATGAAAAAACTTTCTCTTTTAATAGCATCTTTTGAGTTGATAAAATGGGTTTATACTTTGATAGTATTTACCATCTGATGTAGACTTAGTCGACACATGTGCTCCCTGGGTAGGCAGGGTTTCCCATCTGCTTCCCTAGAAGACAGGCAAATGAATAGATCCCAGGAGTTCAAAGCACCTGAAAACATTAAACAACATTTAGTTCCTTCCAGTAAAGAATGTAATTATTTAAACCCTAAAACACAAGTAGCATTACAGTAAAATGCTAACACACAGAATACTAAAATTCAACTTTGTCTGGCTCAGAAGCTTAATGATTTATATTTAGCATTGTAATCTAGGGAAAGTTCAGGTGATGAATATTTATAAAAATTATTTTGAAAAACTAAAATTAGAATATAAGTATAATACCTTGGTCTTTTAAAAATTTATAAGACTTCTAACAAGAAAAAAGAATATGCTAGCAGGAAGTAAAATTAATAAAAATTTGAAGGTTTCATGAAAAATGAATCTGTGGTCTAGTTACAGATACTAGAATGAAGCTCAAATTTCAGAACGTAATGTGAACTGAAGCAGCTAATATTTCAGCTTTCACTCAGGACAAAATCCTTTGTCAGTAAGTCGTACATCCTGCCACAATAACTTGTCAACTTAGAGGAGTGAATTCTGGCTCATGGGTTATCATTTATGGGCATATGTGATTTTATTTTCACTGATTCTTCTGTGTGTGCATTTGTGTGAGTGTGGAATATGTGTGTAGAACACATACTGATGTGTGTGTGTGTGTGTGTGTGTATGTGTGTGTGTATATGTATGTGTGTGTGTGTGTGTATGTGTGTGTGTGTGTGTGTATGTGTGTGTGTGTGTGTGTGTGTGTGTGTGTGTGTGTGTGTGTGTGT
>CAJQZJ010001969.1:16732377-16749214 GCA_907164525.1 Lophiomys imhausi
TTCTTCTTCTTCTTCTTCTTCTTCTTCTTCTTCTTCTTCTTCTTCTTCTTCTTCTTCTTCTTTGTTTAGTGTTTCAACCACTGTAAGCCTCTAGGGGCCTAGGTTAGTTGGTGCTGTCAATCTTCATGTGTTGATCTTGACCCTCTGGGTCTCTCTCTTCCTCCTCCCTCTCTTATATTACGGCTCCCAGAGCTCCACCTAATGTGTGCTGTGTCTCTCAGCATCTGTTTTGTTCTGCTGCCGGGTGGAATTTCTCATAGGATACTAATGCAGGTTTCCTGTTCCTTTGGGTCTGTGGGTTTTAGGATAGTTATCCTGTACTATATGGCTAACATGCAGTTAGAAGTGAATATATGCCATGTGCATCTTTCTGGGTCTGGGTTAACTCACTCAGAATGAGCTTCTGTGGTACATCTACACAATGGAATACTACTCAGCTATCAGAAAAAAAGGAAAACATGCAATTTGCAACCAAGTAGATGGAACTAGAAAAGCTGTATTTTTCAACATTTATTTATTTCTTCAAGTTACATCTCAATCACAACCCCCTTTCTCCTCCTGTCTTAGTCTCACCTTCCTACCCTCTTCCCCCTCTACCTCCTATCTTTTTTTTTTAATTCAAGGTGTATGAAAGGTTGTATTTTATAGTAACAATAGGAAAGGTATAATTGTATAATTAAAAACTAAAGAGAAGGCATTATGTACTTTCTGTATACTTTCAGGGAATAGAATGACATTGTGATTTCAGATTCCATTTTTTATTTTTTAAATTGTGTGTGTGTGTGTGTGTGCCTGCCTGCCTGCCTGTGGGATTCTGCATGAGAGTGCAGAGCCCTCAGTGACCAGAAGAGAGTGTCATATCCCACAGAGCTGGAATTTTAGAGCTGTCTGATATGGATGCTAGGACTGAATTTCAGTGTTCTGCAAGAAAGTATGTGGCCATAACAATTGAGCAATTTCTTCTTATGAAAAAACTGAGGTTCAGAGTGTGAGAGAGAGACCTTGGAAGCTACCTCATCTTCATGTGTGAGCTATATTACTTTGGAGGTATGGTGCTTTTGGAATGGAGCTTTTCAGCCAATAACTATAAATGCCTACCGCATCTCCTCCTGGAGAATATTAAGTAAGTTAACACAAAAAAAGTGTATATAGCACAACACATTAATTAATACACAGTTAAAGACAGCTTAAAATAATTTCACTTGAAATGTAATAAAAAATTCAAAACTATACCTGAATGGGAAGATTTTTTTTTTATCACCAACAATATCTAATCAAGCAGGAGAAAAAAGAACTGGTATGTGCCGAAGAAAATGAGAAAGCTAAAAAAATCTCTCACCTACAACATCCAAGAAATCAAGGACTCAATGAAAAGACAGACCCTAAGAATTATAGGCGTAGAGGAAAGAGAAGACTCCTGACTCCATGGTCCAGGAAATATCTTCAACAAAATCATAGAAGAAAACTTTTCAAACCTAAAGAAAGAGATGCCAGTAAAAATCCAAGAGGCTTACAAAACACCAAACAGAAAAGAAACTCCTCTCGCCACATAATAATAGAAACTCCAAATGTAGAGAACAAAGAAAAGGATATTAAAAGCTGTAAGAGAAAAAGGCCAAGTCACACATACAATGACAGACCCATCAGAATCACACCTGACTGCTCCTCAGAAACTTTAAAAGCTAGAAGGGCCTGGACAGATGTCCTACAAGCCCTGAGAGAACATAGGTGCCCAGCCAGACTACTATACCCAGCAAAACTCTCTATCAACACAGATGGAGAAAACAAGATATTCCATGACAAAATCAAATTCAAACAATATCTCCTTACAAACCCAGCCCTACAGAAGATCCTAGAAGGAAAATTCCAACACAGAGAAGATAACTACACCCAAGAAAACCGAGGAAATAGAAACCTCCACAGCAACTAAACAAAAAGAAACACAAGACAGCCAGCTATACCAAAATAATGGGAAATAACAACCCCTGGTCACTAATATCCATCAACATCAACGGACTCAACTCACCAATAAAAAGACACAGACTTACAGACTGGATCCGTAAACAAGACCCATCTTTTTGCTGTATACAAGAAACACCCCTCACTATTGAAGATAAACACTATCTCAGAGTAAAGGGCTGGGAAAAGGTGTTCCAAGCAAATGGACCCAGGAAACAATCTGGAGTAGCCAACCTAATATCAAACAAAATAGACTTCCAATTGAAGTTAATAAAAAAAGACAGAGAAGGGCATTACATACTCATTGAAGGAAATATCCACCAAGAGGACATCTCAATATTGAACATCTATGCCCCAAATACAAAGTCACCTACATTTATAAAAGAAACACTTCTAAAACTTAAATCGCACATCGATCCAAACACTATAATAGTGGGAGACTTCAACACCCCACTCACAACAATGGACAGATCATCAAGACAGAAGCCAAACAGGGAAATAATGAGTCTAACAGAGATCATGAACCAAATGGACCTAACAGATATCTACAGAACCTTTCACCTATACACATAAGAATACACCTTCTTCTCAGCACCTCACAGAACCTTCTCCAAAATCGACCATATAGTTGGACACAAAGATAGCCTCAACAGATACAAGAAAATTGAAATAACCCCTTGTATCTTATCAGACCACCATAGAATAAAGCTGGACTTCATTAGCAAAAGAATCAACAGAAAGTCTACACTCACATTGAAATTGAACATCTCTTTACTAGAGGACCACTGGGTCAGGGAAGAAATAAAGAAGGAAATCAAAGACTTCTTAAAATCCAATGAAAATGAAGACACAACATACCTAAACCTATGGGACACAATGAAAGCTGTGCTATGAGAAAAGTTCATAGCACTAAGTGCCTTCAAAAAGAAAATTGTGACAGCTCATATTAGCGATTTAACAGCTTAACTGGGTGAATTGGGAAAAAAAGAAGCAAACACTCCCAAGAGGAGCAGAAGGCAGGAGATCATCAAACTTAGGGCTGAAATCAACAACTTAGAAACAGAAAGAACTATACAAAAAATCAATGAAACCAAGAGTTGGTTCTTTGAGAAAATCAACAAAATAGACAGACCCTTAGCCAAATTAACCAAAAGACAGAGGGAGAAAACACAAATCAACAATATCAGAAATGAAAAGGGAGAAATAACAACAGACATTGAGGAAATCCAGAGAATATTTGGATCCTACTTTAAAAATCTATACTCAATCAAATTTGAAAACTTAAGTGAAATGGACAATTTTCTTGATAGATTCCACCTACTGAAGCTAAATCAAGATCAGATAAACAGATTAAACAGCCCTATAACCCCTAAGGAAATAGAAACAGTCATTAAAAATCTTCCAACCAAAAAAAGCCCAGGGCCAGATGGCTTTAGCACGGAATTCTACCGGACCTTCAAAGAGGAGCTAATACCAATACTTTTCAAACTCTTTCACCAAATAGAATCTGAATGAACATTGCCAAACTCATTCTACGAGGCCACAATCACCCTGATTCCTAAACCTCATGAAGACCCAGCAAAAAAGAGAACTTCAGACCAATCTTCCTCATGAACTAGATGCAAAAATACTTAATAAAATACTAGCAAACCGAATTCAAGAACACATCAAAAGTATCATACACCATGATCAAGTAGGCTTCATCCCAGGAATGCAGGGATTGTTCAACATACGAAAATATATCAAAGTCATTCACCATATAAACAAGATGAAAAAAAAAAACCACATGATAATCTCGCTAGATGCAGAAAAAGCATTTGACAAAATCCAACACCCCTTCATGCTAAAAGTTCTGGAGAGAACGGGCATACAAGGACCAAACCTAGAAATAATAAAGGCAATATACAGCAGGCCAGTGGCCAACCTCAAATTAAATGGAGAGAAACTTGAAGCATTTCCTCTAAACTCAGGAACAAGACAAGGATGTCCACTTTCACCATATCTCTTCAATATAGTACTTGAAGTTCTTGCTAGAGCAATAAGACAACTAAAGGAGATAAAGGGGATAAACATCGGAAACGAAGAAGTCAAATTATCCCTATTTGCAGATGATATGATAGTATACATGAGCGACCCCAAAAATTCCACCAGAGAACTCTTACAGCTGATAATCACCTTCAGCAAAGTGTCTGGATACAAAATTAATTCAAAAAAATCAGAAGCCCTTCTTTATACAACAAACAAATGGGCTGAGAAAGAAATATGGGGAACAACCCCCTTCACAATAGCCACAAACAACATAAAATACCTGGGGGTAACTCTAACCAAGCAAGTAAAGGACCTGTACAACAAGAACTTCAAGCCCTTGAAGAAAGAAATGGAAGAGGCCTTTAGAAGATGGAAAGATCTCCCATGCTCACGGATAGGTAGGATCAACATAATAAAAATGGCCATCCTACCAAAAGCAATATATAGATTCAATGCAATTCCTATCAAAATACCAACACAATTTTTTATAGACTTGGAAAGAGCTAGTCTCAATTTCATATGGAAAAACAAAAAGCCCAGAATAGCTAAATCAATCCTGTAAAATAAAAAAACATCTGGAGGTATCACCATCTCAGATTTCAAGATGTACTACAGAGCAATAGTTGTAAAAACAGCATGGTATTGGTATAGAAACAGACCAGTAGATCAATAGAATCGAATTGAAGATCCAGAAATAGACCCACACACTTATGGCCACCTAATTTTTGACAAAGAAGCCAAAACGGCACAATGGAAGAAGGACAGCATCTTCAACAAATGGTGCTGGTCCAACTGGATGTCCAGTTGTAAAAGAATGAAATTAGACCCATTCTTATCACCTTGTATAAAACTTAAGTCCAAGTGGATCAAAGACCTTAATGTAAGGCTGGTCACTCTAAATCTACTAGAAGAAAAAGTGGGAGAAACCCTCGAACTAATTGGCACAGGCAACAACTTCCTGAACAGAACACCAACAGCTCAGGACTTGAGATCAACAATTAATAACTGGGACCTCATGAAACTGAAAAGCTTCTGTAAGGCAAAAGACACTGTCATTCGAACAAAATGGCAGCCTACAGACTGGGAGAAAATCTTCACCAACCCCACATCTGACAGAGGGCTAATATCTAAAATCTACAAAGAACTCAAGAAACTAAATGCCAAGAAACCAAATAATCCAATCAAAAAATGGGGGACAGAGCTAAATAGAAAATTCACAAAGGAGGAATCTCTAATGGCTGAGAGACACTTGAAGAAATGCTCAACATCCTTAATCATCAGAGAAATGCGACTCAAGACGACTCTGAGATTCCATCTCACACCTGTCAGAATGGCTAAGATCAGAATCTCAAATGACAGCACATGCTGGCGAGGGTGTGGAGAAAGGGGTACCCTGTACTCCATTGCTGGTGGGAGTGCAGGCTTGTGCAACCACTATGGAGGTCAGTCTGGTGATATCTTAGAAAACTTGGAATAGCTTTGCCTCAGGACCCAGCCATACCAGTTCTGGGTATACACCCAAATGCCTCTTCATGGAATCATAAGAAAGTTTCCTCATCTATGTTTATAGCAGCCTTATTTGTAATATCTAGAAACTGGAAACAACCCAGATGTCCCTCAACCGAAGAATGGGTTAAAAAACTGTGGTACATCTACACATTGGAGTACTATTCAGCTATCAGGAACAATGAAATTATGCAATTTGCAGCCAAATGGATGGAACTAGAAAAGCTCATCCTTAGTGAGCTAACCCAGACTCAGAAGGATGCATATGGCATCTATTCATTTATAGTAGGATTTTAGCTATATAGTAGAAGGTATCGATACTACAACTAACACACCAAAGGGAACTTGGACATAGACTTTTCATTTTTAATTTTTATTTTTAATTTATTTTTATATATATTTTTATATTTTTTCTATTTTTTAGTCTTTCTTATCTAATTGTCTGCTTATTGGTTTGTTTGTTTAGTAGTTCTCTCTCCCCGGCAATGAGACACTTTTTACTGATGGTACTGCTTCGTAGACCCCCAATGAATGAGGAGGCTCTTGGCCCTCATACGACCTCTCAACTGAGATGAGGGACTGTTATATAAGGACACCCCACCCCAGAGAAATGGGATGGAAGGGTTAGAAGGTAAAGAAAAAAAATGAAATGTGATGTTTTGGCCTTTTACTACTAATTGTCATAAACTGTTTTGGATAATTAAGAAATGCAAACTACTGGTTATGCAAGCCGGTCATTCTGATAGGTACTATGACAGCCTATTATAGTTATTTTGTAAGCTAATCAGAAATTAAGCTGCTAAGAGACAAAGAACATCTGCTTACCCTAATAGAAGAGATTGATAGGGCCTCTTCAAAAACCTCAAGAGCTCTGCAGAATATGGCATTCAAAGATGTTTTTGTAACTTTAGATTTTTTTATATCAGGACATATCAACTCCTGACAGCACCTCCTATTCTCCTCCAAGTAGAAGATGAGCATCGAAGAATCTCCAGTGGGAGATGATTGAATTAGTCCCAAGCCTATCTCTTGGTAGGAGAAGCCCCTTGCTCCAACTGTAGACAGAATGCTGTCCCAAAAGGACAAAACCTGGAAGCAGGTAAGTCGACAGCCTAGCTCTGCCAAGACAGGGTAGGTAAGTCCTTCATAACCCCTGCTCTACAATCAATGTCTGCCAGAGAAACGGGGCCAAACGACTGAAGATCGATGCTGTAATGTATGGAGAGAAAATGGGAACTGTCCAGGCAGCCACTGGTATGTCATTTCTTAGTTTGGGAAGCTGCAGACCCTATACTTCCTATAAAATCAGATATATTTATCCCTCTCAGGTCTCTGAGGTGATTGAAGAACAGATAGCTAGAGTCTCATAATTAAATTTTGAGTTGTTTAGGAGTCAAGAGAGTGTTATACATCTAAGAAGATACTTTTAAAATTGTGTTGCAATTAGTATGAATGTTGAGTCCGATATAGAACTTTAAACTCATGGAGATGGTTAGATAGTAGAATGTTAAAGTCAAGTACCAAATGCATATGGACTGGACATTGGGAATGTACGCTAAGCCATATAAGCCTCATAACTGTGACCTAATTACCTCTGTTGTTTTGTATTGTATTTATTATTATAAGAGAAAGAGCCATTTGTTGGACTGAAAGGGGAAACTGTAGGGGGAAATAAGATATACCTTAAACTTAAAAGAAAAAAAAAGGGAAGAGGATGGGGGGTTGAGGGTGGGAGGGTGGGACTGGAGGGGGGAATAGGGAGGGGACTGCGATTGAGATGTAACTTGAAGAAATAAAAAATGAAGGAAAAAAAAAGCATGTACAGGTGTTTTGCCTGCAAGTATGTATGTGCCCCACACATGTGTTTGGTTTGTTTGGAGGCCGGAATATGACATCAGAGGCCCTGAAACTGGAGTTATAGATGGTTATGAACTGTTATGTGGGTGCTGGGATTCAGTCAGTCTTCTGAAAGAGCTGTCAAGGCTCTTAACCACTAAGCCATCTCTCCAGCCCCCTAATTTTTCTTATCTGTCTTTGTGTTTACCAAGGTAAGGACCCACCCCACCCCACTACAGATTCTTGGTACAAATTTAGTAGCCTTGGGTTAGAGTTTACTGAAACTATAAGTAAGAGATAAAGCTATCTATATTTTAGGCTCAATAGAATGTATTAAAAGTAAATTTATTAAAAATGAATTTAAAAACTTAAAAATCAAAAAGAACTGGTATGTGTATGTTACACCAAGAAGAATGGCTGGAAGCACATATACCATTATTGGTCGTGATATTGCAAGGTGATGGGATTCAGGGTAATTTTCAATGTCTTCCTTGTAGTTGCCAGTACCTGTCTGAATATTCTACTGTAAACATGTAACATTGTCATAATCATAAAAATGCTTTAACTTCCTAAGCAATATAGTTAGAATATACTCAGAAATAAAGAAACAGAATGGTTTGAGAAAACATATATGTTTTCACCTACTGTGTACCTTCCAATATGCTTCAACATTCCAAAAAAATATTTTGAAGTTGATATGAATCTTGATAATTCATGTCAAGATTTTTCACATTCAAAATGTCTGTAAGACAGATTGCCTTAAAGATTTTCAATAGGAGCCTCATGTGATGTCAAATGCCTTTAATCACAGAAATCAGGAGGCAGAGACAGGTGGATTTCTGAGTTTGAGCCAGCTTGTTCTACAGAGCAAGTCCCAGGACAGCTAAGCTAGGGCTACATAGAGAAACCCTCTAGTGTGGCCTGAGCAGGTGGATTGCTCCGACCCAAAGGCACAGGGTGATCCTGAACCCCCACCCCTCAGAAGAAAGTGGAAGGACCACAACCACAGTCTTGATATCCTTGCTCCAGGGAAACTGCAGAAGCCATGTAAGTGCAGGCTAGCTACACTGGAGCATAGTGATTCTGGCAGAGAAAAGGGAGCTGAGCATCCCCGATTCCAAACACTGTGGTCTGCGTATGAATTCGACATCAGATCTCCCTGACTTCTCTTGCCTTACCCCTCAGCTGAATACCCAGGCTACAACACAAAGAGCTCAGACTCAGGAGCAGTGAAACAATCCCAGGCCATTGCTCATTGCCTGTTAGACATGGATTGTACCAGATCACTGTGCTTCTGGCTATTAGACACACATTGATCCTGAGAACCCCCTGAGAGCATCTTGGAAGGTTCATGAACAAGGTTTGACACATAAGCTGCAGGGGAACTAGAGCCCCACCCAACAGTCTGTGGCCTGCCACCCTGCACTGTCATCAATAAGAAGACCAGTTGGATCTCGGGAACCTACAGCAACACATCCCACCACAACCCCTGACCTGAGTCCCCAATTTGGACACAACAGGAAGGGGTGAGCTCTGGGAGACACACTGAGAACCAACCTCCACACAAGGCCCCATCCAGCCTGTGGAAGACTACAGTTCACCAAGCTATACGACTTCTACACCAAAGTGTCCTTCTTGGCACCAACCCCAGAAGGCACCAGGAACAAACAGCTAAGAACAACCAGATGGCTAAAGGTCAGTGAAAGAACAGATCTGACAAAAGTCAGGGAGATATGACTCCAAAAAAAAAAGCAGCTGTGATAGTACAGCAAGCTCTGACCACTCCACCACAGCTGAAACATATGAAAATGATGACAAATCTATACTCTGGAAAGTGATAGAGTCCTTTCAAGAGGAAATTAAATTTCTGAAGGAAGCTGGGCAGTGGTGGTGCACGCCTTTAATCCCAGCACTTGGGAGGCAGAGGCAGGTGGATCTTTGCGAGTTCGAGGCCAGCCTGGCCTACAAATTGAGTCCAGGACAGCCAGGGCTACACAGAGAAACCCTGTCTCGAAAAACAAAAACAGCCGGGAGGTGGTGGCGCACGCCTTTAATCCCAGCACTTGGGAGGCAGAGGCAGACAGATCTTTGTGAGTTCGAGGCCAGCCTGGTCTACAAAGCGAGTCCAGGACAGCCAGAGATATTCAGAGAAACCCTGTCTCGAAAAACCAAAAAAAAAAAAGAAAAACAAAAACAAAACAAAACAAAAAAATTCTGAAGGAATTCAAAGATTCTACAATTTTACAAGCAAAAGCAATGGAGGATACCGTTAGAGATCTCCAAGCCAAAGTGGCTCAACTTGAACAGGAAAGAAACAGGCAAGAAGCAAATTGGAGCAGGAAACATCAAAAACAAATAAAATTGTTCAAGAATTGAAATTGGAGTGGAAGCAATAAAGAAAACACATGCAGAAATAATCATGGAGGTGGAAAATCAAGGGAGAGAACAGGAACTACAGACATGAGTATCAAAAATAGGATACAAGAGATGGAAGACAGAATTTCGGGCATGGGAGATTCCATTGAAGAAATTAGTACAACAAACAAAAAAAAATAGAATTCTAAAAAAGTTCTCACCCACATCCATGAAATCAAGGACTCAATGAAAAGACAAAACCTAAGAATTATTGGTATAGAAGAAAGAGAAGACTCCTGACTTCAAGATCCAGAAAATATCTTAAACAAAATCATAGAAGAAAACTTCCCAAACCTAAAGGAAGAGATGCAAATAAAATTCCAAGAGGCATAAAGAACACCAAACAGAATAGACCAGAAAAGAAATTCTTTGTGCCACATAATTATTGAAACTCCAAATGTACAAAACAAAGAATATTAAAAGCGGTAAGAGATAAAGGTCAAGTAACGTATAATGGCAGACCCATCAGAATTACACCTTACCTCTCAGAAACTTTAAAAGCCAGAAGGGCCTGGGCAGACATCCTACAAGCCCTAAGAGAACATAGGTGCCCAGCCAGACTACTATACCCAGCAAAACTATCAACATAGATGGAGAAAACAAGATATTCCATGAGAAAAATCAAATTTAAACAATATCTACCCACAAATCCAGTCCTACAGAAGATCCGAGAAGGAAAATTCCAGCCCTTTGAAGATAACTACACTCAAGAAAACAGAGGAAGCAAAAAACTCTACTGCAGCTAAACCAAAAGAAACACACAACCACCACATACATCAAAATAATAGGAAATAACAACCTTTGGTCATTAATATCCATCAACATCAATGGACTCAACTCTCCAATAAAAAGACACAGGCTCACAGAATGGATCTGTAACAAGACCCAACACATTTTGCTGCATACAAGAAATGCATTCCACTAACAAAGATAGACGCTTCCTCAGAGTAAAGGGCTGGGAAAAGCTTTTCCAAGCAAACAGGCCCAGGAAGCTAGTTGGAGTAGCCATACTAATTCAAATAAAATAGACTTTCAACTGAAGGTAATCAAAAAAGATAGGAAAGGGCACTACATACTTGTTAAAGGAAAAATTCACAAGACGACATCTCAATACTCAATATCTATGCCCCAAATACAAGGGCACCCACATTTGTAAAAGAAACTCTTCTGAAGCTTAAAACTCACACTGATCCCCACACATTAGTAATAGGAGACTTCACCACCCCTCTCACAACAATGGACAGGTCATTAACACAGAAACCTAACAGAGAAATAATGAGTCTAACAGAAGTCATGAACCAAATGGACCTAACAGATATCTACAGAATGTTTCACCCAAACACAAAAGTATACACCTTCTTTTCAGCACCTCATGGAACCTCCTCCAAAATTGACCATATAGTTGGGCACAAAGCAAGCCTCAACAGATATAAGAAAATTGAAATAACCCCTTGCATCTTATGAGAACACCATGAAATAAAGCTGAACTTCGACAAAAACAGAAATAATAGAAAGCCTACACATTCATGGAAACTGAAAAACTCTACTGAGTAACCACTGGGTCAGGGAAGAAATAAAGAAAGATTTCAAAGACTTCTTAAAATCCAACAATGAAGACACAATATACCCAAACCTATGAGACACAATAAAAGTAGTACTACGAGGAAAATTCACAGCACTAAGTGCCTTCAAAAAGAAAATTGTGACAGCTCATATTAGCAAATTAACAGCAGAACTGGAGGAACTGGAAAAAAAGAAACAGACACTGCAGAAGGCAGGAAATCATCAAACTTAAGGCTGAAATCAACAACTTAGAAACAAAAAGAACAATACAAAGAATCAATGAAATTAAGAGTTGGTTCTTTGAGAAAATCAACAAAATAGACAAACCCTTAAACAAATTAACTAAAAGGCAAAGGGAAAAAACCCAAATCAACAAAATCAGAAATGAAAAGGGAGAAATAACAACAGACATCGAAGAAATCCAGAGAATCTTTAGGTCCTACTTTAAAAATCTGTACTCTGCCAAATTTGAAAACCTAAGCAAAAGACAATGTTCTTGATAGATTCCACCTTCTGAAGTTAAGTCAAGATTAGGTTAACAGATTAAACAGCCCTATAACTCTATTTCCTATAAGGAAATAGAAACAGTCATTAAAAGTCTCCTAACCAAAAAAAGGCCAGGGCCAGATGGTTTCAGCACAGAATTCTACCAGACCTTCAAAGAAGAGCTAATACCAATACTTTTCAAACTCTTCCACAAAATAGAAACAGAAGGAACACTATCAAACTCATTCTATGAGACCACAGTCACCCTGATTCCTAAACCACACAAAGACCCAACAAAGAAAGAGAACTTCAGATAAATTTCCCTCATGAACATAGGCGCAAAAATACTTAATAAAATACTGGTAAACTGAATCCAAGAACACATCAAAAGTATCATACACCATGATCAAGTAGGTTTCATCCCAGGACTGCAGGTATGGTTCAACATATAAAATCTATCAACGTAATTCGCCACATAAACAAGATGAAAGAAAAAAACCCCACATGATCATCTCACTAGATGCTGAAAAAGCATTTGACAAAATCCAACACCCTTAATGCTAAAAGTCCTGGAGAAAATGGGCATATGAGGTCCGTACCTAGAAATAATAAAGGCGATATTTGACAAGCCAGTAACCAGCATCAAATTAAATGGAGAGAAACTTTTCCTCTAATGAGAGAGAGAGAAGCATTTCCTCTAAACTCAGGGACAAGGCAAGGATGCCCACTTTTGACTTATCTCTTCAACATAGTCTTGAAGTTCTTGCTAGAGCAATAAGACAACTAAAGGGGATCAAGGGGGATACAAATTAAAAACGAAGAACTCAAATTATCCCTATTTGCAGACGATATGATAGTATACATAAGTGACCCCAAAAATTCCACTAGAGAACTCTTACAGCTGAAAAACACCTTCAGCAAGGTAGCTGGATATAAAGTTAATTTTAAAATATCACAAGTCCTTCTTTATACAACAAATAAATGGGCTGAGAAAGAAATAAGGGAAGCAACACCCTTCACATTAACCACAAATAATATAAAATACCTGGGGGTAACTCTAACCAAACAAGTGAAAGACCTGTATGATAAGAACTTCAAGTCCCTGAAGAAAGAATTTGAAGAAGATATCAGAAGATGGAAAGATCTCCCATGCTCATGGATAGATAGGATCAACATAATAAAAATGGCCATCCTGGCAAAAGCAATATAAAGATTTAATGCAATTCCTATCAAAATACCATGACAATTCTTTATAGACCTGGAAAAAGCAATTCTTAACTTCATATGGAATAACAAAAAAACCCAGAATAGCTAAATCAATCCCTTACAATAAAAAAAATCTGAAAGCATAACCATCCCAGATTTCAAGCTGTACTACAGAGCAATAGTAATTAAAAAAAACAGCATGTTACTGGTATAGAAACAGACCAGTGGATCAATGGAATCGAATTGAAGACCCAGAAATGAACCCACACACCTGTGGTCACTTAATTTTTGACAAAGAAGACAAAACTGCACAATGGAAAAAGGACAGCATCTTCAACAAATGGTGCTGGTCCAACTGGATGTCCACATGTAAAAGAATGAAATTAGACCCATACTTATCACTTTGTACAAAACTTAAGTCCAAGTGGATCAAAGACCTTAACATAAGGCCTGACACACTAAATCTACTAGAAGAGACAGTGAGGAAAACCCTCGAGCTCATTGGCACAGGTGACAATTTCCTGAACAGAACAACAACAGCTCAGGATCTAAGACCAACAATCAATAAGTGGGACCTTATGAAACTGTAAGACAAAAGACACTGTCATTCAAACAAAATGGCAACCTACAGATTGGGAAAAGATCTTCACCAACCCCACATCTGACAGAGGGCTACTATCCAAAATTTACAAATTACTCAATAAAGTAAATGCCAAGAAACCAAATAATCCAATCAAAAAATGGGGAAGTGAGCTAAACAGAGAATTCACAAAGGAGGAATCTCTAATTGCTGAGAGACACTTGAAGAAATGCTGAGCATCCTTAATCATCAGAGAAATGCAAGTCAAGAAAACTCTGAGATTCCATCTCACACCTGTCAGAATGGCTAAGATCAAAAACTCAAATGACAGTACATGCTGGCGAGGTTGTGGAGAAAGGGGAACTCTCCTCCATTGCTAGTGGGAGTGCAAGCTTGTACAACCACTATGGAAATCAGTCTGGCAATATCTTAGAAAAGGTGGAATAGCTCTACCTCAAGACCCAGCCATACCACTTCTGGGTATACATCCAAATGATTCCTCAACAAACCACAAAGACATTTCCTCATCTATGTTCATAGCAGCCTTATTTGTAATAGCTAGAAACTGGAAACAACCCAAATGTCCCTCAACCGAGGAATGGATAAAAAAACTGTGGTACATCCACACAATGGAATACTACTCAGCCATCAGAAACAACGAAATCATGCAATTTATAGTTGAATGGATGGAACTAAAGAAGCTCATCATGAGTGAGCTAACCCAGACTCAGAAGGATGCACATGGCATCTATTCACTTATAATTGGATTTTAGCCATATAGTATAGGATAACTATGCTACAGCCAATTCACCAAAGGGCACATGAACATAGACTTTGTTACCTGTCAATGAGACACTTTGCCCTAGTGGTGCTGTCTTGTAGGCCCCCAGTATATGAGGAGGCTCTTGGCCTTCATATGACTGCTGAACTGGGGTGGGGGACTGAAATGTAGGGACACTCCACTCCAGAGGAATGGAATGGAAGTGATAGCGGGCAGAGTGTAGGAGGGCAGGACTGGGAGGGGTGGAAAGAGGGTACTGTGATGGAGATGTAACCTTAGTAGTAAATAAACATAAAAAACTCAAAGAAACAGAAAGAAAAGGTATTCAATGAGTAATCAGATTTATTTCTAAAAAAACAAGCAAAAATAGGTTTCATCATGTTATTTTCATGCTGTGTACATTCATGAATTAGATATTTAAGGCATCACACAAATAATATCTTGCTGATAAACATAATGTGTTATTTCTTCTGAAGATAGACAAGTGCTGAATATGCAACCCTGAGCAAACATTTGTTAATAGGAAGGTGTAAGCACTCATTATTTCTGGCACAGTGGCTATATGGGTTAAAACAAGTTGACTACTGAGAGTAGCAAAGTACTCACTTGTGCAGTGATGTCAACAGGACCAGAATGTAGCATTGCTAGGAATCAAGATTCTTAAACTGCCTCACATCCCCACTGAGTCATATCTTCTAAAAGAGGAGCTCACAGTCTTCCAGATAGCAAGTCTTCCAGACAGTTCTGCTGCGTGCCAAGTCTGAGAATAAGGATCCTGGCAAATCAGCAGGTACTACATTGGAGCTCTACCAACATATGTTTTTAACAAACAGACTGGAATTCCCTTTACTTTCTGATGATCAGAATCTTTTTTGGCTAGCCAGTGGAGATGCAAGCCTGCCCCACCTGAGCCTCCCTACCCTCTGTGCCTTTAAGCACTGCTTGGTCATTCTGATAAAGAAGTGGAAGACCAACTCTTGGATTTTTTGAATTCCAAGAGTTCTTGTTCTAAGAGGAACATTTTGTCACATAAATGATAAGATTCATATATGCCTTTCACATTTTTTTTTCTTCAAGAAAGAACTGAAAGTTGTTGTGGTCATGAAAAGGTTACTTGTTGGTAGACTTTTTGTTTCTTAGAAATCAGGAATGTTCAGAGAAGCTGCAACAAGATTCCAGAGAGCTTTCACTAGGTAAGGGGTGAATTCTTTTCTTCAGTTAATTATATGCAGACTGGTCCCTGAGCACATTAAGCTTTGCTCTGCCATCTAGCTAAGTCCCATCACTGTTAGCAACTTAATCTTAAACTGTAGATAAAATTGTTACTTTATCAATATAGGCTTATTTCTTTCAATTGCATATCCATTGAGAATATGCAAGATGCCAAGCATGTAGAGTAGCATATAAGTGAGCAATAAAACTTGCCAGTTTATGCTGTTTATGTTATAGAAGGAGAGATAATATAAACATGTGAAATTATTTTATAAATACACAAAACATTCTCTAAGCACCAGAGAGGTATAGATGAAGTATGAAGAGGTCTCAGAATAATAGAACTAGTATTTCTAATTTGAGATACAGTTATGGGAAAATTCATGTATTCTCTTAGAGTTTAAGAAATAACATACAGGGCTGGAGAGATAGCTCAGCAGTTAAGAGCACTGGCTGTTCTTCCAAAGGAACCACGTTCAAATCCCAGCACCATATGGCAGTTCACAGCAGTCTGTAACGGCTGGGCGTGGTGCCACACGCCTTTAATCCCAGCTGTCGGGAGGCAGAGGCAGGTGGATCTCTGTGAGTTCAAGGCCAACCTGATCTACAAAGTGAGTCCAGAACCGCCAAAGCTACACAGAGAAACCCTGTCTTGAAAAAACAAAAAACAAAACAAAACAAAAAAAAAAAGAAAGAAAAGACAGAAATAACATAGAGGAAATTCTGATTTGTGTATGTTTTTTATGTTCCGCAAAGGTTTGAGTATTGAAATCCTGGCTTTACTACTGTAGTGGAGGGAAGAAGTTTGAAATTATTTATAAAGTGAGATTAGTAGGAAGTCCTTAAGTCAAGTGCAAGCCAGACTACAGAAAGGATGTGGGAAACAGTCTCTCACTAGCTTCAAGTACACACACACACACACACACACACACACACGGTAAATAAAATAAACTTATTTATATAAGAGGGAGCACCAGGAAAAAAAAAAAAAACCTGAGCAGCAATGCCGTGAAGAAAGCTTTGAAATATTATCAAGTAAATTGCTATAGTTTCCCTCAGTCTCCTCCTGTACCCCTCCTACAGCAATGGGCAAAGAGACACCTTGTTGGTGGTGGTGTTCTTGTATCAGTCAGGTGCAGAGCAGATGGCAGTCCTTTGCTCATCCTAGCTTGATGCCTGACTGGGTGACCAAAGCTGCCTTATGCCTGGGACTCATAAAAATAAAATAAAATAAAATAAAATAAAATAAAATAAAATAAAATAAA
>CAJQZJ010001969.1:16749224-16768568 GCA_907164525.1 Lophiomys imhausi
AAATAAAATAAAATAAAATAAAATAAAATAAAATAAAATAAAATAAAGTAAAATAAAATAAAACCTAGGCAATGCGGCATGGGAAGAGGAAAACAGACAGAGATCTGTTGACCACCACGCCACACAGACCTACCCTCCAGCACATGGCACAAGTGGTTCATACACACGTGATGGTTGTCATGCCACACAGCATGAATGGTGGATGTTACCCAAGGGCCCACCAGCCATGAGGCCAGTCCAAAGTGGGAGCCACCACAATGTGCAAGTGTGTGGTGTTCAAATGGGAGAGAGAGGGAGGTGGAGGAGTTTGAGCAGTATGAGAGATGGAATTGGAGACTCGAGGGTAGAGAGGAGTAGCCTGTTGTAAGTGGCCAGCTATGCCACCTGGGGCCATGATGAGGTCCCAGCACAAGCTCATGCTGAGGACCATGTCTGAGTTCACGGCTACACAGTGGCAAGTGCCAATTTCTGTGGCTCATGCTGCCACCAGAGAACGTGGGGATGTTCCAAATCAGGACAGCAATTGGGGACCATGTGGATGTCCAGAGACTGTATATAACTGGCCCCATCCTCACTGTATGTGCACTCTGGAGAGCTAGTCCCATCTCTCACCTGCTGCAGCATTCAGAAGAGCAGGCTCTGCACCTTGCCCAGGCAGCACAGTGGAGCAGGCCCTGGGGATGGGGTGCTGGTGAGCCAGCCCTGAGGGCATGAGTGTGGGAGAGCAGACTCTGCCACTCATCTGCCACCATGGGGTGGTACAAGTGCAAAAGTGATGCCACTCCATCCCCATCCCTCACCACCTCCAGCAGTCAAGGAACGTTCCCCACAGGGTCATGAGTTCAGGAAAGTTAGCCCTGACCCTCACCACCTGCAACACTCAGGAAAGGGATCGCTGCATCTCAGATGGTCAGCACACCAGAGCTGACCCTGGAGATAGGGACCACAGGTGAGCCAGTCCAAAGGGTGATAGTGTGGGAGAGCTGACCCCACCACTTGTCTGCTGTGAGGCGGCATGGGTACAGTGGTGATGCCCTCCTCCTCCCCACCTCACGACCTGCAGTAGCTAGGAGAGCCGGCCCTGAGGTCTTGAGAGCAGTAGAGCTAGCCCTCCCTCATCACTGGCTGTATCACTTGAGAGAGTGGGACCCTGAACCTCACCTGGGCAACACAGTGGAGCTGACCCTGATGGCAAAGGCTCTCATGAGCCATCCCAGAGAGGGTGAGAACAGGAGAGCTGGCTCAGCCCTTTGCAGGCTGAAGCACTTGGGAGAGTGTGCCCAGAACCTTGACTGGGAAAACCACTGGAGTTGGCTCTGGAAGAGTGGGTGAAGGTGAATTGGCCTCAAGGGAGTGAGAGCAGGAGAGCTGACCCTGTGACCCACTGATGGCAGTATTGGGTGGCCTAGCTGGAGCAGTGCTGAGGAGCTCACCTTGGTGGTACCAGTAAGGGAGAGCCTGCAGACTGATCAGCTCAGCTACCACTCAGTCCCAGATCCAGGGCTCTGAACTGGTCCATCCCAAAATCTGTATCATCTACAAATGGGTGAGACATGTGAAAGGGCCAGTCCTGCTGATCTAAAGTTGCAGGATCTTCATGACACAGGACAATAGGATAATCGAAAGAAATCTCCAGGAGGATCCAGTATTGATGTTATCACAGAAGCCAGAGATCTCAAACCAGAACTCATTGCAATGGAACATTTGCAAGTCAAGATTTGTGGACAGAGGGATATATTGTGGGACACACTGTGACATACTACAGCTTCTATGAGGATATGTTTTCTATGCTTTGTTTTTGTTGTTTGTTGTTTGTTTGTGTTTTATTTAGGGGGAAAGGCTACAAAGGCAAAGGGTGGATATGAGGAGACCAGGAGATTAGAGGGACTGGTGTGGGTGATGTGAAACTCACAAAGAACCAATAAAAAGCTTTTTAAAAAAAATTGTTATAGTTCCTCATTCTAAAGATATGTTAATGGCATTATAAAAACCATTTAAAAATAATGATATCTACCTCCATTCCCATCCCAACACATTTTCTTCAGTGAGACCGAGGCATTGGATTAAAATAGTTTAACTTACTTAAGTTATTCAAACCTGTGGGCAAGCTGGCTATAGCAGGGATATGGAGACATTAGACATCATGGCATAGAAATCCCTGTAAGTCAAATTAGGAAATATTGGTTTTACTTAAGCAGCAAATAAATAGGTGCACACAGAGAGCAGCAAAGCAAAAAATAGGAAGGTGTAGCCCTGGCAGAGGCACACTGTGCAGGGATCTGTGACAAGTGTGTGTTGTTGAAGAGGGATAGAGTCTGACATTGAGTTGTAGACCCCAAGAGGGAGCTGGAATGTAGAACTAAGTACAGATACATGTCAGATAAGAACAGCAGATATTGCTGGCAATATCCATTTTGTGTCCTTTCTGTGTCACACATGTCCAGGCAAGGTACCAAATAAATAATGTCTGACATGCACCTAGAACTGCTTGTCTATTAAAATTCTGCCTATAAAAGGCAGATTAGTATTCAACATTATTTAAGGACTACATTCAATGAGTAAATAGAACTGCTTGCCTATTAAAATTCTGCCTATAAAAGGCAGATTAGTATTCAACATTATTTAAGGACTACATTCAATGAGTAAATTATTGAATTTACAAAGTAGGAAAAAATATTGATGGAATGTCAAGACATGGAGCAAAAAGGATGGTCCAGAAAAATGTCTTGGAGAAAACCTATCTTTGGAGGAAGAAAACAAAGAAAGCATTGGAAGGAAATCAAGGGGCGATCTTAATTAATTTGAGGAAAATGGAGTCTAAAAAAAGAATGATTTTAGGCAGTTTCAACAGCTTTATGATACTGAGATTAGAAAGTAAAAGCTGTCCAGTATTAACAAGTAGACCTGGAATATGGTATGAACTTGCCAAACTCCTATACTGAAAAAAACAAAAAAGAAAGAAAGTTCAAATGTCTCAGGCGTCTAATCACTAATGAAGTGATTAGTGAACCCTCGTTAGTGAAATGGGCACACCATCTTTGGAGTCTCAGCCTCCCCCTCAGCTAATGAACAAACACTGTCCCTTGAAAGACCCTAGAAAGAGTTTGTTTTTCTTTCTGGGAGTATTTCTTCCTTATAAATATGACACAGATAGTATTTATTTTTGTAAATTACATCTACCATGTAAAACAGTATAGTCCAGGGCAAAACCAAACAAAAATCTTCCATTCTAAAGCTATATGAAAAGAATAATGCCTTGAAATAAATTATTTATAAAAATTTCAGTGTTGCATCTTAAAAACAAACCTGTAAGTAGAGGAAAAGTATATTGAACAAAATAGTTCAGAGAAAGCATCTTCAAAGTATTATTAAATAGTTCCCAGCTTTGGGAAATTCACATACCCAATCTGGATTCTATGAAGATCAAACAATTACAAAGAAGCTAGGCTTGAGGGAGAAACGCTATGATTTCAGTAAACATCTGGTTGCTATTTTCTTTTTAAGAATGAATCCACTTAAGGAAACAGTCTAGTTTTGACCAAGCTTTTTAAAATAGTGAAAGAGAAACATACACACTGGCTTTTTGTTCCCTTTGTACTGTGGAGGGTAAAGAAAACATCAGAACAGGAGGTCACTTCCAGCTCGACTTTTATAAATAAGAAAGATTTTTGCAAAATTAAACTAAATTGAACTTGAGTCATGGTGTAAACAAGTGGATAGACTTAAGGTTACATAAACAATTCCTTGCACTCCACTGTACCAATTAAAGAACACATTCTGTTTGGTTGTAAATACGTCAGTATTTCCTTATGCACTGAGGAAAATAACAGTAAACCTGGGCACACAATTACTGAGTGTCATAACACAATGAAATAGAAAGGCACAGCTTTATAAGTTTCTTTGATTCAATTTCTTTTTTTTTTTTTTTAAGCCCTAGTTTGATTAAAGTTCAGAAGCACTTCCGATACTACCCTGGGCCCATTACTCACGTAATAAAAAGCACATGTGAGATGTGTTCTAGGTGGAACGTTGACCCAGCAAGGCACATTGAACCTTTTTAAATGTGACCTTTACTCTTTTGTCTTCCTGTTAAATAGTTAAACTGCAAATTAAAGCCAGAACAGCAGCAAGATGTCTGTGGGGAGTAGGGGGAGGAAAAGGAATGAGAAGTTCATCAGACTCTCAAGTTTTAGGTTATCAATGGAAGCACCTGCAATACATATGCACAAACAGCCAAAGGAGACCAATTCCAAACTGGGACCAGATTAGTGAATTTCCATCCTTCCTTTCCTGAATTCTTCTCTTCTGTCCATATAATGCCAGATGGAAGCTAAGACTAAAGAAATGTGCCCAATAACAAGAGCTAATGTTTTATCTGGTGATCTCTTCTTTCATGTCCTCTCTGTCTCTCTGCCTCTCTCTGTCTCTCTCTCTCTGTCTCTCTCTCTGTCTCTCTCTCTCTCTCTCTCACCTCCCTCCTTCCCTGCCATGTGTCATTGCATCATAAGTCAGAAGATGGTCATTTGCTAGTCTTCCTGCAGAATGCAACTCAACCGCACCAAACACCAGCAATGTGTTCAAGGCAAACTTTCCAACTGTGAGAGGTGCACTTTTACATTAGAACAGGTCTGAGGAGGTTAAAGATGCTCACCCTTAGTCTAGAGCTACTACAAATAACCCTGGCATGAAAGCCTCTTGTTAAAAATGGGAATTCAAAAATATTGGTTCTGCTACATGAGGGTCTCTCAGAAACAGGTTTTGCAATAGTAATATACTATTTCTTATTTTCTGATTCTTGCTGCAGTTCGATTTTCACTACAGCTGGAGAAATGTATCTTCTTCAAAGATCTGTAAATAATTCTGACTTGGCAAAATATATATTCTGTCAGGATCTCTTGAACATATTATTTGGAGTCTACCCTGAAAGTAGGTCAATAACTTTGACAAAATATCTATTTTCTTTAGGCTACTGCATCATTCTATGAATTAAGACTTTGATTTACTAAATGGTACCTGGATCTTATGAAAGTAAAGAATTTGATGGTGGTTTTTTTTTCTTTGTTTTTGTTTGTTTGTTTTGTCTTTTGCTTGAGTGAAGAATGCGTTATGAAAATCCTACCTCATAAAAGTACCTTTTGGAAGGAAGGTATTAAAATAGCACAAAGTGAGTCTTTTACATTATGCCAGGAAAGAACCGCATAGAGCAATGCAGAGGACACAGACAGGCCCTTGGGACAATATGGACTTTTGGACCATTTATTCTTGTTGCTTTCTAGGTTCACAAAATCAAAAGCTATAAGCTCACTTTCACATTCTCTTCACTGGAAAACAGCTTTAGGCAATACCATTGGCTTCCTTGTTTTACACAACAGTGGAGAGAGGGAGCTAGGCAACAGCTGCCATCATCAGTCTCTGTTTCCTGACGGTGGTTGCTTCAAGTTTCTTTCACCTAACTTCCCTGCAATAATGGACTGTACCATGAACAGTGAGTGAAGGGAGGCCCTCCCTCCCACAGACTGCTCCCGTTGAAATACTTATTACAGCACCAGCAGAAGAAACTAAGACATCACTTGAAGATAGTTTAAATCTTGACTACCTTATAAAGTCATTTTCAATGCAGACAGAAAAGAGAATTTTGAATAGTTTTTTCACTGTGGGAATTAAAGACGAATATCAGAAGACTAAGATTTAAAGAAACATCTGTAGGGGAATTTCTTTCTATGCAAACCTGATAAACAGCTTTTGAGACATAGTCACTAAACAAACCTTTCAAACTTAGATAAAATTTGAACATGCAGACACACACACGCACACACACACACACACACACATTTGACTCTAACCTATGTATATACAACTATTTTGAATAAAAAAGTGAATGTAGGGCTGGAGAGGTGGCTCAGAGGTTAAGAGCACTGGCTGTTCTTCCAGAGGTCCTGAGTTCAATTCCCAGCAACCACATGGTGGCTCACAGCCATCTACAAGAGATCATTTGCCCGGGCATATATGTAGAGCAAATACTGTATACATAATAAATAAATAAATGTTTTACAAAAAGTGAATGTAACTTAAAATGCAGGAGGACCAAAATATATTAAACAAACTGGTATGGTAGCTCATGCCTATAACCATGGCACTCAGAAGGCTTAAGCAAGAGAGTTGTTGCAAGACTGAAAAGGAATAGGAAGAAAGGAAGGAAGAAAGGAGAGAAGGAAGGAAGGAAGCAAGAAAGGAAGGAAATGAAGGAGGAAAGAAGGAAGAAAGGTAGACATGAAACAGGGAAGGAAGTGATTTTCTTTCTTCTTTACTATAGTTTTTGTATAATTAGTGACTACATCTCTCATTCCATAAACTGAGTCTTTTATTAATGTTTCAAGGATCATTTGGATAACTTACATTAAGAAGAGGCAGCTAAGCATGGTGGCGCACGTCTTTAATCCCAGCAGTGGGGAGGCAGAAGCTGGTGGATCTCTGTGAATTCGAGGTCACCCTGGTCTATAGAGTAAGTTCCAGGACAACCAGAGCTGTTTGGCTGTTTGTTACACAGAGAAATTCTGTCTCTAAAAACCAAAAAAAAAAAAAAAAAAAAGAAAGAAAAGTCTGTCTTAAAGCCTTGTTTAAAGGATGATTCTTCAGAATATGATGTGTAAAGCTTAATGTCAATACAAATACTGAGCAGTACCTATGATAATAAGCCCTGCAGCTTCTCATAGGAATGGTTTCACTGTAGCCCACTGTAGCCATGGGATACTCCAGCCCCTTCTGGTGGGTTCTGGAGAAGCAAGATGTGGAATACACTTTTCAATAGAAATGTTTCTCTGGCCCATGATTCACAGCATTACTTACTGTTCTGTGTCATATTCCCTTTTTAAGGTTGTTTTATATAAAAACTGGTGGGTTATGTGGGAAGCTGCAAGGAGTGAGACTTGTTCCTTTCTCCTGAAAGCTTTCAGCTGTTCTAGATTTTGGAGGTTTAACAGCTAAGCCTGTAATGTTGTAGCTAAGAAGGAATATCCAATATGGGTCCTAATTTAATAGCTCCATTTTGGTAGTTGTATTATTATGTGTTTTATTGAAAGCCATACAATCTTCCTGAATGAGGTTTGTTGCAGTTTAAAAACACAAATCATCTCAAACCTAGGTTCCAACTGTCAGCTTGTTATTGGATCAAGTTACATCCATTTATTTATCAGATACATCTAAATACATCAGTCAAAAAGCTTTTCTATAAGGGTGCAATAATATAAATACTATGGTAGAGGACCATGCAATGTCCATTGCAACTAACCATAAACCATTGTAGCCAAACATAATATGAAAGCAAAAGAGTGTGACTGTGTTCCAATAAATCTTTATTTGCACAAGCAGGCACTGGTTCAGATTTGGCCAACCTTGGCAATTAAGGCCTTTTACTTCTTTTATTTCTTCAGAAACCATTCCATAAGAATGTTCTCAAATAAGGAAACAGAAATGTAATTCAAATTCTATGGCTTTGAAATCATGTTTGGACTAACACAGAGAATCTGAAAGCATATGATGTATTTGAAAGTTGAAAAGGAGCTATGTACACACTACTCTTCAAGTACACATGAATAATTCTGATCCAGGATAAAAACTACTAGGAGTCAGAGTCTTTTAGGACACATTTTTTTAAAGTTAAACTTTTTTTTATAAGCTTCTACCTTTTATATAAAATATCTACTCTCTTTTAGGCCACTATGCCCTAAAGCACTGATTTATTAAATAGCACCTGCATGGTAGGAGAAAGAGTACCTTTTCCTTAGAGAATTATATGCTCCCCTGAATGCAAGGACGTAAGGTCTATTTTTCAAAAGAAAGGGATTAGAAGGCCATGAAAGTATGCTTTCAATTTGTGACATTTTGTAGGCTTAGCTCTAAAAAGACCATTGTCCTTGTGCTGTTCTCAAAACCAGTGTAAAGTTGAAATAATGACTGTAAGCACCTATACTGTTAAATTATACGCACTACAATGGTACAGCAGCAACCAGGCTTTTGTGCAGTTTTCTTTCTAAAATTAGTCCTGAGAATTATTGCTCCTTGAGCCCATCATCTATTCCTTAGATCAGTATCCTTAATCTGGCTGCATGTAAGAATCACATGTATGTGTTCTTAGCACATACAATTCAGACCCTGTCCCAGCACTATGAATAAGATAAAATGTAGGCAGGACTTTATTTGCTTCTTCTTAAACTGGGCAAGGGAAAGTGATTAAATCCATTCCACATATTACTTAAAAATAAATATTACAACTGCCTTTGACAGCGATCCAGAGTTAAATGACTTACACATATATAGTCCAGCCCATAATGTTTCCCAATGGAGTCATCAGCTTCTCTTATGGCTCTAGGATGGAACTGACTCCTAGGGAAGGAGAGTCCATAATGTTCATATCTTAGTTTAGGACCTGATATTGGCAACTTTTAATTTCAAATGGTATTTATTAAATAGAATTAAAAGGAAAAAATAAATAAAGGAAGGAAGGATGGGAGGAAGGAAGGAAGGAAGAAAGGAAACACAAAACCCAGGGGCTGGAGAGATGGCTCAATGGTTAAGAGTACTGGCTGCTCTTCCTAAGGTTGGGGTTCTTTTCCCAGTACACACATGGGGCTCAGAGCTGTCTGAACTCCAGTTTCTGGGGATCCGATACATCTGGCCTGTCAGGGCAACATTCACAGAAGTGATACACAGTCATATATACAGGCAAAGCACCTGTACACATAAAATAAAATTAAAATTAAAACAAAACAAAAAATTTGTAGCAAATTACAGTTAACAGTAGAATGATGACTGTCTGGCCTATCACCCTTTTGTATTTTCTTCTAACTTTTATTATTTGTATCATCATGTAAAGACTTTTTAAGATGACTCTAAGATGAAAAAAGGCCACCTGTGCCTTAATAGATGGTGTAAGAAGGAAGGGCAGCAGAGTGATTGGGGTGAAGCTAGGACAGTAGAGAAGAGCCGGTAGAAATAGAGGGTTTTTTTTGGAAGAGGGAAATAGGTCTCATACTCAGTTTCCCTTGTTTCACCCTGCCCCTGTGCCTGCTGCAGCATTGGCACGGGCATCTACTGTAGGAGTTAGATAAATTAGATTTAGGAAATATATAGGAGTTTCTGATACTGTCTCTGTAGGAGTTAGATAAATTAGATTTAGGAAATATATAGGAGTTTCTGATACTGTCTCTTAATTCGGGGCCTGAAGAGCATTATCAGCATGAAGTCAGCAAAAACAGGAAAGACTCAATAGACTGAAAAACAAGTTTGAAGTCAGGAAAAACAGGAAAGACTCAAGACTTGAAGAAACAAAGTATCTGGCCTGACATTGTTTTCAGCTGCTAAGTGGGCGGAGCCCAAATTAAGCTGAAACAGAGTTCCTCCTATTTGAGGACAGTGCGTGGAGCCCAGAGGAGAAGAGGCCCCTGATGCTAGAGAGCTCCAAGAGTCCTGCTGAAAAAAGGGCTGGCCATTGATGGCCAGCTCTCTCCCTGAAGCAGAAAGAAGCCGGTGAGCAAAGAAAGCCTGAGCAAGACACCAAAAGGCCAAGGACTGGACCCTGTGGCTCAGCTTTTGCCTAGAGGGGTTTGATCTGTCCGATCAGTGGCCTAGGGGAAACGGTGCCTGGCTTTAAGGACTGAGGCAGAGCAGCTGAGTTCCTGATTCAAAAGAAGTAAGTTGGCCTGCAGAGGGCTGGGGTCTCCCACAGAGAAGAAAGCATGAAGCCTTATTTAAGGTGAGACTGCAATAACCAACTTACCCTGACGAACCTGCATCTGAGAGATCCAGAAAAAGGACTGCTAAGTGTGTTAAAGAATCTATAACAAATACTGTGTTCCTGACGACTGAGGACCTGCCCCAGAGACTGTATCATTCTAAAAGGTTATGAAAGTAGTTGTTATGATTATCAATAGGTTTAGTGGATAGGTTAAAGGGGTTGTAGGAATTTATAGGATTAATAGTTAAGAAATTGTTGGTGTTTGTTATAAGTGAATTTAGTAATAAATAAATAAGTGTTAAATAATAATTTAAAAGTTCGGTTACAATCTACTTTGGTTTCAGTGTCATATTTTTGGACTGTAGGTTAGTACCAGGAAGAAAGTACAATGACAAAAGGCACGAAGGGCAGGATGAGGCTCCATGTCCTTCAGAGGTGTGTCCACGTCCAAGCTGCTCCACCTGGGGCCATAAGTCCATGCACATCAGTGCGCAGCTTCCTTCTCTGCTGATCCTCATGAGGTAAAATAACGTTACAGTAAACATGTGCCAGCAAAGGAAACACGAGCGTTGCATTCTGAAAAAGCATTTCTGTAGAGTACGTAGCATGTACAATTCAAATATAGCTTACAGGTTAAACTGGTACTTGTATACGATAAGCTGTGATTTCGTTTTTAATTCCACATATGATATATGTGAGGTTAGAATCACAGGGCTGTTTTGTTTCAGGTATTCTCTGAACAGTGCTCCACAGTGAAAAAAAAAATTAAAAACCAAAATCAATTTTCCTACTTCACATATTGTGAAATTGACCCTGTTGCTGGAGGCAATGGGCAACAGAGTAAACGAATGCAAATAGAAGCTGGGAAGATGTTTTTAAAGCTGGGGGACGTGGGAAAGGGAACAGAACCAGCATCTGCATAACAAATGCTGCTGACATTAAACAGCTGTCCGTGGTCAGCAGGCCCAGCAGCTCCTCTGGCTTCCAGGTTTTATTGCTTCAAATTGCCTTTGTACTTTCGTACTACTTGGAAGCTGCAAAGTAATCCTTGTTTTGTGTCAAACTGACCCACAGACATCAAGGGAAAGAGGTTATGCAATCCGTCTGTTTTGCCACTGGAGTTTACCATTGAGGGTGACATGCACAGATAGCCCACATTGTGCTCAGAGTGAGTCAAGGGGTAGCATCAGAACAGCGGGAGATAGGGATTTTAGAACACAGTAGCTAACATGTCATGAGGGACACTTGGCATGATATCGGGAATGCTGGTCACATAGCAGTGGAAGGTGGTAATACAGTCACCCTACTCAGTGTGAGATAAGAAACATGCTAAAAGTTTTGTTGTTTCTGATGGCTGAGTAGTATTCCATTGTGTTAGATATACCACAGTTTTTTAATCCATTCTTCGTTGAGGGACATCAGGGTTGTTTCCAGTTTCTAGCTATTACAAATAAGGCTGCTATGAACATAGATGAGGAAACTTCCTTGTGATTTGGTGAGGAGTCATTTGGGTGTATACCCAGAAGTGGTATGGCTGGGTCCTGAGGCAGAGCTATTCCAAGTTTTCTAAGATATCGCCAGACTGACCTCCATAGTGGTTGCACAAGCCTGCACTCCCACCAGCAATGGAGTAGGGTTCCCCTTTCTCCACACCCTCGCCAGCATGTGCTGTCATTTGAGCTTTTGATCTTAGCCATTCTGACAGGTGTGAGATGGAATCTCAGAGTTGCATTTCTCTGGTGATTAAGGATCCAATCCCTATTCAAATGAGGTTTTGACGATGTCACCTCCAAATGCTTTGCCACTTTAACTCACTCCTGTGTAACAGAAGAAATCCATGCAGAACTCAGAAAGGTTCACCAACATATTTTCAGCTCTTATCAATGTTCCAGGGCTTACATATTCCTTTATGCTTTTCTTATTTGTAGACATAGTGCCACAGGTTTGGATTTCTAAGTCACTCCTATAGGACAGAGACTGTCATTCTGCATCTTCTGGGGAGCTGTTGGAGCCTTGTCGGCACACTCCTGGGAAGCTAGGGCCTTGGCAGGTACCAAGCCGAAGTGTACGCTGGCCGGGGAGCTTCAAGGACCTCGGAGCTCCCTGGACCCTGGGAAGAGACTTCGGGAGTCTGACTTCGCTCTGGGGAATCCGGTGGCTGCTTCAGGAACAGCCAGTAACACACTGTCACCTCAGCAGGTGAACACTACAGCGAGCTGCGAGGTTACATGAGAAATGGTGGAAGTTCCAAGCCTTGGTGAGCTTCAGAAGCAGCTATGAGGTGGAAATGAACTCTGGTTGCCAGGAGCAGGAACTTGGCTTAGACCGGCAGATCCAGTGATGAATTCTTCTGGGAAGTGAATCTCAGTGAATCTCAGAGGATCATGATGGAGGAATGGAGAGAGAGACTATTTCGTGAACAGGAACATTATGAACCTTGGGCAGTGGGAGGGGTTTTGGGGGGTGAATGTGTTTGATTTGCTGGGGCTAGGAGTGTCAGGGATACTTCATTTTCATGCAGTAGCATGGTCCTTTCGTAAGAGGGGGAACAGAGTACCTAATTATCTATGGGTAGTGGGGGTTGGGGAAGAATTCCAGGTATGGTTAGAGGCATGGACAAGGTTATTGGCTGAAAGCTTAAGGTACTTAAGATATCTCATTAGCATGGGGAAGTTTGTCCAGGAATCCCAGGTGCTTACTGAACCAGTTCCTCATTGGGAAAAAGGGTTGGATCTGTAATTTCCCTGAGGGTTATGTGCATTCCTCAGATAGAGAATCTAAGGTTTCACCAGATCTGGTGGAGAGGAGTGAACCCTGCTGAGAATGGAAGTCTGACATTTTGCACCAAGCTTAGGAGCTTTCCTGTAATGGCAGACTTTGACCTTAGCAGCAGAATTTCCCAACAAGAGACCAGTATGCTGCATTAGCAGAGGCCTGTCTTACAAACAATATTCTCGACACCTTAAGACTGTCTTTCTTCTCATCAAACAGAACTTCATGGGTTCTGCTCCCTGAGAACTTCACCAGTCAAGTGGGAAGGGTGATCAAAGTCAAGTATCCTCTATTCTTATCAGAAACATCTTCTCAACTTTCTTTCATCACCAGCCAGCGAAGGAATACCACACTGGGTGAGAAGTCAGCTTGCTATAAGCATATTTGGGTACCAGAATCTGACTATTCTCTCCCAAAGGAAGCTACCATGAATAATAGCAGTCAATTTCAATTTTTTTTTGTCTTTCTTATGAAAAAGGGGGGGGGGCTTCCACTTCCACAAATCCTACTTTAACAATTTTTTTGAGTTCTCACATGTGAACTGAAAGTAAACAGTTTTTATTGTCACTATTCCCTGAACAATGCCCTATGTATAATAACTATGTGTTACATTTACATAATACTAGGTATTATAAATGGTCTAGAAGTGATTCGAAATATATGGGAGAGTTATTTGCAAAGACTATCTTATTTCATAGAAGGGATCTGGGTATCTTCAGGGAGTCCTAAAACCAATCCTCTGTGGGCACTGGGGGATACCTATATTGTGTCATCTTACAAAAGAAAATGTGACTAGTTTATGCTGAATTCACAGTCTGCATTAGTGTATCTCCCGTGAGTTCAGTGCAGGATAATGAGCCACAAGAGACTAAGGCAGCAGAGAGACAAAGAAGAACAAGACAGGAAATGAGAGTGGGACTTGGGGCCTCCCATCCATCCTTCCCTCATCATTATGGGCCATTTCTTCCTGGAAAGACTCAGTTTCCTCTTTTGGAATGTGAAGAGAATTCACATTTCTCAGTCTTAGTCAAGCAGTGGCAGAGTGTTGAAAAAGGTCATGAATACAGAATGTACCATGAGCCCTGCCCTTTGTTCAGCTATTGGAGAGGTGGTAGTTGTTACTCTTTTTACCCTCCCAACCTCCTCCATCTACTCGATTTTCTTTCAAATAATTTACTTAACAACTTGTCTCTTATTTTTCTCTTCAAATGATAGAAATGAAAATACTTGATGACTAATGGCTAACATATAATAAATGTCCTTACCATTTTCATATTTGGAACCATCTGTGAATCCCATTTCAACTGGCTCTGCAAAACAATTTCCAGCACATTCTACTTGCAGTCAAATGAAGTGGCAATTTTCTTAAAATATGGAGCAGTTTGGTGCTAGGCAGAATATGTATTCATATTCATAAACATAAACATTTTTAATGTAACGTTTAAATATGGACTATGTGACTTGCAAATGCTACCGAAATACAAACAGAATAATTTCAAGAGTAAAGAAATCAAACTAAAGAAGATTGAGAAAAGGTAATAAAAAGAAACGCAGGAACTGAGTGTATAATATGAGATATTTGATCATGGGTAAAATCTTGTTTTATGAAACAGTTTCTGAGGAAGAAAATAAGTAGCATATTCTAGAAGCTGTACATATGTCGAGTAACTTTGAGAGATACTTATTATTCTGACCTTGGTGCAGCAGGTCTAGACTTAGGTCACCACCGATTTTTTCTTCAACAGTGACAACATTGTAGCCATGCTGAGTGAGAAGTTGCTGGTGGGTCTGAAGCTCTGCTCTACTGTAGGAGCGAGGCCTGAGGAGAATGGCCCTCCTGCTGTGACCGCCAAAGTGTGTCTCAATGGATTCTTCAATCTAAGAAAAGAAAGAAGGCATAAAAATCCAAGGTGAGAAAGCAGCACATTTCCCCTGAAGGGCATCGGCAACACACTCCAAGGTCATTCAGAAAGTTAGCCTTTCCTTTTCCTTTAGGAATGAAACACAACAACTCTCAACACATGGGCAAGGACGGGGACAATCGCAGGCAAGCACTGAAGAAGGTGAACTGAGTAGCTCTCACTGTTATGGAAAGATCGTGTTTAAAAAAAAAAGGGCTCCTTGGGGGAATCTTCTGCCTAGAAAGACAGGGTAGCTGAAAATATAAATTAACAGTAATGAATGGCATCAAAGGACTCCCAGCTACACACCACCTTTTAATCACATTTAGGCAAATATCACAGAAGACATGGACTCAGAGAGGACAGGTTCTGTGCTGGGGACAGATCCAAAAGGCTGTCAGTGCTTTCTGTGGTGGTGATTACCGATTGTCAACTTGAGGGGATCTAGAATCACAGGGCAGACAAACCTCCAGGTGTTTATGCAAGACAGTTGCTAAACTGCCTTAAGTGTGGTGAGAAGCCTCCCCCAAACGTGGGTAGCATCATTCCAGTGGCTGTGATTTTGAACTGTGTATAAGAAGAAAGCAAGCTGAGCATCAGTGTTTAGTTCTCTCTGTGTCCTGTATCTATTACACAATAGGACAAGCTATTTCATGCCCCTGCTGCAATAGCTTCCCAACGATGACTATACCCCCAAACTGTAAGCCAAAATAAGTTGATTTCGTCTGGTATCTTGTGGCAGTGAGGACAAAGATGACTAATCCTCTTGTTTTTCTCAATTACCATAGAGAAAGTTTGAAGGCATCTTCATGAGCCAGGAAGTCTTAAGTAAGTGTCAGCCAACAAGAGCTACTGATATTTAATGATTCATGGTTCTTCTCACAGTAGGTGATTGTTCCCCCAAATACACATTCCTTTTTCACTACTACATTTATGTTATTCCATGAATAAAAGGTGTTTTTGAATGAATATACAAGTAGAAAGTGGTAGAAATTTAAAATTATTTATAATCTCTTACTGGCAGATACTGAGTATTTTTCTGAAATTCACGAGTAAGTCGATAAAGTAAAGTCAGCTTACTCTTGGAGGTGATGGACATGTATGCTTAGGTGTGGTACCTGGGGAGGCCAGGAGAGAATATCAGGTCTCCAGGAGCTGGAGATTCAGGGGGTTGAGCGTCATCTGACATGAATGCTGAGAGCCAAACTCTGGCCCTCTGGAAGAGCAGCAGTTGCTGGTAATCGCTGAGTCACCTTTCCAGTCCCTAAATCCACTCCTTTGTCAAGCGCCATAAGGCTGTTAGAAGCTGTACTCCATGTCACTAATTGTTATGTTTCTAGACACATAACCCAATTATTTCCGAAACCAGTTCCCATCTCTTTAGATGCCACTTGCCTTTTACCTGCAATGCCTTTATCATTTCATGAATCCCTCGAACTCCTAACAATCCCCGAACATTCAATTACTATCTCTCTTGGAAATTTTTAATTGAGATACATATTTTTAGCAGTTTCTCAGACTTAGTATTGCTGTGATGAAACACCATAATAACCAAAGCAACTTGGGGAGCAAAGGGGTTATTTGGATTACATGTCCATATCACTGTTCACCATCAATGGAAGTCAGAACAGGAACTCAGAGTAGGAACCTGGAGGCAGAAAATGATGCAAAAGCCATAGAGGGGTGCCACATACTGGCTTGCTCCTATGACTTGCTCAGACTGCTTTCTTATAGAACCTAAGACCACCAGCTCAGGCATGGCACCACCCACATCAATCACTAATTAAGAAAATTCCCTATAGGCTTGTCTACAGTCCAGTCTTATTGCAGGCATTTCTCAGTTGAGGATTCCTCTTCTCAGATGACTATAGCTTGTGTCACATAAAACTATCCATCACTATGAACATGTATGAAAAGGTTTTACATCTCTCCTCCATGCCAGTTCCTTCTGAGCTGGGCTCACCGTGTTGGTTTATCTCTGATGTCTATACCAGCAAACTACACATGCCATATACTTATATACTTAACAAGTGAGGTTATTTAAATTAACGAACTGTAGTGTAGAATCAAAATCTTTAAAACTACCCATAGAAAGAAGAAATAGACTTAGCTGGGCATCATGCCACATACCAGATTGAATCAGTCAGGAAGCTGAGGCATAATGATCAAGATCAGTTCAAGATTAGCTAGAGTACACAAAGAGGCAGGCCAAGAAGAGAAAGAAGAAAATGAAGACAAGACGAGGAGGAAGTGGGTTAGCAGGGTAGAGGGAGGAGAAGAAGGAGCTAATGACAACTTTGCTGCAAACTATTGCTGTCTGCAAATGCATAGATCAAGCCTAGTGAAGTACAGAACACAAACTTGTCACCTAGTCTTTCTAGCACTAACTATATGATCGTTCACAGTATCTTCCTTCCGAGAGTGCTACAAAGATGAAAGAGTTAAACTTGTAAAATACTTAGAGCCACGCTTTCCACATAGCAAGTACTGTGTCTAAGTTTTTAAAGTAATCATGTATCATATAGAGTGAGGAGCCAAGAAAGTGTTCTGAATCCGAGCTATGTGTGACAAATACAAGTGTGAGGAGTGAAGCCAAAAGTAACAAACATAATCACCCCCTGTAGATGGTTCTTTGAGAGAAACATGTTTAAGCAGTGATTCCTCCATGCTAAAGAATATTGTATTTTATGGATGAAGAAAGTATTTGTCCTAGCTTGCTTCCTATTGCTGTGATAAAACAGTGACCAAAACCAACTTCAGAAGGAAAGGATTTATTTGGATTATAGGCTACAATCCATCGTCAAGAGAAGACACATCATAAAGTGAAGGCAGGAACCTAGAGGCAGGAATTGCAACTGAGACCATGAAGGGACACTGCTTACTGGCTTGCTCTTCATGGCTTGATCGTCATGCTTTTTATACAACCCACAGCCACCTGACTGGGGTTGACACCGTCCACAGTGGGCTGGGCTTTTCACATCAATCATTAATTAAGAAAATGCTCCTCGCCCAGACTTGTTTACAAGCCAATCCAATGAAGGCATCGTCTCACTCAAATTTCCCTCTTCCAAGAAGTTCTGGTTTATGTCAGTCAGGTTGACATCTAACCAGCACCCTATTTAAACTCCAGGAATTTACCTGTAAGCTGGGACATGACTCCAGAGAAAAATTTAATTGAATGGTAGACTTATAAGGGCTGTCTGGAATTGAGCATAAGCTATGACCTTTGATCCACATGGGATTATAGGGAATGTGTGGCCCTCGCTCGCCAGGCCAAATAAACAAACAGACCTCTGGGTGAAAGGGGAAGACAGACGTTTCCAAATATATCAGTGCCTCTCAAGCAAAACACAAGGATGCAGAATTTCCCTTCTTGCACTATTTTTCCCCTAACCACAGGATGCTCCTCTCTATTTCAGCTGGTTCAAGCACAGCAGGGAGCAGACATGAGCAAAGACTATCTCAAAGTCTTAGGTCATTTTCATTTTAAAGCCACCACTTCTCTTTTTCACTCAACCAACATCCATTTAAGCAAGAGCAGTGGAACTTTTATGAGGATATCTTATATTGGGCACATTTAAAATAATGTAGAAGTGCTGGCCATGTTTTATTATAACCTCGATAACTTGCCCTAAAAGTCTAAATTACTTTGAGACCGTTGTGAATAAAAGAAATGAGGTTGCCAGTAAAACAATGTTGCTTTATTCTGTAGTATAAACTGCTCTTGTCCTTGAAATATTTATAACGCACTGTATCAGCAGAGTGGCCCAATATCAAAGGGCAGGGACCGTTCTAGCTAGTCCAGTGACAGGTGTACATGCTACATAAGCGAAACAGAAACTGTGCAAATAATTGTGTCAAGTGCACCAACAAATGCAGGATTATCGTGTGGGAAGCAGAGCTTGGAGAAATAGCTTGTGATCACACCATCAGTTTCAAAGGCATGTCTTAAGTGGATGATTCCACAGTTAGCCATTGCTCTCCACTACTACGTACCTTCACCTTCATAACCCTGCTGACCAGAATTTAGAAAACCACAAGTTCTCATACTGTATAAACCCCTGAATTACTTGCCTTTCCTTCTTATTGAGAGATTTGCCAAGTTCTTCCTCAGAATTCACTTTGCTAGACTATATGAGAGTCACATCATTTTTACTTCAAAATCTGAAACCTTTATATCACCTTAGATAAAGCAAAGGTGGATTATTGTAATAAAGTAATGGGGGTGTTTGGTGGAGCAATGTAGAGCAGAAGAGATGGATTGATCATCAAGAACATGGGGTTGAATTCTGGCTCTTCCACTTGCTTTCTTTACATACTGTATTAAATCTTTTAATCTGTCCACATCCATGTGTTCTCATGTGTAGAGGTGAAAGAGCACATCCTACCTCATGAACTCACATTGAAAATCAAGTAATGTTTTGATATAAAAATGCCCAATAGCACAGTCTTCTACCACTAAATAATGATAAGATCTATATAAAGTTGAATTATAATATTGTATTGTAGTTGTTCTTTTACATTAGGAATTCTATAAGCTGATGAGGTTTGGTCTCTGTCGTGAAAAACATTTTTGGTAATAAACTATATATCCATATGCTTACTATGTTTTTTATGGAGATCATAGTCTTTTTATTCAAATATAAGCCCACTTTTATTAAATTATTACATGAACTTTTTTCTTTTTTTCTTGAAAAATTTTTCATAGAATGTACTCTGATCACAGATTTCCCTCTCCTAACTCCTTCAAAATCTTTTCCACCTCCTCACCTACCCAACTCCATGCCCTTTCTTTCTTTCTTTCTCTCTTTAGAAAACAAACAGGGAAACAAGCAAAAATTCAAACAAACTAGGAAAAAAATGTAGAATCCCAGACATGGGATTGGATTTATCACTGCAAGAAGATACTTCTCTGATGAGTGCTGAGTAAGACACTGA
>CAJQZJ010001969.1:16774364-16786756 GCA_907164525.1 Lophiomys imhausi
TCTCTCTCTCTCTCTCTCTCTCTCTCTCTCTCTCTCTCTCTCTCGTCCTCTAGTTCTCTCTTGTTCATATTTACCACTCCCTCCTTTACCCTTTTATATTTTCTAAGTATGGCAGGCATGATGCTAGACCCTCGAGGAGGCAACAATGAAAGTCTTAGTGAACTTCCAGGCCTCACTGGGTGTTTTCAACAGTAAGCATTTGATGGAGTTGAACACACCGTGACTTCTAATGGAGACAGTGGTTCTGGTCTGCCAAAGAATGCCTCTAGAAGGACCCCTCTTGGCTAGCAGGGCACTTTGGCTCATCTGCATTGTGAATACAGCATATGAAAGAAGACGGAGGCAATTATTCAAAGCAGGAAAGAGATGAGAGAAGAAATCAAAAGACCTTGAAGGTCAGTACTATGGTTATTATTCTTTATTGTAAGTGGCAAATATAGTCATGCAGGTGATAAGAAATAGATGCAAATGATGAGTTTTTAGAAAAGATACCAAAAGTTTTTAGTATCACCAATGGGCTTGTTAAGAAGTCGGTAGGAAACTCAGACCTAAGAAATCAGAATGATAAAAGTTGACTAGGTCACGCTGATGTTTTTAGGCAGGTCTGACTTAAATGAACTTTGATTCCTCCCACTAAAAGACACAGCACGGAAGGGGGGCATGAGGGAACTGGACTTAGAGCAGCAGAGAAAAGGCATTCCCTGTTTTCCTGTTTTCCAGGAGCACGAGTGTCTGGATAGGATTCTATAAGGCCAGACACACTTTGATCATCCAAACCCAAGAGTTCCTAAAACCTAGAAGCTACCCTCCTGTCATACGGAAAATGGAGTTTGAAACTGTGTAGGTGGCCAGTAACCTGAGTGACTGACAGGAAGAAGGAAGGCCGAGACTTGCACCAAGAGCCCACCCCAGGGGAAGCCTTGGAGAGAACTGTGAGGATAGGCTATAGGCTCTGCACTGGGGAGCCAAGTGTGGGGTAGTAGAGGCAGGGGCAGGTAGCAACAGCAAGGTCACATCCCATTCGAGGAATGGCTTTGAGTTCATTCAGCAAACAGTCAAGTATGTCTGAGCCTACTAATTAGAATAAAGGACAGAGCTAAGGGGACACAGCTGGATCAGGCCATCTGCACAAATATTTGTTGATAAGTGATGCGAATTGTATGTGTCCTTGAGGAACATCTGAAATACTAACATCTAGAGAACATGATATGATGTTCGTTTATCAGGAAAAACTTCTCATCTATAAAACATTAAGCATGCTCTCTGCAGGCAGCATCTAAAGGTGTCTAAAAGTTTCCCAGGCCACTGCTACCCAAACCTTTGAAACAATATGATGCCTTCGTGCAAGGAGCCACACTGTACAGTTGCTGTATATGAAGAGTCAGAATGGAGAGGAGCAAGCTGTAAAAAACGAAAGGAAAAATGAGCAGACAGAGAAGTTTCTCAGTTGGCAAACTCCAGCAAGGTCCCAGTCGCGCTGTGTGAGGCATCACGTGTGTTCCTCCTATAGGATGAGGCTTCTATACAGCATAGATCTTTTAGACAAGAAGAAACCCCAAAGGACACCAAGAGCAAAAACATGGCAGTTTTCTCCTGGAGTCCTTCCCTGGGGGGTCTAGCCACTACTGCTGGCTTGCCCTGTTCCTGCCATCCCATCTCTCTTCTTACTAAACTTCCTTTCAGGCATCACTAAAAATAACTTATCCCTTCTCCCTTCTCTGTTTTTCCCAACCCCTCCCACCCTCTGTTTTGAAAGTAATGGAAAGCCTGTTTTTCAGCATCCTTTGGAAGCTATTCCTCAGGCTAATCCCAGACTTCTTGCGTCGAGATGCCACCCACCATGCACAGCTGTGGTCCATCAGCTTTCTGCTTACTATAAGTCTGCAGACATACCAAAGCCCCAGCTGTGAAGATAAAAAAACAGCAATAGCTGGGACGTGGTGGTCAGAAAGCTTCCTTCAAGACGGCTTCATGAAAACTCTGTTGAAGCAAGATCAGGAGGGAATGCCCTTGTCTTATTTGTAGCTACTCTGTATTGCAGAGAGAATGAAAGCCATTCCTTTCCTGAGAACTCCACTTTAGTCTCTCCATCACTCTTCTGTCTTCTTCCTTTATACACTCTACCCTTCCCTGTGCTACTCCTTCAAACTCCAATAAAGCTTCACGGGAGCAGCAAGTAGTTTTCTTTGCAGCCCAAGCCCTGGTCAAACCAGCTTAAGTCAGAATAAAAGCCCTGCGGCTGACTTGGAGGATCCTTCCTGCCCTCCGTGCCTCCTTAGGGTCAGGACTTCTTACAGGGCATCGTACATAAGAAAGAAAATGCAGAACTGACAGTCTTTCCTTGTGAACAAGGAAAGACCTTGTTCCTTTGAAACATGTTAAAATAATAGTAAGTCTCTGTCTCTGGTGCCTAAACAAGGAGTTAATTCAGCAACTCAGCCTTAAAATAGCAAGTCCCTACAGAGTGAGGAACAGAAAGGAAAGAGCTCTGAGACTGTTCCCACAGTATCAGTACCTAAGCATCACGCAGTGGTCAGACAGCTTCACAGATGCTTGACGCCCTGCCTCTGAGTCTGAGGCTTTTCCAGCCACGCCCCAAGGCCTGGCGAGGCTCAAGTCTCCGTCTCATTTCCATGCCTCACTCATCGCTGCCCCCATCTGGCCTCAGCACTCTCACCTTTCCCTCTTTCCACTCACTCCACAGAAAGGATCGAAAGACCATTCAGATGGAAGCCTCCAAAACATACAGTCCTTTGCTAACGTAGAGCTAAATTGCATAAATGTCTTATAAAGAGGTTGCAGATAGCAGGCTCTCCTGAGAGAGTCAAATATCAATAAAGCCTACAAGTTTTGAGAACGTGGGTTCATATAGGTTCTTTCAAATTATATGCAGAATAAGAAAGGGGGTCTTTACATTGTAGGGATGCTAAAACATTGAAAAATAATATCAAGTCACATCTTTATTCTCTAATTTTGAAATCTGTTTAAGAATTTTGTGAGGAAAAGTGTCTATTTTTGACTGTTACATGTGCTTATGAACATACTTTTTAGATTTAGAGGCTAGACAAAAACTGACAATTCATTAATAGCATGGGTAAATATGATTTAATTTCAATTTTGTAATAATGTCCTGTAGGAAATTCACACATCAGGATGGGCAATTATTGAACACGATATTCCCTGTCATTGCTTAGAAATCATGGCCATTATTGGATAGTCTATGGACCATTCCTTCCATAGTGTCCTCTTTTTCAACTCCCAAACGCCCTAATTTCAGTGCCCATTTCAATTTTCTTTCTCCTTTTCCCATATTATCAGTGACAAAGCTCACTGCCTATGTTCCCATCTCCGGTCCCGTTTATACCCCCAACTGTAGGCCTATGCCTGCTATCTTGTCTGCATGCCACTTCTGCAGTGGGTCACCATGAAAAAACGTGTGGCAGCCAGCCTGGAATCTGTTTCTGGCATCAGAGCACTCATGTTCTCCTCGGGTAGAGTCCAGCCTGAGGAAGCACCTGCCGGATATGAGGGTAGACTAAAGCATGGACTTAGGGATTGAGAGGTTCTCTGTCCACTCACCACCCAGTTCTCATATTTATACCCCTAAGGAGAGGAGGATGGGCTCCTTAGCCTGTGTTTATTATCTATGATCCAAACCATGCATATTGCATCTCTGTTCCTGCCTTCCTCCTTTCTCTCAGCATTCACAACAAGTTGATTTGGATTCTGTCCCAAAAATCCATGACTCCAGTAACTGCACAGATGGGTGAGGGTAGATAGCAGACACATTCCACACAGGTATTCCTGTGTCTCCAGGGCAACTGAGGTCAGCTCCAGTTCTTGCTGAATACCAGGCTTGGTTATAAGATGCATGTACGTACCTGCAAACTCTGAGAAGCCCTTATCTCAGTCATGCAGAAGCCAAAGTGATAAGGGGGGCAGGGCAGCATGCTTGGTATTCAAGAATCATGCCCATGTGAAAGAAGTTAGTGGCTTTCCCTTCAGTGCACAGCGGTATGTCACCACCTGTTCTCTTCTCCTGAATCTTCTGAGTACCCATTGGGCTGTTCACTCTCTACGCACCCCTTATTTCCCCTGCATTGCATGTTTCTAAGGCTGAAACCTTGACTCTCTTTCGCAGATGACCCTGAGCAGCACTTCTCCTCTCCTGATAGCCTTGCCCTTTGCTGCTTATACTACCAGATGCTGCACATGAGGAAGTCTTTAAATATCTAAATGACAAAACTGTTCTATAAGATTTTATATGTTAGCTCCTTGCACCCAGAATCAAAACGTGATAATAAGTGGAAGTATCTAAAAACACTAGAACATAAATATTGATTGGTTCAGGCTGATATAAAAATTTTTAAGTTCTTTTCTCTATGGGACAGGTTAGGTTGAGAGTTTTATGAAGTTATGAAGCTCTGTTGAAGTTTTTGGTTGTTTTCTATGGCTGGGGAGAAAAACAAGTTCCTTTCCTAGAAGTTGGTTCTTAAAGTGTCCCGCAGAAACCACCCCTTCTAACAGGACAGATTGTTTTAGTCTTCTCAACCAAGCAGGAATTAAGTATCTTTAAGTGGAGGAGGAAGTGGGAGGGGAGGTAAAACACTGGTGAAGATATCAGAATTCAAGGATCCAATATCAAGTCCAAAGGACTGTTGGCCACTGTAGGAAATTCTCTATTGGATACAACACAGAAACTGGATGTAGTGGGAGGATGCGAGCCTCCCCCTCATCCTTTCACCTGCCATGTTTTGTGCCAGGATCGATGTAAACACAGTCTGTGCTCTGACCAGCTTTCAGCACCTTACTGAAAGGTTTTGATTTAATGCTGAACATCATAGAATTTGGTCATGTCGCAACAAATACTTGGCTCCACTGTCTAGGATTTTCCTAAGACACATGCTTAAGACTGTGTGCACACTATTGTGTGATGAGGCATGCTCCCTTTATTATCACAGACCAGAAAAAAAAAAATGTTCCTTTTAAGATGTCCTGACTTTACATTAAGATAAGTGAGGAGTGGCCAGAGAGATGGCTCAGCAGGTAAGAGCACCTGCTGCTCTTCCGGAGGGACCCCCCCTCCCCCGCTAAAATCCAAGCACTCACATAGTAACTCACAAGAGGCTCAATACAGATCCAGAGGATCAGCTGTTCTCATAGAAACACAATCAAGAAAAACATCCATATACATAAAATAAATAAAATAAAAATGTAGAAAGAAAATGCAAATTAAAATAAAAGATAGGTGAGAATCTTGAGGTTTCTCTGTCTGAAAGAGTATATTTCCAATAATGCATTTTACCCTCTCTGTCAGTTTTTTTTTTAAGTACATATATTACCTAATTTTTTTTGTAAGGGAAAGAGTAAGCTTACGTCTTCTTGCTCCACACCCCCATTTACTCCTTTGTAAACAGAACTAGCTCTACCCAAATCTCTCTGCTTCAGATAGCTCTAAAGTCCTTGGGCAAATTGATTTATCTCATACTGTGGGAAATTTCAGATGTGTTGTTAATGATTACTCAGGAAAAAAAAGTTATAAAGATAGTTCTACAAAATACTGAGAAAGCAAGGGATGAGGGGAAACAAGGAAAATCCCATTTGCCCTGGGTGAGTCAATAGGAAAGCCTCACTGTATCTTGGGAAAGTCAGCTTTCTTGCCGATGCTTTGCCAAGGTCAGGAAGTTCTTGTACTGCCAAGGAAAAGTTAATTTCCTGTTCTATTTCTCCAGGAGCATTTGTGCACTTTGCCTAAATTATTGTTCTTTATTCCACTAGGGGAGAACCAGGCTTGCCGCTGAGGCTCTTGGAATGCCATTAAACTTCCTACTGCTTGTTAAAGAGCAGAGAAACATCCAGAGGAAATTCAATTTCGACAACACAATTTTGGACTTCTACTAGCGTCTTGAAACATAACTTTGCAACTCGACATCTGTAAAACATACTATATGGCAAATTTTTAATGAAAGGAGTATTTCCTGTAATCACATTTATGGTTCATATTATGCATTCTTTTCCCAAGAGGCTCTGAATGCAGTGAGGATATGTTCATGACATTCTCCTTCAGGAGACAATGTAACTTTCCTGCCTTTTAGAATCTCAAAGTTTTTCGAAGCTTTCTCACCTAGTGCCTAATATCAATCCCATAACAACCCTAACATGGTTATTGCCATCTCTAGGCCACACTAGCAAATTTCAGACCGTGTGTGTGTGTGTGTGTGTGTGTGTGTGTGTGTGTGTGTGTGTGTGAGAGAGAGAGAGAGAGAGAGAGAGAGAGAGAGAGAGAGAGAGGGGGGGGGGGGGAGGAGGGGGGATAGAGGAGAGAAAGGAGAGAAAGAGAAGGGGGTGGGAGAGGCAGATAGGGAGAGGGGAGGGACAGAGAGAACCAGAGAGATAGAGAAAATCACTCAACTCCAGCACTGAACTAGGACTTCTGATACCAATCTTGGGCAATGCCCTTTCTGCTTGGAGAGGGTTTGAGGGCTACAATAATCCCGGTCTGACAAGCCCTGTCTTAGATGCAGATTGTTCTGATATTTTCCAAGAGTATCCACCACTATCTGAACAACATGCCTACCTTTCCATGCTTGCAAAACAGAAACACTGATGCCCAGAAACAATATTGCTATTAAAGTAAATGACTTTTTTATATGTATAGATTATTCACTGCCATTAGGATTTTCCTGTCACCTGACTCATCCATCCTGAACTGACCACCTGACCTCACTTTTCTCTCAGGCATACTCATAATAGCAGATTCCAACTTCAGTTTGTCAAGAACATCTGTGAGGTTGACTAGGTGGGTTATAAGAGGTTGTCTAAAAAATTAATTAAAATATCAAAGTCTGTGAATAATTTACATTCATACAAACCCTCATGCTTTTATCAAGAAAGACAGTCTGTATCTTCCCATCAAACTCATGTTCTTAAGCAGGACAGGAAATATTTCTCACAACCAGGAAAGCATTAAACTGTATATAGTTGTCACAGGGGGAAGTGACAGAGGCCTGTGGCCAGAGGACAAGCAGCTTTAAATATGTTCCTCTACAAATAGAAGGAAGGAAGGATGACCGAGAATAAAAATATGGGCTGTGTATGACTATCAAAATAAACACACTCTAACCCATGTGATGTGCTTTGTGCAGGGTCCTAATCAAAGCTGGATTTCTAAGCACACAGCACGGCATCCACTGACTCTGGCCCATGCTCGGTGTTCAAGCATGTGAGTTGATTCATGTCTTATATGTTGTCCTAATCTGTTCCTGTTACTTTGATAGACACCCTGACCAAAACAACTTGGAGATGAAATAGTTCATTTGGCTTACAGGTCACAACCAAACATGAAGGGAATCCAAGGCAAGAATTGGAGGCAGGACCGTAAGCAGAGGCCACAGAGGAACTCTGCCGACTGGTTTGCTTTCAAGGGCTTACCCAGCTTGCTTTCTTATACTACCCAGGACCCCTGCCCAGGGACGACATCACCTACAGTGGGCAGAGCTCTCCCACATCAATCATTAATCAAGAAGTACCTACACAATTATGTGCCCGGGGCCAATCTGACGGTCTGATGGAAGCGGATCCTCAACTGATGGTCCCTCTTCCCAGATGCCTCTAGTATGTGTCACATCAACGAAAACTAACTGGCACACATGTAAAGACTAGGTAGTTTCATTTCTGATAAGAAGACATGGGTCTTATAAGGTTAAGTTTTCTATGGCCCTATATGCAACAAATGATACAGCATATTTTAAAACAGAGCAGTGATCTGCTTATTCAATATATTTACCAGGTTTGGCATTAGAGGCTTTGTTGGAGATGGATGTGACCATCCCTATTGGCAACACACACACACACTTGAGAACTTAACCCTTACCATGCTATTCAGCTGGGCTGCATGCTAAGCAAACAGAATAGTGATAGAAAGGTGGTTATTGTTCAGGGCCCATGAGCAGGCACATATTGCATCATCAAATCCTTTTGTCCTGACTCATTATCATTATAGTTCATCTATTTTTTTTTTTTGATCAGAAACACCACAAACTTTCATGGACCTAATTGAAAGGAGTATTTTTTTGGTTAATCTCTTATACATCTGTAACAGACTCACAAAATAATTCATCATTATATATTATATTCCATCTTTAAACTTCATATTAAGTTAAAATGATGTCTTACATTTTGAAATGTATCTTAAAGCATAAAGTGGACAAGGTACAACTTGAATTGCCAATTTCCAACTTTGGCATAGTGCATATCAGAGAACAGAAATTTAATTTTAAAAATGAGCTCATCCTTTTACCAATGTATCTTTCAAGCAAAGTTTTCAAGCCCCTATTTATCATCATAGGCGTATGTATAAATTATGTGTGCCTATGATTAAAATCAAATGCATTAGGAAGGGATGTTTGCAGCAGGAAAATGAGTATATCATTTAAACTATCAAACAAAATAGGAAGCCACTCAAACTGGGACCCTTAGTAACCTTCCTGCCTTCCTTTAAACTGCACAAAAAGAGACCCCAGACTACTTATGACTTGAGGCCCTAGAGCAGTGGTTCTTAACTTATGAGTTGTGACCCCTTTGGAAAGTGAGCGATCCTTTCACAGCTGTAACCTAAGATCCTCTGCACATCAGATATTTACATTGCAATTCATAACAGTACCAAAATTACAGTTATGAAGTAGCAACAATGTTAAGGTTTCCCACAACACGAAGAACTGTATTAAAGGGTGGCAGCATTAGGAAGTTGGAGAACCACTGCCCTAGAGTGTCTTGCTTGTGTGGCCAGCTGTCAACCTAGACAGTCTCTCTCTCTCTCTCTCTCTCTCTCTCTCTCTCTCTCTCTCTCTCTCCAAACTATACTATTGCTTGTTTCCCAATAAAGTTATCTTTGCTACTTGAGCAAATCTGTGTGAGTCCTTATTTTATTTTTTGGGGGAGGGTAAAAGATCAACAACTTGGAAGCATCTGGGTATGGGAGATGTATGAGATTGTTCTAAGGATCCCAATGAGACAATAAAAGAGGTGAATAACAGAAAAAATGATAATAAGTTACTGAGAAAATTCTGCATAAGAGAAGTCCAAGAAATGGATGGGAAGACATACAGAGGATACATAAAGGAGAAAGTTGGGATTTCTTAGAGAGCAGAAGGAGTTCTTGTCATTTCCTGACATTGCCTTAGAGTTGGACCTCATTAACCCTAAGATTAATCACTCACTGCTTTTCTCATACAGTGCTCACTGCATTTCAGGTACGGTTTCAGCACTCGAGATGTATCAGTAATCAGATTAGGTAGTCTTTGGCCATAAGCAGCTCATGTTTCTTGTAGAGAAAGACAATAAACTAACAAATTAGCACACCTGCATATTTACCCAGGACCCCAAATCTTGACCTTACACCTGCTCCTCACTTAGCTCACTTCTCCAAGTCCTCAGCGACAAGATGATGTTATTCATCACGTCCTGTGCTTTAAAAAAATCAGATAAAGTTTTAAACTTTGTCTACAGATAAGCAGATCCATCATTGAGTGATAGGTCAGCCTATCCAATTTTTTTGGCTTGATTCTAAAATTCCATTTCACTGTGACAGGATAGCAGTGTAGACGTGGGAGAACTGATGCTCATAGCCACAGCGGTTGCTTACTCACTTTGTGAAGACAAATAGTAGGGACAATTAATAGGTATGATAGAGCTGAGTAGCTCTTCTGGAAAAATAAATAATGTCTACCCCTATGGCTGAGTCCGTCATGTCTGGCAAACGTTTCAAAGGTTTCACATGATTTATCTCACCAGCGCTCCTTGTTCGCCTTAGGAAGGAAATAGTAATTTATTCATTTCCAGGGAGGGAAACTAAATTCCAAAGAAGTCAAGAAATAGACCCAAAGCAACAGTTTAACAAATGGTGTTAATTAGACTCTAGAGCTTTTGGATGCTATGGTGTTCTGCTTTCCTAGTTCCCCTAGTCTCCTAAGATTGTCTAACGAACTACCATAATCTGAGGGTCTTAAAACCAAACCCATTCATTGTTTCAAAATTATGGAGGTGAGAGCCCCAAAATCAAAGTGTTCATGGAGCCACACTTTCTCTGAATCCCAAGTTGGAATCCTCGTTCTAGCTTCTGCTGCCCACCTATGATGCTCTCAGGTGTGGAGCTTCGGGTACATCTCTACCTCCCTCTTTCCACGGCATTATTCTTCTAAGGACTTCACTCTCATTAGAGGAAAGGCCCACTCTACTCCAGTATACCTGATCTTAACTAATTACATCTGTCACAAATCTACTTCCAAATGAAGCCACACTCTGAGAAGCAGGGGTCAGGACTTCAAGTCTTGGAGAGGAAGGTACATAATTCAACTCTATAACACTAATGAATGAGTACAGGATATAAAGTACAGCAGAGACAGAAAGAAGACAGGTCTCAGTCCAACCCTGTCTTTACTGTCGACTTGATGCCTCATTTTCTCAACCTCATTTTCTTTGCTTACAGAGGAAAAACATTGAATCTAATAATACCTAACTTATTTTAAGTCATAACATTCTAATATCTCTTCTGAATAATTTTAACAAAATTAATCTTCATTAGGGATATTTGACAAAGCATCTACTTATAATAATAAGAGCTAGCATGTTGGAAATGAAACTTCATGAGTTTAAGACAGCTTTAAGGAAGATTGTGAAGATTTATTTCTAGAGATCTTAACTGGGGTTCACCACTTGGAAGAGACTTAGACAGAAGGAAGATTTGAAAATAAAGTTATAGGCTGTGTTGTGAAGTATGACAGACAGGCAGAGTTCTGACAATACTAGAAAGGCTTACTAGACCATTCCAGGATATATAGTCTAGAGTTTTAGTAATTTAATATCTTAGTAATCTCACTAACTTATATATGGAGCTTTTGGAAGTGGGGCAAAAAAAATTTCACTTTATACTAACCTGTACGTGGCATAAATGGCTTGTGTAAAGGTCACATTTACTAAAGTACTCAGTATCTAACTATCTCTCACAGTCTCAGAGAAAAGTGGCAAATTACAAGTTAAATCTAGAGAAGGAATGGTGTATCTAAAGGTGGTATATGAATCACAGAGGAAATATAAGTGTGGTTAGATGCCAAGGGTCTGGCTACAGTCTGGGAATCAATAGGAATGCAGGGTTGGGAAAACTGGCTCAAAATATGTACTGTATATTCCCGATTAGTTAACGATATACATTTTACAGCATATGTGAACTATTTTTTTTTTTACCAATAGCAATTATTTTAAAAGGCTTAAAACAAAGAGAAAGAAATACAAAGAATGTCATGAACATTCCAATTTAGAGCCAGCCTCAAATCTGGTCAGGAGCCAAATCACTAAGTTTAGAGAGTGGCAAGAAACAAGAAAGAATGAAGATAATCCCGTGGTTCAAACCATATAATAATATAACTATAAGAATGTAAGAGGAAGTCAGATCTTATTCATAAAATAGGAAGGTCAAAGAGTTGTTGATCTCAGCATATTTAAATGTTCAAAGGCATTTTTACCATCCTAAAAACAGCAGAGAATGGGATGATGTAGTTGATAAGTGACATATTCATTCATCAAGGAAAAGAATAAAACAAGATGGAAGCCCAAGGGATGCAAGTTGGAGATGTCTACTTTCATTACCAGAAGTAGAAGGGACAGAAGTGAACCTTGAAAGGAGGCCATGAGTTTTTCAGAGGGTCATAGAATATGCCTACTGTACTGCTCACTTAAAGAGGGGAATTTTAAAACGTTTTGTTTAGAAATGAATTTAGAATTATGCTTCTAGAAGAAGGATAAAGGTCAAAGGTGTATCATGACTGTTTGTCACGGGTAACCAGCTGAGAAATTTCAGTAGGGAGGACCAAATTCAAAGGCTAAGAATGGATGGAGGTAACCAGGGAGTACACACAAGAGAAGCAGTCATAGTATCTGTGAAGGGAACTAGAGGGAGAGCAAGAACATTAGGTAGATTGTCACGTGCCAAGAAGCTTGTTGCTGGGTTACACTTCCAAGCATGCTTATTGGCCCAATGGAAAAGTATGAAACTTCTTATAAATAGTAGTAACTGTCGAGCCAATCCTGGAGGAGACTGAGGAAAAAGTGCTTACAAATGATCAAGGAAGGCAAGATTTGGCAAAAGAAATGCTTCTTTAATCAGCCTTCTAACTGGTCTCTCTTCAGTTCTCCTCTGCTCCAGCATTATGGAGCTTGTTTTCTGGAATGTTTTCTCTGAAGTCAATGCATGCCCCGCTATTGCATTCTACAGGGATTACTCTTTACCTTCAGAATTCAGACAATTTTTTATGTCCACAACACCAACATCTACACCTTATTAGATTTTCTACACACACACACACACACACACACACACACACACACACACACACACA
>CAJQZJ010001969.1:16793307-16814090 GCA_907164525.1 Lophiomys imhausi
AGAGAGAGAGAGAGAGAGAGAGAGAGAGAGAGAGAGAGAGAGAGAGTCTTATGTATCCCAAGCTGGTTTATAAATCGTTTCTTACTACAAAGAGATGTCCATTTTTCTGAATCTGTTGTAAATATGAACCTCTAGGGGGTGCTCTTTCTCACAAAATATTAGGGACTTATGGGTGAGTCCTATGGAATGATTTTACTCTAGAGGTGTGGCCTCACTGGAGAACATCTGCCTATAAGAAGTTTGGTTAGACCTAAAGTATAGAAACTATCTAGGTTTTTTGAAGAATGTCTATTGTGAGCCTAAGCTTGTCCTTCCCAGACCTGGAACCTGAAAGTTCTCTTCGATGGTCCATCAACGTGCTGAGCCAAGAGTGACAGAATTTGCCAATCTGCCCTATTAACAAGACTCATGAAAGGGTCGGTATAGACTTAAAAAGCCTGCTGGGTACCCCTTTCTCCCGGACAAAAGTTAGAAAACTGAACACCCGCTACAGTCAGCTCATTTGAAGAGCCAAGTAACAGCCTAATTATTTGCCTTGGAAAAAAACTCCGAAAGGAGCAATAGTTTCTGCGGTAGAATTTGGTGCTGGAGTGGGAAGGGAACTTTTCAGTTACACGGAATGCTTCCTGTTCTGTGGTCCAGACTGTCTTAATGACTCTCTTGTCCTCTTAAGAGTGACCACAATTCCCTGGAGTGATGAACACTCCAGTTAGCTCAGTCTGCCTTCATCTCCTCCTCGACCTTTAGCATCTATTGACTAGGAGCCATTTGCTATTCTAGTACTTTCTTTATTAGGAAAACTCAGTGACATAGAGGATCGGACATCAAGTATGTTTTTAATACTGCTGGCCTTGATAGGCAGCAAAGTTCCAGAGGAGATGCTAACTGCTGTTCCCCTGCGGAGTTGTCTACCGTTTGCTGGTGCAGAGCTGATAGCGCAGTTCGTTCGGACTGCCCCCAAGATCAGAGGAGCCCTAGATTTAGCTCCGCCCCTCTCGGCCTGGGTGGCAGCAATGACCCGGGTCCCCAGGCGCTCGGCCCTATGCGCAGCTGGCACGCGCGTGTCTCCGCGTGTCTGCGCGTGTGTGTCCCTGAGTGTGAGTGAGATGAGGTGGAGACCTACGCCTGGGTGTTTCCTTCCAAGTGATTTTGATCAGCAATCCATTGGGGATCATGAAAAAAAAAAATCTGGCTAAAAGGATGAAAACTGAGTAAGTACACAGAACTTTGAACTTGGAATGAGACCAAATTCAGGCAAAACTCTGACAGTAACCACATACATCCAAACTACTATTCCCTTTTTATGTTAAAAACCCGTGAATTGCTAACAGCAAAGTGGCAATTTAAAACGGAACGAAAGGAAGCAGTTCTGAAACATAAAAGGCTGTGCAGGACGACTTTAAAACGAGAAGGAAAATGAGAAACCGCTAGGGCAACCTGGCCGGCTCCCAGCTGTGCAACAGGCACTTCGCTTTTAATCTGTTGCGTCTTGGGGGCTTTTTCTGACTCCAGATCCGCTTTACTGTGTTTTCTCTTTGCCCCAAAGACGAGATAAACTGGACTCCTGAGTTTCAGAATGTTGTGGAAATAAGACATTACCGGAAGGAAGGAAGGAAGGAACTCTTGGCAGCTGGGGATGCACTTGGATGATTTCTTACAACTATCTTTATTTTGACACCTTAAAAAAAAAAAAAAAAAAAAGCAGGTCAGTCAGTTTTGATGGTCCTTCACATAAGGGCTCTCGTTAACCACATCGGACCGCTGGGTCCTATGAATCTTTGGCATGAACCTTCGGAAAGTTCTCAAGCGGAGATGGGGCGAACTTAATCGGAGTTGTGCAAAAAGAAGACAGATGTGTATTTTTTTCACGCTGACAACGTGGCCAGGAGCCAAGTGAAGCTGGACTGGTCATGGTCTGTCGACCCGGGTTCCTTTGTCGCCGGCGATTTTGCCCCCGACCTTTCCTGGTGGGTTTGGTGGTGGCAATCTGTCTCTTTTACCAGACCCTAACACTCCGAGGAACTAAGAAGCTTGAAGGGGAGGTCTCTGGGACTGTCCCACGCACATCCTCTCAAACTCAGGCTGACAGATGCCAGAAAGGATACCTGCAGGACAAAAGGTGCTTCCTTCTCTCCTCGAACGCCCAGGAAATCAGGAAGGTAAGTATGAATTTAGCCTGGGAGTCTGCGGTTGGCCTCTGTCTCCTTTCTGCAAAACTAAAATTAACTTCCATGAGGTCCGAAAGGGAGCCAGTGTGTAAACAGTCCAGAGTGACCTGGTGACTGGGAGACTGTTACATAAACTGCAAAACTTCCTAAACCGACTTACAGAGTTCTGCCCTTTATCTTTTAATGCTGTCTTCATTTCAGTGAAATGAAATGGTTTCTAAAATGTTAGAAACCTAAGTGATCTGCGGATTTACACATCAGAAACAAAAGTCAGTTTAAGAATCGGAAAAATCCTCTGTCTCCTTAAATCTGCAAGTATGAATGCTAAGAGTCTGGCAAACTCAAGGATTTCTGAGAATTCTATCTCACGATCTACTGAACTGGCCCTGAATTGGTGAATGTGTTTCCAAACCAATGCATTCTTTTCTGAAGGATAAGAGAATAGTACTATAGGTCTCTTTTTTTTTTTTGTCTTTTGAAAGCTGTTTCTTTTTTTTTTTGAAGGTTTTTTTAATAATTTATTTTTTATTTCTTCAAGTTACATCTCAATCACAATCACCTCCCTACTCCCCCCTCCAGTCCCACCCTTCCACCCTCCTCCCCCTCAACCTCCCCACCCTCTTCCCTTCTTTTTTTTTTTTTTTTTTTTTTTTAGTTTAAGGTATTTCTTTTTTCCCCCCAACAGCTCTCCCTTTCAGTTCAAAAAATGGTTCTTTTTCTTATAATATAAATACAATACAAAACAACAGAAATAAATAGGCCACAATTATAAGAGTTATATGGCTTAGCATACATTCCCAATGTCCAGTCCATATGTAATTAGCACCTGACTTTAACATTCTACTATCTAACCATCTCCATGAGTTTAAAGTTCTATATCTAACTCAGCTTTCATACTAACTTGCCTCATAATTTTAAAAATATCTTCTTAGATCCAGAACACCCTCTTGATTCCTAAACTATAGGTCTCTTAAGAATAATTGATATGGTGAACTCTAGCCCAGTAATGTGTCCATACCTAGAATCCAAACACCCAGGAGGCAGAGGCAGGGAGATCAATTCAAGCTCTACTCCAGCCTTCTCTACGTGAAGAGTTCTGGGTCTGCCAGTGTTAAATAGTGAGACATTGGAAGGAAGGAAGGAAGGAAGGAAGGAAGGAAGGAAGGAAGGAAGGAAGGAAGGAAGGAAGGTGCATTTATGCTTGGTGTAGAGGCTTGCCTGAAATTTTAACAATGGAAAGGCAGAGACAGGGGGTCTGGGGTTCAAGGCCAGCCTAGGCTAGCTACATTTTAAGCCTAAGTACAGCCTAAGCTACATTAGACACTGTCCAGGGGAAAAAAGTAAAACCAAAGAGTTGGAGAAAAAGAGATCATTCTGTATTTAAACTGTGCGGGTTAGTTTCGCTAATTTTACTTGTAAAATATAGAGAACAACACAAATGCAGAAAACACATAAAATTTCTGTTTTAATATTGCTTTCTGTCCGTGCCTATGAGTCAAAAGCAGACCTTTCACTGTCAAGTATAAAGAAGAAAAATTAAAAAGGTGCAAAACTGGTTATTTAAAAAATCATGATGGAAAAGCCACTGAATTCGCTGACACTTGAAGTACTATACAGGAAGATACTTTTGAGATCTGTAAGAGGTGCCTTCCATCTAAGGCAACTTAGGGAGAGTTTCTGAGTCTGCTTATTACTTGGAGCAGATTTTTACCTTGGGTGAACAGCATGGTGGTTGTTGTCAGTACTGACCCCTCTGGGGGACACCATAGTGTTGTTTTATAAACACTTGTTTATTTCATTTCAGCCTCATAACCCAGGTAGGTAGATAGGTAGCTAGGAGGTAGGTAGGGATGCTGTTAAATTAAACACAAGGTGGCTGTCACTGAAGTAGACTCAAGTGGTCCAGATGGCTTGCAGCACGCCCTGCTGCATCCCATAGAAATCAGTCTGCTTGGTTCCTACCACAGTGCATGTTCTAAATAAGAGCAAGCTCAGTGCCGGCCTAATCATTTCCAAAGCCACAACTTGAAGAATCCATACCAAATCACAGTAGATTAAGATGACAAGCATTTGAAGACTGTCCCAGGAGTGTATTTATTTGTTAGCAGAAATGTGAAAATCGTGTTGACTCATGGGGAGGGAGGATGACAGGAGCAGGGTCATCTTTAAAGGACTCTTCAGCTCAGGGTGTGAGTCAGTCTTCAGATGCTGTGAAATACCGGATGAAAGTACTTTTTGCTTAAGTTTTATGAATATAACTTTTCTTTGTTTTAAAATTGTTTTTCTTGAACCCTTTGTGTTTATGACAGACATAGCTGAATTTTAAAGCTACTTTTCCTTAATTCTAAAGCTAATTTTTGATAGTTTGTAATGGTGATGTTCCTTAAAAATAGATGAAGTATATATTTAAGCACTGAAATATTTTCTAGGAAATTTAGATGGAAATGTTTTGTTAATTAACTTTTGACCTCCTTTAGTTCCCTACTAGGCATTTCCCTCTTCCTGCCTTGTTTGTAACTTAAACATATGTTAAGTGTTATTTGTAGACCATCACAGAAAATTCCATTTCAGCTTTAGAACTCCTGCTTCTTACAAAACATCTGAAACTTATTGGCTGCTGGTGTAAAAGAAAAACATTCACTCTAGAATTTTCTTCAACCAAAAGAATGCCAAACACATGGTGATTTGGGCTTCTAAATGATTCACAGTCTTAAATATTTAAAAAACAAGCAAAATTCTAATTCAAAATTATAGTTCAGTGACTAAAAAAACTGCATTCCCAAACTTTTACTCTGTACCTCTGATTTTAATGTATGCAGCCCAAGAAGAAAGGTTTGCAGGCTTTATTCAAACCCAGATACAAATAAATCCTATTTTTAGTATATCTTCCAAAAAATGTTTTCAGTTATATAAAAGGTCTCTAAGCACCAGATATTTCATGCAAACTCTTGCATGTATATGTCTATACAGATCTCTATGAGAAAATAATTAATTTTATTCAGGCATTCAGAACTTAAAATACACCAAGGCCACTGGAAGTGCTTAACAACCGGTATGCTTCAATGTTTAATTAACTATTCATTCTGTGTATATAAATTGGATCTGGACAAGTAAACCTAAAATAAAAAAATCTTAGTAAGTCTCCAAATGAGGATATTAAAACCAACAAAAAAAAAAACAGGTTTGTGTGAAAACAGTGATTCGTTCAGGGTAAACACTGAGAAAAGCAGATAACAGAATATTTCTCTAATCACAATTGTCGGTCATTGATGAAAAAGCAGCAAATATTTCCTGACCTTTTTGGTTAAAATTCCTTCTTAGAAGAGACCTTTTATACTTTATCCACCTGGTAACAGAGGATCCTATAGTAGGAAATATTTGAAGACAGTAACTTTGCCTTCCACACCTTCCCCATCGGGATTTAATTCAACATTAAATCTGTTCCCAATGCCAGTGAGATCACAGTATTTGATCTGCCAACTTTCCATAAGGAAGAACTCTCCCTCTTTCTGGCCAAATTTTAATTTCTTTTTCCATTTGTACATTCCAACATGCCTTGTTAAGCAGATGTACTATTGTCATTTCTTCTGGATTTTTCTGTCAGCATTTGATGTTTGCATATCATTTAATAAGCTGCTATGTCTTAAACCTATCCAAACATAATATATAAAATGATTGTTGTCTTCACTGAGGTAGGTTGCTCTGTAGATTTATCTATTTTCATGGAAGCTGACGCCTTAGTATTGCATAACACTGAAAATATATTAAGTTATAAACATACACAGTGGTAAGGTCCCTCAGCCCATGCTCGTCTATTGGAAACACAGCTATTTGAGGACTGTGTTTAGACTCGGGAGAGCCATGTGTTTCTGATTACCTGCTGTTGAGGTTACACAATGAGAACTACTATTCCTTGGACTGTTGCTGGACTGTTTGCATTCCAAGTCTTCCTCACTCTCTCTTTAGTTTCAAGGATTGGTCTGTGGAACATTTACTACCCCCAGGACCAACATAGCCCAGTGTAAATGAGCAAATGTTCTCACTAAACATAGTCCAGCCCATTTTGTCTGTGCTTGTGAAAGTAGTCAGCATGCTTAACATTTTTTTAAAGAAAAATTCTTTAATGTAACATCTTTTTTTAAATAATTTATTTTTTATTTCTTCAAGTTACATCTCAATCACAATCACCTCCCTACTCCCCCCTCCAGTCCCATCCACCCTCCTCCCCCTCAACCCCCCATCCTCTTCCCTTCTTTTTTTTTTTTTTTAGTTTAAGGTATTTCTTTTTTCCCCCCAACAGCTCTCCCTTTCAGTCCAAAAAATGGTTCTTTTTCATATAACTATAAATACAATACAAAACAACAGAAATAAATAGGCCACAATTATGAGAGTTATATGGCTTAGCATACATTCCCAATGCCCAGTCCATATGTATTTGGCACCTGACTTTAACATTCTACTATCTAACCATCTCCATGAATTTAAAGTTCTATATCTAACTCAGCTTTCATACTAACTTGCCTCATAATTTTAAAAATATCTTCTTAGATCCAGAACACCCTCTTGATTCCTAAACAATTCAAAATTTAACTATGAGACTAGCTATCTATTCTTCAACCACCTCAGAGACCTGAGAGGGATAAATATATCTGATTATATAGGAAGTGCAGGGCCTGCAGCTTCCAAAACTAAGAAATGACATACCAGTGGCCGCCTGGACAGTTCCCATTTTCTCTCCATAAATTACAGCATCAATCTTCAGCCATTTGGCCCCATTTCTCTGACAGACATTGATTGTAGAGCAGGAATTATGAAGGACTTACCTACCCTGTCTTGGCAGAGCTAGGCTGTCGACTTATCTGCTTCCAAGTTTTGTCTTTTTTGGACAGCAGTCTGTCTACAGTTGAAGCAAGTGGTTTTTCTTGCCAAGAGAAAGGCTTACCACCAATTCAATCATCTCCCACTGGAGATTCTTCGATGCTCATCTTCTACTTGGAGTAGAATAGGGGTTGCTGTCAGGAGCTGACATGTCTCGATATCAAAAAATCTTAAGTTAAGAAAACATCTTTGAATGCCATATTCTGCAGATCTCTTGAGGTTTTTGAAGATGCCCTATCTATCTCTTATATTTAGATAAGCAAATATTGCTTGTCTCTTAGCAACTTGATTTCTGAGTAGCTTAGAAAATAACTGTGATAGACTGTCATAGTAACTAACAAAATGACACGTTTTCATGACTATTAGTTTCCGTTACTTAATTATCCTAAACAGTTTATGTCGGTTGGTAGCGAGAGGTCAAAACTTGACATTTCATTTTTAAATATTACTACAAACAATACCTTTAAGAAGCGTTACCCTTAATTTTGTATCAATATACAAAGATCAATACCAATGTGGCCAAATATAATCTTAATTTTGTATCAATATACAAAGATCAGTACCGATGTAGCCCAATACAATCTTAATTTTACATTAATATACTAGGGTCAATACCATTGTGGCCAAATATAATCTTAATTTTGTATCAATATACAAAGATCAATACTGATGTAGCCCTATACAATCTTAATTTTGCATTAATATACAATGATCAATACCAATTTAGCCAAATATAATATTAATTTTGTATCAGTATACAAAGGTATAAGGCTATATTCAATAATCTGTCCTTTTTTCTTGATCTTTCCTATACTATGTCTATGTCCCATTTTTCTCAAGTCTGTTCACTCCTATATAGGAGAGAAAGGAGGATACAGAAAAGCAAAAGAGAGAAGTCCCTGTGTCTAACCTCCAAAGCCCATTTAACAAGACCATTTAACAGCTTGTAGTCTTTTCCCCTAAAAAACAAAATTTTCTATTATCTATCAAATAACCAAAGGGGGAGAACACCCTCCCCACCTTCTGGGGATGGGATGTTGTTCTCTTAAAATGACTTCCTGCTGATTTGGGACATAGTAAACCAAATAAGAATGGAAAAATGGTTAAAAATGTTAATAGAATCATTTGATGTTCAGTCCCTTTGTGCTCAGCTATTTAGATGTCCTATGAAGTTCATAGACAGAAGCTGATCTTCAGAACTTCACTGAAGAGCTGAACGATCTTAGCGATTTTGAGTTGTTGTTGTTATAGACTTTTGAGGAAACTGCTATTGAAGAAGTCTGCAAGGCTGGATCATCTGGGCCACTCGTCTTCTTTGGTGTCTGATCTGTTTTCTGCTGAGGTTTCCGTTGTCCAGTTGTCCCTGGATTCCTTGAATGGATGCTTTAAATCTCCTGGAAAGATAAGAACAGAGCCCTGCCCTAATCCTAACTCTGGGACAATTACCTTTTTTTGGGGGGGTCAGGTAATATTTTCCCTGGAGCAAATTTGGTTTTTTGATAATATATAAAGTATTACCTTTCGATCCGGATTAAAGAAGAAATTATTTTGATATTTTGGAGCTAAACAAACCTTTAGTGTATATATTTTGAGATCTCAAAGGACAATTTGTTTGAATTGCAGCCTGCCTTTTGTAAGTAGCTTTTAAACTTAAATCTTTCCAAATCCTATGTGCCTGTCTCTGCATTCTAAATTTTGGGATCAAAGACATGTGGTTTCCAACTGATGGGATTAAAGATGTGCTCCTCCACCCCTGGATCAAAGTTTTTCTCTGTTTAGAGCTTGTTTTGTATCAGGTGGCCTTGAGCTCTGAGATCTGCCTGTTTCTGTCTCTAGTGTGTTGGGATTAAGGGTGTATTCTTCCCCAATGATGTGACTAAGGGTGTGCACCATCACCACCCTGTTTCTTGTAACTCTAGAATTTATAAGACAACTAACTCTATAGTGATCCTCCTGTCTCTGCTGGAGGTAAAGGCATGGGCTAACACCATGCATTATTTTACCTTAGCTCTAAGTTTTTTCAACTCTTGGAGGTTTGTAAAACCAGGTTGAACAGCTGTCACCTTTAATTTATTTACAGTGTTTTAAACCTGTTACCTGCTTTTTAATGCCAAACCATGGAAATAGCCTATACCTCTACAAAAAAAAACCAAAAAACAAAAAAAAACTTTTAAGCTGCTCTCAAGTTTGTGTAATCTCTGTAGCCACCTGCAGTCTAACATTCTAATCTGAAATTAAGGCCATTTTCTTTTCATGCCAGTAAGGTAAATTATAGTTTGAAAATTTTATATTGTATTTTTATTATATTTTTAAGCTTATTAATTCTTTTCTTAAAATAGTATTATTTATTTCTAGAACATAGTTTCCTCCCTCCTCCCCTCTTGGCCCCTCCCTTCATCTCTCCTTCCCTCCCTCTCTCCTTCCCTCCCTCCCTCCCTTCCTCCCTCCCTCCCTCCTTGTTCCTCTACTTGGTACTCTCCTTCTCCTCAGATGAGGTGGGTCCTCACATATCATACTCCCTCAGATCTTGCGTCATGTGAGGCCCAAGAGCTTACACTCATACTGGAGCTTGATAAGGCACACCATCTAGGGTGTGGGGTTCCACTAACCTGCAGCAGATTCCATGACTCACTGGTGGGTAGAATTTTTCCTAGGATAGATATGCTAGGTTCCTGTCTATTTGGGTGTGTGGGTTGTAGGATAGTTATCCTCTGATGTATGGTTAATATCCATTTGTAAGGGAATACATACCATGTTTATCCTTCTGGGACTGCGTCAGCTCACTTAGGATGAGCTTTTCTAGTTCCATCCATTTGGTTTTGAATTGCATGATTTTCTCATTTCTGATAGCTGTGTAGTATTCCATTGTGTATATGTACCACAGTTTTTTTATCCATTCTTCAGTTGATGGACATCTGGGTTGTTTCCAGTTTCTGGCTATTACAAATAAAGCTGCTATGAACATTGTTGAGGCAATGTCCTTTTGGTTTCTTTTCAGATCTTTTGGATATATGCCCAAGAGGGGTATGGCTGGGTCTTGAGGTAGATTTATTCCCAATTTTATAAGATATCTCCAGATTGATTTCCAAAGTGGTTGCACAAGTTTGCAGTCCCGCCAGCAATGGGGGAGTGTTCCCCTTTCTCCACATCCTCGCCAGCATGTGCTATCATTTGAGTTTTTGATCTTAGCCATTCTGACAGGTGTGAGATGGAATCTCAGAGTTGTTTTAAGTTGCATTTCCCTGATAACCAAAGATGTTGAACATTTCCTCAAATGCCTCTCAGCCTTTAGAGATTCCTCTTCTGTGAATTCTCGGTTTAGCTCTGTACCCCATTTATTGATGGGGTTATTTGATTTTTTGGTGTTTAATTTCTTCAGTTCTTTATATATTTTGGATATTAGCCCTCTGTCAGATGTTGGGTTGGTGAAGATCCTTTCCCACTCTGTAGGCTGCTGTTTTGTTCTAAGGACAGTGTCCTTTGCCTTACAGAAGCTTTTCAATTTTATAAGGTCCCATTTATTGATTGTTTGTTTTAGTGCCTGAGCTATTGGTGTTCTATTCAGGAAGTTGCTACCAGTGCCAATGATTTCAAGGCTTTTTCCCACTTTCTCTTCTATTAATGTTAGTGTGTCTGGATTTATGTTGAGGTCCTTGATCCACTTAGATTTAAGTTTTGTACAGGGTGATAAGTATGGATCTATTTGCATTCTTCTACATGTTGACATCCAGTTAGACCAGCACCATTTATTGAAGATGCTTTCCTTTTTCCATTGTATGTTTTTGGCTTCTTTATCAAAAATTAAGTGACCATAGATGTGTGGGTTTATTTCTGGGTCTTCAATTCGATTCCATTGGTCAACTGGTCTGTTTCTATACCAGTACCATGCTGTTTTTATTACTATTGCCCTGTAGTACAGCTTGAAATCCGGGATGGTGATACTTCCAGATGTTCTGTTATTGTACATGATTGATTTAGCTATTCTGGGTCTTTTGTTATTCCATATGAAGTTGAGAATTGTTTTTTCCAGATCTGTAAAAAATTGAGTTGGTATTTGGATAGGAATTGCGTTGAATCTGTATATTGCTTTTGGTAAGATTGCCATTTTTATTATGTTGATCCTACCTATCCATGAACAAGGGAGATCTTTCCATCTCCTGATATCTTCTTCAATTTCTTTCTTCAGGGTCTTGAAGTTCTTATCAAACAGGTCTTTCACTTGCTTGGTTAGAGTTACCCCAAGGTATTTTATATTATTTGTGGCTATTGTGAAGGGTGTTGATTCCCTTATTTCTTTCTCAGCCCATTTATCTTTTGTGTAAAGAAGGGCTACTGATTTGTTTGAATTGATTTTGTATCCGGCCACCTTGCTGAAGGAGTTTATCAGCTGTAGAAGTTCTCTGGTGGAATTTTTGGGGTCACTGATGTATACTATCATATCATCTGCAAATAGGGATACTTTGACTTCTTCCTTTCCAATTTGTATCCCCTTGATCTCTTTCAGTTGTCTTATTGCTCTAGCTAAAACTTCAAGTACTATGTTGAAGAGATATGGAGAGAGTGGGCAGCCTTGCCTTGTCCCTGATTTTAGAGGAAATGCTTTAAGTTTCTCTCCATTTAGTTTGATGTTGGCTATTGGCTTGCTGTAAATTGCTTTTATTATTTTTAAGTATGGTCCTTGTATGGCTGATCTCTCTAAGACTTTTATCATGAAAGGGTGCTGTATTTTGTCAAAAGCTTTTTCAGCATCCAATGAGATGATCATGTGGTTCTTTTCTTTCAGCTTGTTTATGTGGTGGATTACATTGATGGATTTTCTAATGTTGAACCACCCCTGCATTCCTGGGATGAAGCCTACTTGATCATGGTGTATGATACTTTTGATGTGATCTTGGATCCGGTTTGCAAGTATTTTATTAAGTATCTTTGCATCCATGTTCATAAGGGAAATTGGTCTGAAATTTTCTTTCTCCGTTGGTTCTTTGTGAGGTTTAGGTATCAGGGTAACTGTGGCCTCATAGAATGTGTTTGGCAGTATTCCTTCTGTTTCTATGTTGTGGAAGAGTTTGAAGAATATTGGTGTTAGCTCTTCTTTGAATGTCTGGTAGAATTCTGTGCTGAAACCATCTGGGCCTGGGCTTTTTTTGGTTGGAAGACGTCTAATGACTTCTTCTATTTCCTTAAGGGTTATAGGACTGTTTAATTTGTTTACCTGTTCTTGATTTAACCTTGGTAGGTGGAATCTATCAAGAAAATTGTCCATTTCATTTAGATTTTCCAATTTTGTGGAGTACAAGTTTTTGAAGTAGGACCTAACGATTCTTTGGATTTCCTCAATGTCTGTTGTTATTTCCCCCTTTTTATTTCTGATTTTGTTGATTTGGGTATTTTCCCTCTGTCTTTTAGTTAGTTTAGCTAAGGGCTTGTCTATTTTGTTGATTTTCTCAAAGAACCAGCTCTTGGTTTTGTCGATTCTTTGTATTGTTCTTTTTGTTTCTAAGTTGTTGATTTCAGCCCTGAGTTTGATAATTTCCTCTCGTCTGCTCCTCTTGGGAGTGTTTGCTTCTTTTTGTTCTAGCTCTTTCAGGTGTTCTTTTAGGTGGCTAGTATAGGAATTCTCCAGTTTCTTTTTGAAGGCACTTAGAGCTATAAACTTTCCTCTTAGCACTGCTTTCAATGTGTCCCATAAGTTTGGGTATGTTGTGCCTTCATTTTCATTGAGTTCTAAGAAGACTTTAATTTCTTTTTTTATTTCTTCCCTGACCCAGAGGTCATTGAGGAGAGAGTTGTTCAGTTTCCATGTTTTTGCAAGCACTCTGTTGTTTTTGTTACTGTTGAAGCCTAGCTTTATTCCATGATGGTCTGATAAGTTACAAGGAGTGATTTCAATTTTCCTGTATCTGTTGAGGCTTGCTTTGTGACCGACTATATGGTCGATTTTGGAGAAGGTTCCGTGAGGTGCCGAGAAGAAAGTGTATTCTTTTGTTTTGGGGTGAAATGTTCTGTAGATATCAATTAGGTCCATTTGATTCATGACATCTGTGAGGTTCATTATTTCTCTGTTTGGTTTCTGCATTGTTGATCTGTCCAGTGGTGAGAGTGGTGTGTTGAAGTCTCCCACTATTAATGTGTGAGGTTCAATGTGGGATTTGAGCTTCAGTAGTGTTTCTTTAATGAATGTGGGTGGTCTTACATTTGGGGCATAGATGTTTAGTATTGAAATTTCATCTTGGTGGATTTTTCCTTTGATGAGTATATAGTGTCCTTCCCCATCTCTTTTGATTAATGTTGGTTGAAAATCCAATTTGTTGCATACTAGAATTGCTACTACAGCTTTTTTCTTGGGTCCATTTGCTTGGTATATCTTTTTCCAGCCCTTTACTTGGAGATAATGTCTATCTTTTTTGCTGAGGTGTGTTTCTTGTAAACAGCAGAATGTGGGATTCTGTTTTCGCATCCATTCTGCTAGCCTTTGCCTTTTTATTGGGGAATTGAGTCCATTGATGTTGAGAGATATTAATGACCAGTGATTGTTAATTCCTGCCATCTTGATGTTGGTAGAAATAGTGTGTGAGTGAGCTTCTTTCCTTTTGTTTTTGCTGCAGGCATGCTATTTGCTTCCTGTGCTTTCTTGTGTGTAGTTAACGTCTTTGGGTTGAAGTTTTTCTTCTAACATCTTCTGTAGAGCTGGATTTGTGTATAGATATTGTTTGAATTTAGCTTTGTCATGGAATATCTTGTTTTCTCCATCTATGTTGATTGACAATTTTGCAGGGAATAGTAGTCTGGCCTGGCATTTGTGGTTTTTTAGGGTCTGCAAGATATCTGTCCAGGCCCTTCTGGCTTGTAGAGTCTCTGAAGAAAAGTCAGGTGTGATTCTGATAGGTTTGCCATTATATGTTACTTGACCCTTTTCCCTAGCAGCTTTTAAAATTCTTTCTTTGTTCTGTACATTTAGTGTTTTGATTATTATGTGGCAGGAAGATTTTCTTTTCTGGTCTAATCTATTTGGGGTTCTGTAAGCTTCTTGTACAGTTATAGGCATCTCTTTTTTTTAGATTTGGGAAATTCTCTTCAATGATTTTGTTGAAGATATTTTCTGGTCCATGGAGGTGGGACTCTTCTCTTTCTTCTATTCCTATTATTCTGAGATTCCGTCTTTTCATTGTGTCCTTGATTTCCTGAAGGTTTTGTGTCAGGACTTTTTTAGATTTGACATTTTCTTTGACAGATGTATCCATTTCTTCAATTTTATCCTCTGAGCCTGAAATTCTTTCTTCCATCTCTTGTATTCTGTTGGTGATGCTAGTGTCTGTAGTTCCGATTCTTTTCTTAAGGTTTTCCAGTTCTATGGATGTCTCAGATTGGATTTTCTTCATTGCTTCAACTTCCCTTTTCAGGTCTTCCATTCCTTTAAGCGCTTTATTCATTTCCATCACCTCCTTTGCAGTACTTTGTTGTTGCTCTCTGAGGTATTTGATTTCCTCCCTTAGGCCTTCTATTATTAGTATAAGTGTAGGATTAAGGTCATTTTCCTTTGCTTCAATTGGGTTCAGCTGTCCAGAGTTGTCTGTAGCATTATTGCTAGGATCTGGAGACATCCTATTTTGGTTTTTTTTACCATGTTCTTGCGCTGACCTTTTGTCATCAGATGGACCCAGGTGTTATCTGTTTGTTTCTTTTGTTACCTGACCTTGGTGCTTGGGAAAACTCCCTGCCCTGGGGGTTGGCTGATCCTGAGATCCTGGTGTTTACCTCCAGATGGCGGGCAGATTCCTGTAATAGACTGACTGGCTCTCGGAGAGGAGGGTGGCTGCTGCTCTCCTCAACTGCTTGTGACCCAATTGGACCAATATAGAGGGGATTGGGTGGGGAGAGGGCTAGCCTCTGAGGACCTGGGAGCTGACAGGTCTCCTCAGAAAGGCAGGTAGAGCTGTGGTTGGGTCTGTGTTCTCCTCTCACTGACCCAGTCGTTCTGGCTCCCCAGCTGGGCTGACTATGCAGGCAGGGAGCTCCACCCACAACAGATGCTGGCCTCAGTGCGCCTGTTGCTGACTGCCTCAGATGCTTGGGTGCTAGGGTGAGTGACCCACCCGCCCCAGTATTTTTGGAGAACACACTGTCCCGGGCTCTGTTTGCAGGCAGTCTTGGCTCCTAATTGCTTTGCTGTGACTGGGTTAGGTCTCTGCCTCTCCGCTACAGTGCACACTGTGCCACCATGTTGGAAACTCCGGAAAAAAATAATCTCACTTACCTTTGCTCTTGTGGTGCGGCTCGAGTGCAGGCTGGATATCAGGCAGACAGGCGGGGCCGCTGGTCTGTGGCTGGAGCCGTGGGCTGGATCCGCTCTTGGGCTAGATCTCTAGCCAGAGCTCCTCTCCAGACCGGTGACTGAGCTGGCTGATCTCAGGGTTGTGTTCCCGGGAACTGCGTGGGCTCTTTTACCTGGTGACCAGTCTCAATGTTCGCTGTGGGCATTCAGACACCGTCTGTGCTTCACTGTAGGCTAGGGGACCTCACATTCACTCCACAATGACTAATCTCATTCACCTACTACTCAGATGCACTGCTCTATGGTCGGCGCCATCTTGGATCCTCCAAGATTATACAAATTTATAGAACAGATAAACAAATCACCTAGTTGCTGAGAAAGGAAGAAAATAGTTAGGACTGAGCCATCAAAAAAGGCTTTGTTCTGTAGGGGAGACTTTGAAGCTGTCCTTGAAAGGCAGGTGGGGTTGGTGGTCAGTTGACTCATTTTTAACAAGTGGCACCAAGTGTTAACTTAAGGCATCCCTGAGGCAATGTGTGGTTTGTAAGCACCTCTCTAAAGGGAGATCTAAAATCAGAAGCACTTGCTTCAGAGACTTTGATCTATCAGGACAGATTTTTCATCTTGAAATGTACAGACTGCAAGATATACCTATTTAAGCAAAAAAAAAAAAAAAATGTAACCAGCATGACCATGAAGAAGTTGAAATGCATTTAGTTTCATAAATAAATTGGTCAGAAACTGGGTAAGCAGGCAGGCCTGCACACCACAGTGTGCCTTACCTTTTCACATGATTCTTAGATCTTTGTCATATTAAAATGTTCTCTTAAATTGAAAGCCATAGCTTGAACAAAAAGTGGCTCCACACAGTAATTTGGAGAGAAGCAAGTTGAGTTGGAAGGAAATTAACCATGTTCAAATGTTGACTACATTAAACACCAAAAACAAACAAACAAACAAAGACGTCATTCTTTTAGTGTTTGCACTTGAATATCTCATTGGCTAATGCCACATCCAGAACCAACCATATGAGCCTAATTGTAGACAGTTCTCTGTCTTTATGAGCAACGAATGAAAGCTATTTGGTTTTAATAAAAGGATGCATGGTCTAAGTCTGAAACAGAATCATAGTATTTGAATGCAGAACTTTTTTTGTAATGCCTAATGTGGTGCATCTGTATATGCTAGTAGAGTGTAGCATCTACTTCCTAAGGGGCAAAGGATACAGGAAGAGTATATTCCTCATAACATTTTCTATTCAATTTTGTATATATTTTGCATCACAGAGAAGAAACACATGACCTTGACTCCTTGATTGGGTAATTTTTATTCCACTGGAAAGAGAAAGGAGACTTGGTTTTGTGTCTTTAATTTTACAATTAAAATTGGTTAAAAAAAATTTTTTTGTCATATTCATCCTATCCTGATGGCTACTATGATCCCTCCATTAAGAAACTTCTTGAATGCCTAATGTTTGCCCATGAAGACCAAATAAACTTAAGTTTGGAAATTGCCAAAGCTGTCTTTCATCACTAGCTACTCAACTTTATTTTCATGGTTCCCCATTGGGATGTAGAGTCCATGTTTTTTCAGCAGGAGTTGAAATCATTGAGACTCTTCAGGGCCAGTTGAGAAACGCCTACAGTTCTGCAAATTTCCTTACCACTTCCTGAAAGATAGGAGGAATTCCCTATGTAGCTTCTCTGTGACACATGACATGTGGCTTACCTTCACTCCAGCTGTGTGTGTCAGCTCATTTCCTTTTCCTCCTAGGCTTTTTGATAAGGCACATTTCCCACAAAGTGGGTCCATGGCACCAGGCCTTGACCAGTACAATGGGCTGCTAATCTAAAGCTGCCCTCCAAAGACATAACAGCCCATTCTTTCTTGTTCCTTTTGTGCTAGTGAGATTTAGAGGAAGGAGCCTGGTGGACATCTAAGAGTCTATGGAGTCATCCGATTCCTATGGAAACAAGGATAGCAAGTTGTTTGAGTGAGGTATGAGCTCTTTCATACATTAAGCCATTGAGAGTTTAAAGCTGAGTCATTCTGCTTGGACCAGTTTATCAGTGTGTCACACCCGAGTCATTTATAGTATTTGTCACATATCTTCTGTTTTCCATAGTGTCTAGGATACCTTTGAGCAGATTTAATATATGACTCATGATTTAAAACTACCAACTTATATTTAGAGTTTATTGGGAAAATTCCAGAATGAGCATTTCATGAAAGATGAAAAATGCTGAGAAGGCAGTCTGATTTTCAAGAGACCCATTACTGGTGACAGCATTCCTAAGATTTGACTTTCAAGATCACCATGAATAGCTGCAGCTGGACTTTGCACTATCATGGTCAAGGACTTTTTGTAGACAAAAGCTATCCCCTGAAATAACCATGAAATGTGTCACAGAAGCAAAACTTGTGGCTCATCAAGTGACTTTTGAGGCAATTTTTGATCATGGTACCACTGGTTTATGATGAAGTTGAAATTCAGAGAGGTATATACATTCCCAAAGTCTTTGCGCCAGCACTGGAATCTTCTTACACTTTTTTTTCTCCAGTTTTTAAAATTAATACCTTAAAAATACATTTTTCACAATCTTAGCAGGCCAGCCTGGGTTACATAGCAAGCTCCTGGTCTGCATGGGATACATGGTGAGGCCCTGGCTCAAAGAAAAGAAAAAAAAAAGAAAGGAAGGAAGAAAAGAAAAGAAAAAGAAAACCCACAAAAAAACAAACAAAAGATTGAGGATAGCCCAGTGGTAGAGTGCTTACCTGGGGTGTACAAGGCTCTGGGTCTGATTCCCCAACATCATAAAACAAGCAGTACGTCTTCAGTGATTATTTGAGTCAAAACTCAAGTACCTCCAGTCCATAGCAAAAACCAAAAGTAGCTATATGTGCTGTGAAAGATCATGTTTTGTGTGTTGGAAAGAACACTGAAGGCTTTTGTTTTGTGGTAGAAGATTGTTCTGTTGTGTAAAATGTTGGAATTAGAATATATGTTTGCCACTCTATTGTCTCAATGCTGCTAAATGCCCACTTTTAAAGACTGATTTTTTTTTTTTTTTTTTTACTGGAAAGGATACTTTAAGAACTACATACACAAAAGCATCCCATTTGAAACAATGCCAGAAACCCCAGGTTCACAACTGTATTGCAGATGGCTCCCACTCCATCAGTGAGCCAGTATACTCTCTCTCTCTCTTTGTTTCCTGTTCAGACTCCTACAGACTCCACTGTGACTCTGCTTAGCTTTCCGTTCAAATATAACTAATATGTAAGGAAGCCAAAGAACTAACTCAAAGGCGAAAGACTATTTAGTTGAAAATTGGTTACATTTAGACCAATTTTTTTGTGATAAGAAGATGTCAAGTCACTTGCTAATATATGGGAGAATGTTCAGCCTCTCTAGTGTTGAGGGAATATAAAGCAAAGGCAAAGCAAGCTGTCACCTCATCTCGTTAGAATGATCATGGCACAAGGCTAACGTGGCTGGCAAGCACAGTGAGAAGATGGAGCATATGTAAACTACTACAGCTGGTGGAGAAAAGGTTGCAGGGTCATCAAAAATTGCTAAAAATAAAAGTACTATACAAACACTCATTGTCATTTCTGTGTCTAGAATCAAAATACAAGACAGTATGTTTAAAGGACCCCCGCACTCTTGCATACTGCATTAGTTACAACAGCCAAGGACTGAAACAATATAATGTCTTCAACTCATGAGTCAAGACAATGAGGTATGCTTACATCATTCAGATACAAAAAAGGATGAGATCCTGATATATCTGACATGGATAGGATTGGAGATCGTTATATTGAGTGACAAAGAGCAAATATAAAAAAGTAAGGACCATATGATCCCACTTGTGTGGACCCTAAAATCATAGAGTAGAATGTTGGTCACCACAGGCTGATGGGAGTCGGGAGAGGTTTATTAGAAAGGTTATTCACAGCACAAGTTATAATCAGTATAATTAGAAGCAGTAATTTCTAAAGTGCTCTTGCACAATAAGGTAACTACAGATAATGCATATGTGTTTACAAAAGCTACAAGGAGGAATTCTTAATATTTTTTGCCCCAAACAAATGATAAACATTGAGAAACTTATATGTGTTTAAACTGACTTATAAATGGCATACCATATGTATGTATAGAAACATTACAGGGCATTAATATGTACAATTTCTCCATCTTTAGCCATTAAAATTTTAAATTCAAGAACCCAAATGGGTGTCATCTCAAGCATGACTAAAGCCCATGAGTTCATCCTCTCAGACCAACATCTGTTCCCCCACCTTTATCTCAAAGGATGATGGGAAGAGAACTAATGCCAGGATTTGTGTCTGGTTCTTTTATGTTCCCCATGGCTTACTATTTAAATGATATCCTCACAGGTCTGGCACCTCACCACATCCTCAACTCTGCTGGGACTGAGCCTGGGCGTCTAACACCTAGCAGATGCTCAATCAGCCTCATCCACCTGCCAGCTGTTCAGAATGCTTCCGTGCTGCCTGTGCACTGTCTCACCTGGGCCAACTATATTTCAAAGGATGTACTCCTAACTCACAAATGACTGACTTAGCCTTCGTATTCCAAAGCACTTGTTTCAGAACAGTTGTTAAGAGGTGGCAAACGTTACCATCTGTGTCCACAGTGAGTCACCTCTAATGCCTGATGTGGTTCTGGGGGTGTCTCAGTCCATTTGGTACTATATTTTCTTTGCCCTATTCTTGTTCTATCTAGCCCCTTCTGTTTCCAATATTACCTTATTGGCTGTCTTCCGCTCCCTTGGACTCTGTGGTCAAGATAGGTAACTGAGTTCTTCAACTTACCAGAATCATTTCTAGATTTCTTTCAGCCAAAGTAGAGAGCTATGACATTGTCTAGAACTTTTCTGTTCTGTTGCCTTTCCCTTCTCCCAACCCAAAGGAAATCCTATTTAGCATCCAATTTACTCTTCTGTAATCTGACTCAGCAATTTAATGATCCCCCCAAAAAGGATTCTTCTTTCCTCAAACCTTGCTTTTTCAGAATTCTAGCCTTAATATTAACAACTATTTTTGGCTAATATCACTCAGTAAGCAGCTTTACCACCCTCTGAGCCTCGCTAGCATAGAACACATTCCAATTTAGAGGTCTAGTAATTTGTATTAGCCTTCAAATCATATTACATCCACCAAAAACCTGCGGCATGCAACAATAACGCCCTCTCAATGTCTACATGTGAAAACCAGGTTAATATTCTCCCATTTCCTTATTTATTGTGATATTGAAGACTTTGAATAAATGTATCAAATAGAATTAAAACATTTTATAGCAGATACAGAAGTAGACTTGAGATGAGCTCATGCTATTTTATAATGACCTAATTAATTAATTTGTTTTAAAGGTATAACCTTTTCCTTTCTTCTTCCTCTCTCCTCTCTCCCTTCTCTCTCTCTCTCTCTCTCTCTCTCTC
>CAJQZJ010001969.1:16824090-16872428 GCA_907164525.1 Lophiomys imhausi
CAGGGACTTCTCTCTTTTGCTTTTCTGTATCCTCCTTTCTCTCCTATATAGGAGTGAACAGACTTGAGAAAAATGGGACATAGACATAGTATATGAAAGATCAAGAAAAAAGGACAGATTATTGAATATAGCCTTATACCTTTGTATACTGATACAAAATTAATATTATATTTGGCTAAATTGGTATTGATCATTGTATATTAATGCAAAATTAAGATTGTATAGGGCTACATCGGTATTGATCTGTGTATATTGATACAAAATTAAGATTATATTTGGCCACAATGGTATTGACCCTTGTATATTAATGTAAAATTAAGATTGTATTGGGCTACATCGGTATTGATCTTTGTATATTGATACAAAATTAAGATTATATTTGGCCACATTGGTATTGATCTTTGTATATTGATACAAAATTAAGGGTAACGCTTCTTAAAGGTATTGTTTGTAGTAATATTTAAAAATGAAATGTCAAGTTTTGACCTCTCGCTACCAACCGACATAAACTGTTTAGGATAATTAAGTAACGGAAACTAATAGTCATGAAAATGTGTCATTTTGTTAGTTACTATGACAGCCTATCACAGTTATTTTCTAAGCTACTCAGAAATCAAGTTGCTAAGAGACAAGCAATATTTGCTTATCTAAATATAAGAGATAGATAGGGCATCTTCAAAAACCTCAAGAGATCTGCAGAATATGGCATTCAAAGAAGTTTTCTTAACTTAAGATTTTTGATATTGAGACATGTCAGCTCCTGACAGCACCCCCTATTCTACTCCAAGTAGAAGATGAGCATCGAAGAATCTCCAGTGGGAGATGATTGAATTGGTGGTAAGCCGTTCTCTTGGCAAGAAAAACCCCTTGCTTCAACTGTAGACAGACTTCTGTCCAAAAAGGACAAAACTTGGAAGCAGATAAGTCGACAGCCTAGCTCTGCCAAGACAGGGTAGGTAAGTCCTTCATAATTCCTTCTCTACAATCAATGTCTGTCAGAGAAATGGGTCCAAATGACTGAAGATTGATGCTGTAATGTATGGAGAGAAAATGGGAACTGTCCAGGCAGCCACTGGTATGTCATTTCTTAGTTTTGGAAGCTGCAGGCCCTGCACTTCCTATATAATCAGATATATTTATCCCTCTCAGGTCTCTGAGGTGGTTGAAGAATAGATAGCTAGAGTCTCATAGTTAAATTTTGAGTTGTTTAGGAATCAAGAGAGTGTTATAGATCTAAGAAGATACTTTTAAAATTATGAGGCAAAATAGTATGAAAGCTAAGTTAGATATAGAACTTTAAACTCATGGAGATGGTTAGATAGTAGAGTGTTAAAGTTAGGTGCCAAATACATATGGACTGGACATTGGGAATGTATGCTAAGCCATATAACTCTTATAATTGTGGCCTATTTCTTTCTGTTGTTTTGTATTGTATTTATAGTTATAAGAAAAAGAACCATTTTTTGGACTGAAAGGGAGAGCTGTTGGGGGGGAAAAGAAATACCTTAAACTAAAAAAAAAAAAAAAAAAGAAGGGAAGGGGAGGGGGGGGGTGGGGGGGGGGGGGGGGGGAGGGGGGGGACGGGGGGGGGGAGTAGGGAGGGGATTGTGATTGAGATGTAACTTGAAGAAATAAAAAATAAATTATTGAAAAAAAATCTGTAGTACATTTATACAATGGAATACTACACAGCTCTCAGAAATAAGGAAATCATGCAATTAGAAACCAAATGGATGGATCTAGAAAAGCTCATCCTAAGTGAGCTGACTCAGTCCCAAAAAGATAAACATAGTATCTCTTATAAGTGGATATTAACCATACCTCACAGGACACCCATCCTACAACACACAGATAGGAGCCTAGCATATCTATCCTAGGAAAAGTTTCACCCAGCAGTGAGTCATGGAATCTGCTGCAAGTTAGTGGAACACCTTACCCTAGATGGTGTGCCATAACAAGCCTGAGTACAAAAGGAAGCTCTTGGCCCTCACATGACTAAAGAACTGAAGGAGTATGATATGTGAGGGCCCACCTCATCTGAGGAGGAGAGTACCAAATAGAAGAATAATGAGGAAAGGAGGGAGGGAAAGAGGGAGGGAGGAAAACAGGGAAGGAGGGAGGGAGGGAAGGACAGATGGCCCAGGAGGAGAGGAGGGAGGAAACTATGTTCTAGAAGTAACTTGAGAAAACAAATTAATTTTTAAAAAAAGGGTAAGTAAGCTTAAAAATAAAATATAAAATTTTCAAATTATAATTTACCAAAGGCATTCTTGCCTTACTGGCGGGAAAGAAAAAAATGGTCTTAATTTCAGGTTAGACTGCAGGTTGCCACATAGCTCACACACACACTTGGATATCAGCTTAAAAGCTTTTTTTTTGTATATACAAAATATATTTTTGTTGTTTGGCATTAAAAAGGCAGTTAAGAGGTTTTAAATGATGTAAATAAATTAAGGGTTACTACAGTTCAACCTAGTTTTCTAGTCCTCTAAGAGTTGAAGTAATTTGGAGGTAAAGTAAAATATTTGAGAAGGGCAGTGTTAGCCAGTGCCTTTAACGCCAGCAGAGACAGGAGGATCACTATAGAGTTAGTTGTCTTGTAAACTTTAGAGTTACAATGAACAGGGTGGTGATGATGCATGCCCTTAATCTCATCACTTGAGATGGATACACCCTTAATTCCAACACACTGGAGACAGAAACATGCAGATCTCTGGGTTCAAGGCCAGCCTGACACAAAGCAAGCTCCAAATAGAGAAAAACTTAGATCCAGGAGTGGTGGTGCACATCTTTAATCCCAACAGTTGGGAGGCACTTGCATTTGATCTCATACTTAGAATGGAGGGGAAGGCACATAGGATTTGGAATGATATAAATTTAAAAGCTACTCACAAAAGGCATGCTGAAATTCAAAGTGAATTGTCCTTTGATATCTCAAAATATATACACTTAAAGTTATGTTTAGTTCAAAAATATCAAAATAGTTTCTCTTTTAATCTTAATTGAAAGATAATACTTTTTATATTGTCAAAAAACCCAGCTTTCTCCAGGAAAAATATTTATATAAATAAATAAATAAATAAAATAGTAGTGTCCCAGAGTTAGGATTAGTCCAGGGCTATGTACTTATCTTTCCAGGAGATTAAAAGCATCCATCTAAGGAGTCCAGGGAGAAGTGGACAACTGAAACCTCAGAAGAAAACAGATCAAACACCAAAGAAGACGAGTATCCCAGGTGATTCAGCCTCACAGACTTCCTCAATAGCTGTGTTCTCAAAAATCTACAACCACAACAACTCGAAATTGCTAAGATTGTTCAGCCCCACAGACTGTTCCAGCCAGAACATCAGTAAATCCCTGAGGTTCAACTTCTGTCTGTAAACTTCTTAGGACATTTAAATAGCTAAGAACAAAAGGACTGAAAATCAAATGAGTATATTAACATGCTTAACCATTTTTCCATTCTTATTTGTGCCCCAAACAGGTTTACCACATCCCAAATCAGCAGGAAGTAATTTTAAGAGTGACATCCCATCCCCAGAAGGCAAGGTGGGTGATTTTCCCCCATTTGGTCATTTGATGGCTTATAGATACTTGTTATTTAGGGGGAGAGGTTACAAGTTGTTAAATGGTCTGGTTAAATAGGTTTTGGAAGTTAGGCCCATGGATTTCTCTCTTTTTCTTTTCTGTATCCTTCTTTCTCTCCTATGTAGGGATGAAAAGACTTGAGGAAAAAATGGGATATAGACACAATATAGGAATGATAAAGAAAAAGGGACAGATTATTGAATATGCTCTTATATCTTTGTATGTTGATACAAGTGAATATATGCCATGTGCATCCTTCTGAGTCTGGATTAGCTCACTCAGGATGAGCTTTTCTAGTTCCATCCATTTGGCTGCGATTTGCATGATTTCCTTATTTCTGATAGCTGAGTAGTATTCCATTGTGTAAATGTACCACAGATTTTTTTTTCCATTCATCATTTGAGGGACATCTGGGTTGTTTCCAGTTTCTAGCAATTACAAAATTGGCCGCTATGAATATAGATGAGGATATGTCCTTGTGGTTTGCTGAGGAATCATAGTTAAATTTTGAGTTGTTTAGGAATTAAGAGGATGTTCTGGATGTAAGAATCATTTGATGCTCTAATGTTGATACCCACAAGTGGTGTGGCTCGGTGCTTCTGTACAGCAAAGGTCACTGTCATTAGGACAAAAAAGCAACCTACAGATTGGAAGAAGATCTTTACCAACTCCACTTCTGACAGAGGGCTAATATCCAAAATTTATAAAGAACTCAAGAAATTAAACACCAGGAAAACAAATAATCCAATCAAAAAATGGGAAACAGAGCTAAAACAAGAATTCACAAAGGAGGAATCTCTAATGGCAATGAGACACATTTGAAGAAATGCACAACATCCTTAATCATCAGAGAAATGCAACTCAAGATGACTCTGAGATTCCATCTCACACCTGTCAGAATGACTAAGATCAAAAACTCAAATGACAGTGCATGCTAGTGAGGTTGTGGAGAGAGGAGAACCCTCCTCCATTGCTGGTGGGAGTACAAGCTTGTACCACCACTGTGGAAATCAGTCTGGCGATATCTTAGAAAATTTGGAAAACCCTACCTCGAGATCACCCACCATTCTACTCCAAGTAGTTGATGAGCATCAAAGAATCTCCAATTGGAGATGGTTGTATTAGTGGCAAGCCTGTCACTTGGCAAGAAAAACCCCTTGCTTCAACTGTAAACAGAATGGTGTCTCAAAAGGACAAAACTTGGAAGCAGGTAATTCGACAACCTAGCTCAGCCAAGGCAGTGTAGGCAAGTCCTTCATAATTCCTGCTTTACAATTAATGTCTGTCAGAGAAACGTGGCCAAAAGGCTGAAGATTGATGCTCTAATGTATGGATAGAAATTGGGAACTATCCAGGCAGCCAGTTATATGTTATTTCCTAGTTTTGGAATCTGCTGGCCCTGGACGTCCTTGTATAGTCAGATATATTTATCCTTCTCAGGTCTCTGATGTGGTTGAAGACTACATAGTTATAGTCTCATAGTTAAATTTTGAGTTGTTTAGGAATTAAGAGGATGTTCTGGATGTAAGAAGATGTTTTTAAAATTGTGATGTAAGGGGGGGGCCAAGATGGCGGCGACCTACACTGACGCATTTTGAACGTGGGGGAAAAAAGAGCCATAAAAAACACAGAGTTATTGGGCACTGTGCTAAAACTGGAGGGGCTAGACCCCCCCGGGAACACTCACAACTCCCAAGGGACTGTTAAAAGTCCCAGGGTAAGGCTCTTCCCCCATCTCTTGCAGACACGGAAGTCACTAAACCCGGGATTCGGGAACTCCCATTTGGAGAGGCGCCTGGTAAGATCAACCCCAACTCACAGCAGGCAGAATCAGAGGCCACTTGGCGATAGATCGCTGGCCTATTGGGCTCCCCACACCTCAGGTAGAACCTATACCCACTTAAAAAACTTTGCGAGATATGATTTTATCTCAGTTGAATGAGTGTAAAACTGTCCATCATAGTTGTCATACATACAACAGTATCATAAATACTGTTTATATTCCCAAAGATTTACTGACACTCTTCTGGGAAATGCCTGTTTGTGTCTTTGCCCCTTTTTAATTAGATTATTTATGATTTTATTGCCAGTGTCTAAAAATATTATTTAGAGATTTTTTTGATGCAGGGTCTTGATATGTAGCTAGAGTTCCAGCTTTTTGAATAATAGAACAGAATAACATGTTCTGTTATTCTGAGCCATGATTTTATTTTGAATTGGGGGGATTATCATGGATATTTGATGAAATAAATTCTGTTTGCCTTAAAAAAAAAAAAAAAAAAAAACTTTGCGAGATAGTGGAAGTCTTAGCAAGGAACAAACAGGGGGCTCAGCGGGTGGTCTGCAGAGTGGATCCGCAAGCAAGACCCTTCCTTATGCTGTATACAAGAGACACATCTAACTACGAAAGATAGACACTGCCTCAGAGTAAAGGGCTGGGAAAAGGTTTTCCAAGCAAATGGACCCAGGAAGCAAGCTGGAGTAGCCATCCTAATATCAAACAAAACAGACTTCCCACTGAAGTTAATGAAGAAAGACAAAGAAGGGCACTATATACTCATTAAAGGGAATATTCATCAAGAGGAAATCTCAATACTGAACATCTATGCCCCAAATACAAAGGCACCTACTTTCGTAAAAGAAACACTTCTAAACCTTAAAGCGCACGTCGATCACAACACATTAGTAGTGGGAGACTTCAACACCCCACTCACAACAATGGACAGATCATCAAGACAGAAGACAAACAGAGAAATATTGAGTCTAACAGAGATCATGAAACAAATGGACCTAACAGATATCTACAGAACGTTTCACCCAAACACAAAGGAATACACCTTTTTCTCAGCACCCCACAGAACCTTCTCCAAAATCAACCACATAGTTGGTCACAAGGATAGTCTCAATAGATACAAGAAAATTGAAATAACACCTTGTATCTTATCAGACCACCACGGAATAAAGCTGGTCTTCAACAGCAAAAGAATCAACAGAAAGCCTACACACACATGGAAATTGAACAGCTCCTTACTGGATGACCACTGGGTCAGGGAAGAAATAAAGAAGGAAATCAAAGACTTCTTAAAATCCAACGACAATGAAGACACAACATACCCAAACCTATGGGATACATTGAAAGCTGTGCTATGAGGAAAGTTCATAGCACTAAGTGCTTTCAAAAAGAAAATTGTGACAGCTCATATTAGTGAACTAACAGCTAAGCTGGGTGAATTGGGAAAAAAAGAAACAAACACTCCCAAGAAGAGCAGAAGGCAGGAAATCATCAAACTTCAGGCTGAAATGAAACCAAGAGTTGGTTCTTTGAGAAAATCAACAAAATAGACAGACCCCTATCCAAATTAACTAAAAGGCAAAGGGAAAGAACACAAATCAACAAAATCAGAAATGAAAAGGGAGAAATAACAACAGACATTGAGGAGATCCAGAAAATATTCGGGCATTACTTTAAAAATCTATATTCCACTAAATTTGAAAACTTAAGCGAAATGGACAATTTCCTCGATAAATTCCACCTACCAAAACTAAATCAAAATCAGATTAACAGCTTAAACAGCCCAATAACACCCAAGGAAATAGAAACAGTCATTAATAATCTCCCAACCAAATAAAGCCCAGGGCCAGATGGCTTTAGCACGGAATTCTACCGGACCTTCAAAGAGGAACTAACACCATTACTTTTCAAACTCTTCCACCACATAGAAACAGAAAGAACACTGCCAAACTCATTCTATGAGGCCATTGTCATTCTGATTCCTAAACCACACAAAGACCCAACAAAGAAAGAGAACTTCAGACCAATCTCCCTCATGAACATAGATGCAAAAATACTTAATAAAATACTAGCAAACCGAATTCAAGAACACATCAAAAGTATCATACACCATGATCAAGTAGGCTTCATCCCTGGAATGCAGGGATGGTTCAATATACGAAAGTCTATCAATGTAATTCACCACATAAACAAGATGAAAGAAAAAAACCACATGATAATCTTGCTAGATGCAAAAAAAGCATTTGACAAAATCCAACACCCCTTCATGCTAAAAGTTCTGGAGAGAACGGGCATACAAGGACCATACCTAGAAATAATAAAGGCAATATACAGCAAGCCAGTAGCCAACATCAAATTAAATGGAGAGAAGCTTGAAGCATTTCCTCTAAACTCAGGGACAAGACAAGGATGTCCACTTTCACCATATCTCTTCAATATAGCACTTGAAGTCCTTGCTAGAGCAATAAGACAACTAAAGGAGATCAAAGGGATAAAAATTGGAAATGAAGAAGTCAAATTATCCCTATTAGCAGATGATATGTTAGGATATATAAGTGACCCCAAAAACTCCACCAAAGAACTCCTGCAGCTGATAAACAACTTCAGCAAGGTGGCTGGATCAAAATTAACTCAAAAAAATCAGAAGCCCTTCTTTATACAACAAACAAATATACCGAGAAAGAAATAAGGGAAACAACCTCCTTCACAATAGCCACAAACAACATAAAATACCTGGGGGTAACTCTAACCAAGCATGTAAAGGACCTATATAACAATAACTTCAAGCCCCTGAAGAAAGAAATGGAAGAGGCCTTTAGAAGATGGAAAGCTCTCCCATGCTCATGGATAGGTAAGATCAACATAATAAAAATGGCTATCCTACCAAAAGCAATATATAGATTTAATGCAATTCCTATCAAAATACCAACACAATTCTTTATAGACCTGGAAAAAGCTATTCTCAACTTCATATGGAACAACAAAAAGCCCAGAATAGCTAAATCAATCCTGTACAATGAAAAAACATCTGGAGGTATCACCATCCCAGATTTCAAGCTGTACTACAGAGCAACAGTTATAAAAACAGCATGGTACTGGTATAGAAACAGACCAGTGGATCAATAGAATCGAATTGAAGACCCAAACATGGACCCACACACCTATGGCCAACTAATCTTTGACAAAGAAGCCAAAACCACACAATGGAAGAAGGACAGCATCTTCAACAAATGATGCTGGTCCAACTGGATGTCCACTTGCAAAAAAATGAAATTAGACCCATACCTATCACCTTGTACCAAACTTAAATCCAAGTGGATCAAAGACCTTAACATAAAGCTGGCCACACTAAATATACTAGTAGAAAAAATAGGAGAAACCCTCAAACTAATTGGCACAGGTGACAACTTCCTGAACAGAACACCAACAGCTCAGGACCTGAGATCAACAATCAATAAATGGGACCTCATGAAACTGAAAAGCTTCTGTAAGGCAAAGGACACTGTCATTCGAACAAAATGGCAACCAACAGACTGGGAGAAATTCTTCACCAACCCCACATCTGATAGAGGGCTATTATCTAAAATCTACAAAGAACTCAAGAAACTAAATGCTAAGAAACCAAATAATCCAATCAAAAAATGGGAGATGGAGCTAAATAGAGAATTCACAAAGGAGGAATCCCTAAGGGCTGAGAAACACCTGAAGAAATGTTAAACATCCTTAATCATCAGAGAAATGCAACTCAAGACGACCCTGAGATTCCACCTAACACCTGTTAGAATGGCTAAGATAAAGAGCTCAAATGATTGCGCATGCTGGCGAGGGTGTGGAGAAAGGGGTGCCCTACTCCATTGCTGGTGGGAGTGCAGGCTTGTGCAACCACTATGGAGGTCTGTCTGGCGATATCTTAGAAATCTAGGAATAACCTTGCCTCAGGACCCAGCCATACCACTTCTGGGTATACACCCAAAGGACCTCTCACGGAGACGTAGGGAAGTCTCCTCATCTATGTTCATAGCAGCCTTATTTGTAATAGCTAGAAATTGGAAACAACCCAGATGTCCCTCAACTGAAGAATGGATTAAAAAATTGTGGTACATCTATACAATGGAATATTACTCAGCTATAAGAAACAATGAAATCATGCAATTAGCAACCAAATGGATGGATCTAGAGAAGCTCATCCTGAGTGAGCTAACCCAGTCTCAGAAGGATGCACATGGCATCTATTCACTTATAGTAGGATTTTAGCTATATCATACCTGATATCTGTACTACAACCAACACACCAAAAGGAACATGGACATAAATTTTTTTTTATCTTCTTCTTTTTCCTTCTTTTTTTCTTTTTTCTTTTTCCTTTTCCCTTCTCTTTTTCCTCTCTTTTTTTTGTTGATATTCTTTCTTTTTGTGGGTTTGTGTGTTTGTTGGTCTTTTTTTTTATTATTCCCCCAGTAGCAAGGAGACACCTTTCACTGGCAGTACTGCCTCGTAGGCCCCTGGTGAATGAAGAGGCTCTTGGCCCTCATATGACTCCTGATCTGTGGTGAGAGACTGTTAGGCAGGGACACTCCACCCCAGAGGAACAAGACGGAAGGGTCAGGGGGTAGAGCATGGGAGGGTGGGGCTGGGAAGTGGGAAAAGAGGACAATATGATAAGGATGTAACCTGAAGCAACAAACAAATAAATTTATTAACTAAAAAAAAAGGGGGGGGCAGGTGGCAGGGCTGAAACACTGTGAATGGAATAGAGGATACATCCGTTCGGCCTGGTTTTGCAGACCTCCAGATGTCGAGAAGACGTGGAGCTAAGGAAAAATACAAGAGAATTGTGGTGTTGGCCCATGCCTTTGACTTCAGTGGAGATGGGGGGAGCACCGTAGAATTGGTGGTCTTATGTATTCTGGAGTCATATGGAGCGGGGTGGTGAGGGTGCATACTCTTGGTCCCACCATTCAAGAAGAGTACACCCTTGGTCCCAGCTCCCAGAACACTGGAGACAGAAATGGGCAGATCCCGGAACTCAGGGCCAGCCTGATGCAGGGCAAACTCGAAATAGAGAAAGACTTCGATCCAGGAGTGGTGGAACACATCTTTGATCCCTTCAGATGGGAAACACAGGTCTCTGATCCCAATAATTAGAGTTCAGAGACACACACATGGGATTTTGAGGGACCTAGGTTTGGAGGCTACTTACAAAAGGCCTTCTCGATGCAGGCAGATTGTCCTTTGGGATCTCAAAATATATACACTGGAGCTGGTTTAGCTCCAAGTTGACAGAATGATTTCTTCTTTAACCTGGATTGAAAGATAATGCTTTGTATGTTGTCGGAAGGCCAAATTTGCTTCAGGAATAGTACTACCTAGCCCCCCAACCAAAAAAAAAGAGGGCAATTGTCCCAGGGTTGGGATTGGGGCAGGGCTCTGTTCTTATCTTTCCACAGAATCGAAGCGTCCATTAGGGGAGCCCGGGGACGTCTGGACAGCAGAAACCTCAGCAGAGAACAGAATCAGGCACCAAGGAGGACGAGTGACCCAGTTGATTCAGCCTGGCAGACTTCCTCAATAGCTCTCTCCATCGGGGGCCTGTAACCACGGCAATCCAATGTCGCTGGGACCGTTCAGCTCTACACAATGCCCTGGCCGGAACCTCAGTGAAGCCTGCAAGATCAGCTTCTGCCTACAAACCCCTTAGGTCATCTAAACAGCTGAGAACAGAAGGACTGAACATAAAAGGGGTGTACTAACATTTTTAACCATTTTTTCCATTTGGGTTCGGGCCCCAAACAGGTCTACTACGACCCAAATCAGCAGGAAGTCACTTTAGGAGAGCGACGTCCCATGCCCAGAGGGTGGGGAAGGTGTTTCTCCGCCCTTCTTTATGGTTATTTGAAGGATAATTGAAAACTCCGATATTTAGGGGAAGAGATTACAAGCTCATAAATGGTCCTGTTTAATGGATTTTGGAGGTTAGCCCCAGGGACTTCCTACTTTTCCTTTTCTGTATCCTTCTTCCTCTCCTATGTAGGAGTGCATGGGCTTGAGAAAAATGAGATATAGACATAGCACAGGAAGGTCCAAGAAGAAGGGGCAGATTATTGAATATGCCCTTATACCTTTGTATATTGATACAAAATTAGTAGTTTATTAGGCTAAACTGGTATTGACCATTGTTTATTGTGCAAAAATAAGATTGTATTGGATTACATCGGTATTGACCTTTGTATATTGATACAAAATTAAGATTACAGTTGGCCACAATGGTATTGACCCTTGTATATGGATGTAATATTAAGATTGTATTGGGCTACATAGGCATTGATCTTTGTATATTGATATATAATTAAGAGTATATTTAACCACAATTGAATAGATCTTTGTATATTGATACAAAATTAAAGGTAACGCTTCCTAATGGTATCATACCTAGAGATACTTAAAAATAAAATGTGAAGCTCTGGCCTCTTGATACCAACCGTGTAAAACGGTCTAGGATAGTTAAGTAAAACAAACTCCTAGTCATGCAAACATGTCACTTTGTTAGCTACTATGACAGTCTATCACAGATATTCTCTAAACTACCCAGTAATCAAGTTGCTAAGAGACAAGCAACATTTGCTTATCTAAATACAAGAGATGGATAGGGCATCTTCAAACACCCCAAGAGATCTGCAGAATATGGCATTCAAAGATGTTATCTTAAATTAAGATTTTCGTTTCTTTTTCTTTTTTTTTTTTTGACATCGAGACATATCAGTGCCTGACAGCACCCCCTATTCTACTCCAAGTAGAAGATAAGCATCGAAGAACCTCCACTGTAAGATGGTTGAATTAGTGGCAAGCCTATCTCTTGGCATGAAAAAACCCCTTGCACCAACTGCAGACAGACTGCTGTCCAAAAAGGACAAAACTTGGTAGCAGGGAAGTCGACAGCCTAACTCTGCCAAGACAGGGTAGGTAAGTCCTTCATAATCTCTGCTCTACAATAAATGTCTGTCAGAGAAACAGGACCAAAAGGCTGAAGACTGATGCTGGAATGTATGGAGAGATAATCGGAACTGTCCAGGCAGTCACTGGTATGTCATTTCTTAGTATTGGAAGCTGCAGGCCCTGCACTTCCTATATAATCAGATATATTTATCCTTCTCAGCTCTCTGAGGTGGTTGAAGAATAGACAGCTTGAGTCTCATAGCTAAATTTTGAGTTGTTTAGGAATCAAGAAGGCGTTCTAGATCTAAGAAGATGGTTATAATAATGATGCAAGTTAGTATGAAAGCTAAGTCAGTTATAGAACTTTAATCTCATGGAGATGGTTAGAAGGTAGAAGGTTAAAGTCAGGGGCCAAATATGTATGAACTGGACATTGGGAAGGTATACTGGGCCATTTAACTCTCATAAATGTGGCATATTTAATTCTGCTGTTTTGTATAGAATTTACTGTTATAAGAGAAAGAACCATTTGTTGGATTGAAAAGGGAAGCTGTTGCGGGGGAAGAGGGTGGAAGGGTGGGACAGGAAGGGGGAATAGGGAAGGGTTTGTGACTGAGATGTAACTTGAAGAAAAAAAATAAAGTACTTATATATATATATAAAAAAGAAATTTGTCCATTCCATTTAGGTTTTCCAATTTTGTGGATTATACATTTTTTAAGTAGGACCTAATGATTCTTTGGATTTCCTCAGTGTCTGTTGGTGTTTCCTCCTTTTCATTTCTAATTTTGGTTATTTTCCCTCTGCCTTTTAGTTAGTTTAGCTAAGGATTTGTCTATTTTGTTAATTTTCTCAAAGAACCCACTCTTGGTTTTATCGATTCTTTGTATTATTCTTTTTGTTTCTACGTTGTTGATTTCAGTCCTGAGTTTGATAATTTCCTGCCATCTGCTCCTCTTGGAAGTGTTTGCTTCTTTCTTTCTAGTGCTTCCAGTTCAGCTGTTAAGTCGCTAATATGAGCTGTCACAATTTTCTTTTTTGAAGGCACTTAGTGCTATGAACTTTCCTCTTAGCACTACTTTCAATGTGTCCCATAAGTTTGGGTGTGTTTTGCCTTCATTTTCATTGAGTTCTAAGAAGTCTTTAATTTCTTTCTTTTTTTTTTTAAATTTCTTTTCTGGCCCAAGTCATTGAGTACAGAGTTGTCAAGTTTCCATGTGTTTGCAAAAACTACACACAAGAAAGCACAGGCAGCAAATAACACACTTGCAGTAAAACCAAAAGAAGAGAAGCTCACTCACACACTATTTTACCAACATCAAGATGGCAGGAAGTAACATATAATGGCAAACCTATTAGAATCACACCTGACTTTTCATCAGAGACACTAAAAGCCAGAAGGGCCTGGATAATTTTTTATTTTATTTTTGTTATTGCTGAAGTCTAGCTCTACTCCATGATGGTCTGATAAGTTACAAGGAGTAATTTTAATTTTCCTGTTTCTGTTGAGGCTTGCTTTGTGACCGACTATATGGTCAATTTTGGAGAAGGTTCCATGAGGTACTAAGAAGAAAGTATATATATTGTTTTGGAGTGAAATGTTCTGTAGATATCAATTAGGTCCATTTGATTCATGGTGTCTGTCAGGTTCATTATTTCTCTGTTTGGTTTCTGCATCGTTGATTTATCCAGTGGTGAGAGTGGTGTGTTGAAGTCTCCCACTCGTGTGTGGGGTTCAGTCTGGGATTTTTGCTTTAGTAGTGTTTCATTAACAAATGTAGGTGCCCTTACATTTGGGGCATAGATGTTCAGTATTGAGATGTCATCTTGGTGGATTTTTCCTTTGATGAGTATGAAGTGTCCTTTCCCATCTCTTTTGATTAATGTTGGTTGAAAGTCTAATTTACTGGATACTAGAATGGCCATTCCAGTTGCTTCTTGGGTCCATTTGCTTCGTATATCTTTTTCCAGCCCTCTACTTGGAGATAATGCCTATCTTTTTTTGCTGAGGCATGTTCCTTGTAAACAGCAGAATGTGGGATTCTGTTTTCACATCCATTCTGCTAGCCTGTGTCTTTTTATTGGAGAATTCAATCCACTGATTTTGAGAGATATTAATGACCAGTGATTGTTACTTCCTGCCATCTTGATGTTGGTGAAAATAGTGTGTGAGTGAGCTTCTCTTCATTTGGTTTGCTGCAAGTGTGTTATTTGCTCCCTGTGTGTTCTTTATGTAGTTAACTTCTTTGGGTTGGATTTACCTTCTAAGATCTTCTGTAGAGCTGGATTGGTGCATATTGTTTAAATTTAGTTTTGTCATGGAATATCTTGTTTTTTCCATCTATGTTTATTGACAACTTTTCTGCGAAAAGTAATAATGGCCTGGCATTTGTGTTTTCTTAGGATCTGTAAGAGATCTGCCCAGGCCGTTCTGGCTTTTAGCGTCTCTGATGAAAAGTCAGGTGTGATTCTAATAGGTTTGCCATTATATGCTACTTGGCCTTTTCCCTAGCAGCTTTTAATATTCTTTCTTTGTTCTGTACATTTAGTGTTTTGATTATTATGTGGTGGGAGGATTTTCTTTTCTGGTCTAATCTATTTGGAAATCTGTAAGCTTCTTGGCACAGTTATTGACATCTCTTTTTTTTAGATTTGGTAAATTTTCTTCAATGATTTCGTTGAAGATATTTTCTGGTCCATGGAGCTGGGACTCTTCTCTTTCTTCTATTTGTATTGTTCTGAGATTTCATCTTTTCATTGTGTCCTTGATTTCCTGAAGGTTTTGTGTCAGGACTTTTTTTGGATTTTACATTTTCTTTGACAGATCTATCAATTTCTTCAATTTTATCCTTTGTAGCATTATAGCTAGGTTCTGGAGACATCATATTGCTTTGGGGTTTTTTTTTTTTTAATACCATCATCTTGCACTGGTCTTTTGTCATCTAGTTGACCCTGGTGTTATCTGTTTTTTATTGGCCTTGGTGCTCAGGAAAACTTCCTGTTCTGGGGGTTGGCTGATCCTGAGATCCTGGTGTTTACCTCCAGATGATGGGTAGGTTCCTGTAATAGACTGGCTCTTGGAGAGGGACTGTCGCTCTCAACTAGCTGTAACCCAATTGGACCAATATACAGGGGATTGGAGTCAGGAGGGGGCTATCCTCTGAGGACATGACAGCTGGCAGGTCTCCTCAGAAAGGCAGGTCGAGCTGTGGTTGGGCCTGTGTTCTCCCCTCCCTGACACAGTCATTCTTGTTCAGCAGCTAGGCTGACCATGCAGGCAGGGAGCTCCACCCAAGATGGATGCCAGCCTCACTGTGCCTGTTGCTGACTGCCTCAAAAGCTCAGGTGCTAGGGTGAGTGACCCACCCCAATATTTGTAGAGAATACACAGTCGCCAGCTCTGTTTGCAGTCAGTCTTGGCTCCTAATTGCTTTGCTGTGACTGGGTTAGGTCTCTGCCTCTCAGCTACAGTGCATACTGTGCCACCATGTTGGGAACTCGGAAAGAAAATCTTACTTACCTTTGCTCTTGTGGTCCGGCTGTTTTTCCCAGTTGGGTGTACAGGTCCGAGTGCAGGCTGGTTCTCAGGAAGACAGGCAGGGCTGCTGATCTGTGGCTGGAGTCACAGGCTGGATCAGTTCGTGGGCTAGATCTGCTCTGGCCTGCGCTCCTCTCCAGATGTGACCAAGCTGGCTGATCTCTGGGAAATGTTCCTGGGAACTGTGTGAGCTATTTCGCGTGGTGACCAATCTCAGTGTTCACCACAGAAATTCAGACACCGTCTGTGTTTCACAGTTGGCTGCAGGATCTCATGATCACTCCACAGTGACTAATCTCATTCACCTACTACTCAGATACAATGCTCTATGGTCGGCGCCATCTTGGATCCCCTTGCTTCACTTTCTTTAGGACGGAAGTTGACATACTAGCAAGGAGACAGAATTTAGAGTTCTTAAGAGTTCAATAATACAGAAAATGTTAATACATTTAGCTTTTGTTATACGAAAATATCAAGTTACACTAATAGAAATCTCATTTGTCTTTTCTATGGATTGGAAATATAGGATTCTCTAGAAACTATAGTATATTTTTTAGATGTTATAAAACAGCTATGTGATTTTGCTTTTTTTCTTCCATCCTTCTTACTTTCCCTCTCTTCGTCCCTTCACATCTTTCTTTTCCTTTTGTGTATCTCAGGCATTTACTTCCATTTTCTGAAAATAAAAGTGTTGGAGAAGAGTCTTGTTCACTGTTTTCAGATGCTGATTTCAGTGCCCTGAGATTTAGTTACTGCCCTACTTGAGGCATTCTTTGATTGGCTTTAATAAAAAGGCAGACAGCCTATTACTGGGCAAAAAGAGAAGGGGAAGGCAGAATTTCCTGAGAGAAAGGAACTCTGGGAAGAAGGAAAGTCCCTTTCACCAGGAGACAGACAGTGACTGTGGGCTTGGAAGGTACAACTAGCCATTTGACTGGTTGGGACTAGGTGGTTGGGTTAACTTAGGTGAGCTATGTGAGAGTCTGCCCAGCTAAGGCCTATGTATTGAAATATTAGAAGGTCATGGTGTATTTATTTTATGGGCATAAAAGCTGCCCTGGGTCTTGGGCCTTTTCACCTGGAGACATAAGCCACCAATATCCCCGAAACACAAAAGTATTTTGAGACTTTTACAGCATTAAACTTGTCACAAGTTTAATAAGTTGTCTGGTGGCTCATGTATGGTGGCCTTCATTTAGGAAATCTGAATGGGTAAGAAGACAGAATTCTTGAATAGAATGTGGCTCCTCAGTCCTGCGTCAATGACATAAAGGTCCTTTCCATTTTTGATCCAAACCATAAGATCAAGACATATGCTTAATTATTTATCAATAGAAAACTGAACTTCTCTTTAAAATGTCTGCAAATAACAAACACCAGTAAAGCAAAAACACTGCACACAACTGGGAAATCCAGAACAAGTCATCTTTATAATCAGTCCCTCAAACTCAAGAAAATAATTGGTTCCACTTCAGAGCAATATACAAATGCTTCAAGGACAGGGGTGTATATTTTGGTAAATTCTAATTTACATGCTGGGAAGACAAGCTAAAATCTATTACCAGCTATTAGCAGATGTCTCATATTTACACTCAGGGTTATGTAGAAGCATTCCTGGCTGAACTATTATACTGCATTTAACAAGTACAGCCATTTACTGTCATTTGGCACCTACTACGATTGTGGCTATTTTAATGTCCCAGTGTTGAGACTGTCTCTGCTGAAGCAAATCTAACAATGCAAAGGCATTAAGTCATGGCATGAGTTGGTTTTTATTGTTTTCCTTCCCTGCTACTGCATTAAGAGCTGTGTTTTAAATGAGTGCATCTTTAAAACTAGCAGGTGCACACCTTGCTGAGCAGAGTGATTATTATTTCCTAACACCAGCAAGTAGACATGGAAAATGGGAATGAGAACACATCATCAGATTAAGATGCTCCCCATCCTTACTCCCCACATCAGTTTGATGTCCCAGGAAATGTTAAGTTTTTTAAGTAACTGGAAAATAAAAATGAATTATAATGTTCTCCTCTAGTTTCCTTTGTTAGGACAAAGAAAGTAAAAAGGAAAAGGATTAGCCAAAAAACTGAATTATACGGCTGCGCAGGTTATACTAAGGAAATTATTAAAGCTCTTTCAAATAAGAATTCTAATCATGCTGAAGCTTGTAACAAAGACTTAAAATAATAACTCACAAAGCACATGTGACCTACCACTTTAAAACCAACAGCCAGAAGGAAGTATAAATCTTCCTTAGGAATCTTCAATTAAAAACAAAAACCTAAAGTCAACTCATCTTTAAATCAGCATTTCTCAAACAGAATCAAATCATAAATATTTTATTAGGTCAATCAAAATCTGATTTTACAATAGATTCTTCTCTAAATAAGGAAACTTATAAATCTTGACTTGCAATTCTCATTTGCTGTTCAGTAACTGAGGGTAGAGCTGGCCAGTTGGTAAAGACACTTGCCTGCAAGCCTGGTGGGCCCGAGTTTGGATCTCCAGAATCCACATAAAAGTGGAGGAGAGAACCAATTTCATAAAGTTGCTTTCTGATCTCCATGTGCACACTGATATGTGTGTCCCCACTTTCAAAAGGGTAAATTTTTACCTTAAGTTTAACAGCAATTTGCAATGATATTTAGTCATCATTATGGTTGAGTAATAATAGGTAAAGATTCCCTCTTGTATTATAAACTATTCATTGGTTAAAGCTCTTCTTAAATCAACTGCTGTTCACCCTCTGGATTCTTTTTCTTATTTCAGGTCCACATACTGCAGTTTTCCTAAAATGCGTATGCTTTTTTTTTAGGATGTAGTTTAAGGGACTCATTCTTTGGGTTCCTTCTCTATGGCAATAATCAATTTCCCTGCCTTCCAATGTTCCTACAGTGCTTTTAACATTCACTGTAGCACTTACCAAAATATTACAATTATTTGTCAGTGTGCTGACTTCTATCATTTCTTGGATCAGCAACACACACTCCTTAATGTACATCATTCTATGCATCTAAGTACTTAATATTTATAATGTTATATAGATAATTTTTGAGTATTTTCTCTTGAAGTCTGTGTGTTGATTTTTTTTTTTAATGTGAGAAAGAAAACTGCATACCAAGTCTGCATACCAATTAGCTTTCTTCTTATAATCCAAGTTTAACAGATAATGATTTGGCTAATATTAAAGTTAATTAATTGAATAAAGAAAACTATTTCTAAAGTCCAGGGGCAAAGAACCAACACTGACTAACATTGTTAAAAACTTAAAATACATTAAGTGTGCTTTAAGGAAGAAATGAGCCAAAAATTTGACTACCCTTAAAAAAAAAAAAAAAAAAAGGAATGATTATAAGGTTACCGAACACTCAGCTTCATGTAGGCATTTGATTAAGCCATTTATTGCTTCAAATGTGTCACCATTAACATTTAAATATACACTACAGCAGTAAGGCCTCATTTTTCACCACCTATTAACCTTGAACCCACACTTGGGTGTTTTGTGCCGCCCACTGTTACACAAGTTTTGTACAATGAAGATTCCGAATGTCCTTGGTGGAAATCTAACAAAGAATATTAATTGCTAGAAGAGCTGCTTTAATGAGGTAGTTCCATGTTTGGCCGTATGTATGTATGTACGTACATGTATACATAGCTATATAATTTAGTAGCAGAGTCTACTCATTTCTAAATACTGTAAAATTTTAGTGGATTTCTCTATAAAAGTGGTTTGTAAGAGAGTCAATGTTTGAGCTCAAAGCTTGCTAGTGTATTTTCTGAGAGACTCAGTAAATAGAATTTAGAGAACGAGAGGAGTTATAGGAAAGGAATGCAGGGATGTCCCTGACTTGACAAGGACCTTTCTCTGAGGGTGATCTTCCTCTAGCTAGTTCTCGGAGTGTGGAATGAGCTTAGAAGAGTTACGCTGTGGGAATACAGGGTGCAAAAGCATCTCAGCATCTCCAGATAGCGTCCGACTGAGCTCACAGAGCACAACTATATATGTCACTCAGAGGCTCACACAATCTTCATGAAAACACTATCATGAAATCATAGCACTGTTGAAGATATTGAATCCTAGGGACCATATGAACATGTCTCTGGGGCTGACAGCAGCTATAAAGCTAGCCTACAGCAGCTCAGCATTCCGGGATCTTACAGCTGGACAAAGCTCCTAAAATCTATCAAATCTCTACCCTTTAGGTAGCACTACATAGATTTAAAATTGCCTTTTGAATAAGTTCTGAAAGATTCATAAATGAGCTTCATTAAAGTGTAAATCTGATAGATTTTGTACATTTCAGTATAAAGGCAGTATGATATAATAACTGTCTTTGAAGTTTCAACAATCTTTCCACCCATCTACCGACCGTATTTTAAACGAATCTGAGTAGCACCTATAAAATACGACCTTAGGAATGCACTGATGGCATCCTACAGCCAGCAGGACTTGAATTAACTGCCACATCACTATGTCCCAGAATTAGAAACAGTGCGGAATTTTAAGGTCTCTTTAGTCATATTGGCCACACTGCTTCTGGTCCAAACATCCATAGACATTATTTTCATTTTATCTTCTGTAATGAGGTTCCTTTTATAAACCCCTAGATTCAAAGCAAAGCCAGAGAAATAATCTAGAAAAATACATTTGACACTTCAAGTTTACATTTAAAATGCCCTTCCCTTATTCTAATAACACAATTTCCAACCATTATAGAAATCATAGATTACATAGCATTCTGCATGCTAACTTTGAATCTTTTTTAGTTATGAAAATTAGAAATAAATTGTAATTAAGAAATTTTCATAATTAAGTGTGTAAAGTATAAATACAAGTTATTTTTTAAAAAACTTTATTTTAACACCTAATACAATTCCAATTTAAGGATTACTCGCACAAAAAAATAAACACATTTGGTATAAAAATGTATCACTTTAACGCCCTTTCCCCCGGAGGCCCACCCCCACCCTCTTGAGCTGCACTCTATCTGGATGCAGAGACATATAGACTAATGGCACGAATCAGGTTCACCTACAGGAGTGTCTGTTTATGTGCCCAGGTACTCTAGAGGACGCCAGCCCACTTTATCACATGAACCAATTCCTTCAGCCTGCTGAATGAGTTTCACAAAGAAACAAAGCTTATTATAAAGGCATCTTAAAAACCATTATCTTAAATCCTCTTTTAGAAGGACTGATTTTCTTTTTTTTGTTGTTTTGTTTTTGTTTTTTGTTTTTTTGCAACCATTTATATACAGTGTAACATAACAGCTCTGAAGTACAGTACATGCAGCAGAATATATCTGTTGAATATAAAATACTTTCTTAAAATCTTCATCGTTGGAATTCTCTGAAGTTTAAATTATAGAATGCCCATTACTTTCAGAAAATGGTTGAGGAGTACAAATGTCTGCATATGTTGGCCACAGAAATAATCCAAGGCTAACTGGAATAATATTCATAGCACACCAGGAGTGCATAAATAATTTACTTACATTATTAAAATACAACTCATAAAATTCAAGTTCAAGATCTTATAGGATTGTCTATGTAAATCCTTCAAGTGGTTGCCTGAAAATGAGTTGTTTCTTCTTTCTCGTGTCTTCCTCTCTAGAGTCCTGTATAAAATGCCAAGCTCTTCCTTCCTGCAGTGAAACACCTCTATTTGTGCCGACTGCCTCTTCTCTTCATGGCAGCGGTGCATTGTGGACAGTACCATTTCCCCTTCGGTGCTTCTGTCAAGCCAACACACCCATAGTGGAACCACTCTATTGGACACTGGAAAGGAAAATTTAAAAAAAAAAAAAAGAGGTTGGTACTTCTAAAGAATAGATAGTAAAAAATGCTCAGGAGACACAGTACTTTTCATTTACCAAAATTATATTTGTGAAATCAGATTTCTTGGATCCTGGCAGTGACTTAGAGGCTACTGAGTCCAACTGATTTACCTGATGGATGAAAAAAATGGATGCACAGAAAAAGGATGCTTCTTTGATGAAAAGGAGGCTATGGACTCTATTACCTAAACACTAAAGAATGAACATTAACTCACTGTCATCAACTTAGACATCTTCCAAAGACAAAAGAAGATGAATGTTACATGAAGAAGGAAAATATGTTAAAGATTTAAAAATATCTAGTCATAATTGTTCTCTTAGGAAGTGGAATGAGCTAGCTGTAACTAAAGACATCAAGAGGGGTGGCTCAGTGGCCTTTCTGGTGCTCTATTTAGAGATATGCAGAAAAATCCTCCTCTCTGAATCAGAGAAATCCTTCACTCTACAAGAGGTCTCGATACACACTAGAGCACAGAGGAATCAGAGGGACACAGCAGGCTTGGCCCCGCAGTCAGCATCTTCTCTAGCTACCTGAAACAACAGAGCAGTTCTCTGGGAATGGAGGGTTAGTCCTGGTTTAACCGCCCATCCCTCCTACACACACACACACACACACACACACACACACACACAAAGTGACTGCACAGGGTGGTAGAGGAGGGCCTGCCCTTTAAAAAACACACTATACCTACCCTGTCAGGGAAGGAACACATGCCTGTCAGTGTATCGAGTCAATCTTTGTGTCCTGATGTGGACACATAGACAGTTCCATCAGGATAATGTAGTTATTACAAATGAAAACCTAATTTCCAGACTGGGAGATACAGTTATTAAGACCAACACTCAATTATCTACAACTTTTTACATTCCAAAATAGAAAAATATAATACTCACATCTTGATTATCACATCCTACCATCTCGCCATAGGATACCTAGTTGAAAGAAAATTAGGCAAACATGGTAACTATGTAACAAGCATCCAATCTAAACCAGGTGTTTATGATGCCAGGGAACAGAGAGAAACTCACTGAACACACAATTAAGAGGAAGTTGGGAATATGGTGGGTTTTGTTATTGTCTTTTCTAAAAGACTAGGGACAAGGCAAGAGGATATGCCTAGAAACTACCCACTCTTTGGAAGTCTGAAAGAATTCAGCAGGCAAGCCACCCTGACCGGGAGGCAGATTTGTGGTGGTGCTCCTTGTGATGAACTATAAAGTTTCTTTCTGGCTATTTACCAGTTGATGGATTTTACTCCCTCTTGGTCACTTCTGCATCAACAGACTATTTCACAGAATCTGCCTGCTGAGGCTAGAAGCACTCATTACGTGTCTTCATCAGACTCTCCACATAGGTTTTTGAGATAGGATCTCTCAAAACATTAATAGTATACATACCAAAAAGAATAGAAAATGTAGCCAACTGTGCTAGAATTCAATTTATAAGAATATAAAATGGTTTTTAAAAAGCCCCAGTATTAAAGTCAACTAAAACGATCATATGACACAAGTTTCAAACTGGTGGACAGTTTTTAAGAGAAAATAATGGTAGGTGCTGGAATGGGCTTCAGGAAATGCTATACATATCAATTTTAGGTATGGTTCCAGTGGATATCTGAGAAGAAACACTGAAGTTGGCACATGCTTGTATATCTGTATGACAGGATTCCCCCTCTCTCTGATTCATAAATACTCAATTTATGAGGCAACTGTCTTCAAACTCAAAGAGAGAGCTTATCAGGAACCTAATCAACTAGGACCTGAATCATGGATTTCCCAGCTTCAAAACCGTAAGGAGATAAATTTCTGCTGTGTAAGCCATGTAGCCATTGTTATATTAGCCAACATGCATGCAAGGTACACTGGTGTGGGACATCAAAGTGTCTCAATACAGTTTGTATGGGAAAGCTGACATTACATGTAATTCAAGTTCCTTTATATTCTTGGAAATTATAGCAAGTATGCTACTTTTATAAAATGAAAATTATGCGCATAAATCATTGTTGATTTTAGGTAGAATAAAGATATGCTGAGTTTGGAAGTTATCTTCTTCTTCCTTATCTACTCCGAGTGCACTCTGACAGACACGGGCACACTCTTACCTGGTTACAGATGCAATACCGAGGTTCATTCGGGTCGTAAGTCCAATCAACCTGACCGCTGGAATCAGATTCGGACACTACTGTTGTTTGCTGGGAAACTTCTTGTACTACAGTTGAAGACGAACACAAAGACAATGAGGAAGAGGAAGAGGCGGAGGATTGCTGGCTTGAAGACTTGGTGTTGTTTCTGAAAAAAAAAAATAATGAAAGATCAGAATTATTTTCTCAACATGAGAGGTTCCCTGAGAGTGATTCCTAGTAAGTGACATGAAAGGAAAGGATACATAGATGGCTGACACTACATTTACAATTTGTGTTTTCTGGAGAATAAAAGTATTGAGAAGAAAATATTCTTAAAATAATCTATTTAAATAAATAGAAGAAAATTCTCTTAAAATGTTTCCAACTTTGAAAAATAATTTCTAAATTAAGGTTACTTTCTACCATTGACTTAAAACTTTTGGTAGTATTCGAGTATAATAGTTACACTATCTCACATACTTTATATTTTCATAGTAAATTGAATAGTTCTCATCAAAACCTAAGTACAAATATATAAAAGTATTTGGTAAAAATCCTTCTAACACAGCTAGCATGAGTTCTGTGCCTACCAAGGATAGAAGATGGAGCTGAGAGTGTTAAAATTCACAAACTGATTACCACCAACTCTATTCTAGATTACTAAAATATAGAAACTTATAAGGAGTTCAGATAAATTTAGGCAATCAATATCAATTTTAAGATATATAATAATTCTGTGGATACTTTACATTGATCATTCCTTCAGGAATTTTTATAGAGAAGTATTAGATTTAAAAATAAAATTAAAATACAGTTATTAGATAACTTACTCTTTTGGCCGAGTATTTGCACCTTTTTTTTTTTTTTTTTTCTTTTTTTCCCCACACACAACAAGGTCTCCTCTGTAGCTGTGGCTGGCCTAAACTCCCTATGAAGGCTAAGCTAGCCTCGAATTGGAGGTAATTCTCCTGCCTTCGAAGTGCTAGGCCTACAGACGAACACCATCATACCTGGCTTGAATTTTTGGTATGTATAAAATAGTCAGTGTATTCATCCCCTTAGATGAACAGTGGCACATGACTAAGTGTTTATTTCCATAGTTCACATAATCACCCTAAGTGTCTCACATACCAAGTCTAGAGATACTGTCATATAATCAGTTTGGAAACATAAGCAAAAATTCAGATACTTTACTATCAACCAAAACAAAAAAACTTTATGTAAAAAACTTCCTAGTATATAATTTGCACTTTATATTAATTTACTATGAAACACCTACATTAAAAATAGAAATAGTGGCACAAAATGATTTATCTGAAACAACAGAAGTAAAAAGAAGTCACTTCTATACAAACTCAGAAACATTACCAGTGACTCTAACAATTGAAAGACTTCCTGCCTTCAAGGTAAGGCGGTGCAAACAGCTGTCTGCCTATGCCGGTGTTCAGCCTGGGCCACTGCACTGTGCCTTGGTTAATTCCTAGAGGCCCAAAGAAGGCTCTATACAAACAGCACTGAGCACAGGTGCATGCTACCGTGACAAGACTTACTTGCTCTTTCTGCCACTGCGCGAGTCAGCTGCTGAGGAGGAGCTGGCATTCTGCGTTAAGGTTGTCATGAGTGCCGAGGAGGAGGAATAGCCAGCGGTTTCTCTGGGCATTGAAAATTCCTTTCCCAGCTGAAAGTCATTATTCTTAAATGCTTCATAACTGGCTTTTAAACTTGATGTTCTCCGTCCTTCTTTCATCTTAAGTAGACATGCATTGACAGCATTAATATACGTAAATATGTGTTTTCTCTTTTAAGTGTTACAAATTATGGTTATTTAAGTCATTTCCTGTACAGATTCAAAATCGTTTTTATGCTAAATTGAGAATAACCTTGGATCATGGAACTTTGTAACTTGCACTCTGTGCAAACTACAGAAATAAGCTAATCGCAGCCAATACAAACCCAGTAGAAAGCCCCGAAGGTTCAGAAAGAACAGGAATTGTCTTCCCAATGACAAGAACTTGTACACTGACTGCGAGAAGGGTCAATGGGTGATATGCTCATGTATCTCTCTCTACCCAGTAACTTCTCTGCATTGTTAATAAAGCGTCACCTAGTCCAAAAGCCACCTTCAAACTCAAACCACATGATGTCTGATACCTCTGTTTGCTGACACCTAGTGGTTCCTACTGGGGTTTGGCAATGATGGGGAAGAACGGTAACATTTGTCTCTGAACCTTTGACTGTTTACCTGTGCTGTTGCTTGTACTGCCTGAGCTGCTGCCATGGTAATTGCCCCTGCACCAGTCCCTGAAGATAATGAGCCAATATTATAGGATGCCAGGGGTTGGGATGAATTCACATTGTAAGCATTGTTGGAGGAAGCTGTGGAATTATTATTTCGACAACCTGTAAAGAAGTAAAGAAATAAAAATGGTTGCAAAGACACAAAGTTATTGAGTTTAAAATAAATTATTTCCTACTATATATATATATATATATATATATATAAAATACTTAAATTCTCATGTACTTTAAAAATTGCGTCAACTGAAAATGAAGTCAATTTTTCTTTTTCTTTTCTCCACATGTAAACTTTACACAGGTAACAGGTGTGTGAATTAAAATTCTGAGTGCTTCTCTATCCCCTTACTCCAACATAAACAAAACAAGCAAATTACCACATCCAAGAGAACAAACTTACCCAGCGTGTTCTCCTTAGAAGCATCGGATGTAAGGGTGGACAGGAGTGCTTCAGATTTGAATTTCTTTTCAGGGATATGATCTGTTGCTGCATGGTGAGAAGTTGGATTATATTTCCTTTCTGAAAAAAAAAAAGAAAAATTCATACAATTTTAAGCTTCAGAGGACTACAGACAGGACATAATAATACTTCTACCCCTTTATAAACTGGTACAGTTATGATCTAGGTTCCTTATGAAATAGGCCATTATGCTTGCCAAGAATGGGACAAGTAAATAGCCTTTGCCATGTGTTTCACGAAGAGAATAGACATTTCAAGCACTTTAGAAACTAGGAGCAAAATACAAACAATAACCCATGATGCACTATGGTTTCAGATACACCATGAGAGGAAGTCCATTTTAATATATTGCCTATCATTTGTAACCGCTTTCAATTTACCCCTTTCCTATTGAATTGACATGTCAGAAGAAAATTAGCAGACCATCAATTAGCCATGCACCCAGCAATTTCTTTATTCACTAACTCACTAACAGTGAGATTTTATCACATGCCAAATATTAGGCTAAGCACTAGGAAAGAGCAGGGCCTATATCAAGAAGTATACAGTTCTGGTCAGTCATAATACTCCCTAGATCTGTAGGAAGCACATAAGTGCTGCTGTTGTTTCTATATATTCTATTGTATGTTTATACAACAAGCTGCCTGTTCCCAAATTAAATATACTTTGCATAAGTGGAAAAGTCTACAAGTAACCTGTGATTAAAAACTTATTTTTTAAAAAGGGAAAGGGAAGGATATTTCTCAATTGGTTATGTGGAGCTAATAAAAGAGAATATATAGGTGACATTAATGAGTTTTAAATTGTACTTGAACCAAACTTACTTTCCACAGGAGTATGTGAATGAGCATGGTGATTGTTCACTGGCTGCGAAGGAGTATCTAATTCCAAAGATCCTAGAGAAAGGGCATAGAGACAAGTCAGGATTAAATGTCACCATACAACTTTACATATCAATCAACCTCAAACAATTTGTCCCCTTACAGATGACTGCCAAACTCTGGTGCATATGTATACCATTTTAGCCAGACATGTAGAGTTACTATCTTCAATTTCATCCTGAACAATCCTCTCTCTAAGCAGTAAGACTCATTCCTCAGTATTCACATTAAGTACACAACAGCTCACAATATGCTAATATCTAATAAGAGAATCTTTAATGCTAGGTACCACAGAAATAGGAAAAGGGACATTACAGCTCTATTAACTGTGAGATCTAAAAAATTCAATGGCCGGGCGTGGTGGCGCACACATGCTTTTAATCCCAGCACTCAGGAGGCAGAGGCAGGTGGATCTCTGCAAGTTCAAGGCCAGCCTGGTCTACAAAGTAAGTCCAGGACAGCCAGGTATACACAGAGAAACCCTGTCTCGAAAAACCAAAAAAAAAAAAAATAATAATTCAATGTAGTAACAGAGTTAAAGACCTTTCAATAGGTGTTCCTAAACGTCTAGGTGATGGGGATATTTCTGCACACAAAGAAATTCTTTCAATCACAAAAATTAAATGTGATACTGACAACTCTAAAAAAGCACAGGGCTTTGCTTGCAAAAAGTAAAGGATATAATAATTTGTAATACCAAATTTCAAAGCACTTCTAAAGAAATTCTCTGAGTTTATTCCTGATCCCTTGAGATAAAATTATGTCAGGGGACAGGATGGAGCAGTTGTTATAATGTGATCCAGTTCCATTTCATGTGTCCTTGGAGTGGGTGTTTTATTAACCTCCCTGCAGCAGTGAGTAGGGAGGCACTGGGTGTTGTTATTCACAGCTACCACCAGCATTTCCAAAAGAAAAAAAGAAAAAAAAAAACAAAAAACAAAACCCCAAAGGTAGTTATACAGCACTTCACTTCGTTCCCCAATAACTATTTTCCTCAGACAGGTTTCCTGCAGAACAAATCATCACCAATAAAGAAAATAAGTATGTGAAGTGATGTTCTACTTTTAAATTTAAAAGATGCAATTGTTACTAACAGACACATGCCTGGGCTTTTCAGCTCACCTCATGTGTCTATGAAAACAAAGAGCTGGGGCACCTTGCAGTCAGTCATGAAACCCACTAACTGGCAGTAGAAGCAGGAACAAGTTCTGGTTGGTGATGCACCAAGACTCACACCATAATTGATTTCTCATAGAAGTCACCCTCAATACTAATTTGGTTCTATTAACACTCAGTGACAATCACGTCTGGCCCTACTACCAAACTTTTATCTCATATTTAGGTTGGAAGAGATGTTAAATCAGTTAAAAACAGATCTCTATCTTGTTCACATTTTGAGGAAGTCTCCAGAGTTAAGCCCAAGAAGTATTTGGTACTAAGTTTAAGCACATAGAGCTGAATATTGTAACGACAACATAACAGAAATACTATCATAGCTTCTTCTGATAAGGGGAAGTTTTTAAAAGACTTCCTAACAAAAGAGGAAGTGTTATGAAACCAATGGAAATCTCAGTACACATAGCTGATATAAATGCTTCAAGAACTCCCTAAGGGGTTAAAACCCAGTCTTCCTCAAAGACTAATAAGCACATAAAAACAGACTTCATTTGTTTCTCACTTTTGGGACTTGCATTTCTTCACCTCTTCCTTTTTACTTTTTATTTTTCAGAGTAACATATGTAGATATTAAAAATGGGAGGAGTGTACAATGTGGAGGTACATACTCATAGTCACAGTACTCTGGAGGCTTAGGCAGTAAGGTTTTATAAAGCAAGATCCCATCTCAAAGCGAAAACAATAAACAATGGAAACACTTTATATGTTATTTTCATTGAGTGAGTGGAATGGCATCTTGTACATTTCTCTCAGAGTTTACAGCCCAGAGACTTCAATGCTGGACTAGAACTTACGAGACCCAGATGACACCATTGGCCAGAGGGCAGACATGATCTGACAGGCTTCTATGAGAAAACTACTCCGCAAGATGGATGGAAAACCATAAAGTTTACTTACGTCTCTCTAATACTTCTGTAATTCCAGCATTATCAGCTTCCAGCTCCATTTTAAACTTAGCCAGTTCCTGATCCAATTTTCTCAAGTGGCGATCTACCTGTTTCAAAGAAGATAAAAGATGACTCCAAAATCTGGACCACTGCTAAGATGCAGTGTAATGAAGAAATTTAAATCTTTGTTTCTTTCAGCAACTCTGCTTCAAATCTTGAGGCAAGCCAATACCTACACCTTAAAAGTACTAGGCTAATACTATCCCAATCTTATTTTTAAGAAACTAGAGTTTAAAAGATGTTAGAAAATGTTCTATGACCAATTTTCAGAAGTGCAGCTGTGAAAATCAAAGCATGTTCAGGGTTCTGAGGGCTGGAGGACACACCTAAGTTACCTTCTGCCTAAACTATCCTGGAGCTATCCATAGTGCTGTACAGAATTGTACTTAGACTAAGGAAGACAGTCAACCAACAAAATGCAATTAGTGCTACACAGCAGCAAAGTGGACCACTGTTACTGCAAACATTTATGTAAAGGCTCCTCAAACAAAGTGGAATTTTAGCTAAAAATCTTCAATTTTGAAAAAGCTTGGCTAAAATGGTTTTATTTGGAATACTATTCTGCCTTAGTTATGAAGGCACAAATTTTTATTTTATCATTTACTTATAAATCTTTTCAATAACTTAAGAAAATTATGACACCTTCAACTAGTAATGTCCTAATATATTTGTATGATTAGTGTCAAACAGTGTTATCTTTCCATTATTTTATTTTAAAATAAAATAAAATTATTTTTAAAATAAACCAACATTTCATTAAATTCTTTGAAACATATTTTCATCACAATGCTGAGAAGACCTTTTTAAAAATCTAGCCTGACTGGATCTCTGTTTAGACTAAGAAGGCAGAAGATGGAGAAAGCGCTCAACCGTAAGAAGCATGGAAATTGTGGTCTATCAGGGTGGGTGGGCACTCCGCTGAGATGGGGAGGGGTGATGGGGAGGATAGGTAAGGGTGGGACTGGGAGGAGAGGAGGGTGGGGTGCTTTGGTCAGGCTATAAAGTGAATAAATAAGTTAACTGATGAAAAGAAAAAGGTTAGAAACGCACATGCTCTTGCAGAACATCAGAAGGTGGGTTCCCATCACCCACAGGGGTGGCTCAGCTTGCCCTCTTGCAGCCTCCACATGCACCGTTCTAATGTGCATAAACCCACACAACAAATACACACAAATATGCACAATCAAAACAGAAAACAAAGTCTCAAAAACAAGGTAAGTTGCTGGGCACAGTGATGCATTGCCTTTAATTGGGACGTACAGGCAGAGGGAATCTCTGTGAGTTCCAGGCCAGCCAGAGCTACACAGTGAAATATTTTCTCTCTCCCTCCCTCTGTCTGTCTTGTCTGTCTTTCTGTCTCTCTCTGTATATGTGTGTGTTGACAACAACAAAACCAACCAACCAAACTAAACTCAAACAAAAAATGACTTTCTTACAAATACCACAATGAACAACATAAAGAAAAAATTTCAGTAAGTTTTTCAGTTAGGTACTATTTGTTTCTAACATGAGGAAGAGGACAAACCAACAAAAGACAAGATGCAGGTCAGATGCTACTGAGACCAGGTAACACTGTGCCCTGTGCTTTAGATGTTGTCTTAGTTATTTTTGTGTTGTTGTGATAAAACACCATTACCAAAAGCAACTTTTGGGGGAGTTTATTTTAACTTACAGCTTTTAGTCCATCATCTCAGAAGTCACGGCAGGAACTCAAAACAGGAACCTAGAGGCAGGAGCTGATGCAGAGGCCATGGAGGAGTGCTGCTTACTGGCTTGCTCCTCATGGCTTGTTCAGACTGCTTTCATCTAGCACTCAGGAGCGGGTGCTCGGTCCTCCCACATGCATCAATCAATCAAATGTGCCACAGTCTTGCTGTAGTGGTTTGAATAAAAATGGCACCCCAGAGGCTCATATATTTGAATGCTTAGTCACCAGGAAATGGAACTGTTTGAAAGGATTATAAGGATTAGGAGGAGTAGACTTGTTGGAGCAGGTGTGGGGCCTTGTTGGACAAAGTGTGTCTACTAGGGGTGGGCTTTAAGGCTTCAAAAGTCCATGGCAGGCCCAGAATGTAGCTACTGATCAGAATAGAGCTCTTGGCTACTGCTCCAGTGGCTGGTCTGTATGCTAACAAGCTCCCTGACATGATGACAATAGACTAAACCCCTGAAAGTGTAAGCAAGTCCCAATTAAATGCTTTCTATTATAATAGTTGCCTTGGTCCTGGTGTCTCTTTACAACAGTAGAGACCTGTGTACATAGGCCAGTCTGGTGGACACATTTTCTCAACTGAGGTTCCCTTGTCCAAAATGATTCCAGTTTGTGCTAAAGTGACATAAAAATATCCAGGACAGATGTCCTTACCCTAAGATGTAGGACATTACTCTGTCCATGAGAAAGAAACTCATGACTCAGATAGGTGAGTAACATGCCCAAAGTTACACAGCTTTTGTGTTACAGGCATAACATTAACATTTTATCTATATATAATAAATAATGCATTATCATTTATATCTAACTCTGAAACTCTGTGTACAGAAACCAACTGGTGTTTTTCTTTTTAAACTCAGAGAAACATAATTCAAATAGAAAAACCAGTAATACTGCCCTATTATTTATATTTTATATCTTAGGAACAACCTTCAACATATCACTTTATAATTTTCAGTCATTTAAAGTCTAGTTATCACTTAATACATACAAATTACTCTTCAGAGTTTACCAGAGAAGCCATGGTTATAATATTTAAAGACTTCTGGTGTCATATGTTTGGGATACTTACTCATGTTAATAGGACACAGGTAACTTTTGAGCATCCTCTAATGGAATCTTAAAAGATTGATCACAGATTTCCATTATTCAATAGTATAGCATCACTTCCGTTGTCAAAATTTAATCTTAAGGGAACTTAGAATAATGAAATATTTTCCTTCCAAAACACTTACCACAATGAAAACCTTCCATCAATTTATCTAAAATTAAACCAACAATAAACAATGAGTTTCTAGTATGTACTTGGCACTAGATTAAATCAAGGGAATGTGAAGACTGTGAGAAAACCCCTTTCGTCACAGAAATTAGAATTTAGCCAATAAGTCAAAATGTATAAAATTTTTATCATAATAAAGAGCAGACCACAAGAACATACAGAGCATATACAGCCAATACGCATCAGCTCAAAGGGAGGTTATGCAGTGCAAGAACAACAGCTACAGCTATGCATTACTGGGCTATGGTAGACACAAAAGTATGAATAACTGAGCGACAAATACGCTGTATTTAAATAAACGGAAAAGAGTAATCCTAAAAATGTACAGAGATGGTCCAACAGTTATGTTCAGAATATAATAAAGACTGGCCCATCTGTACCATAGAACTCAGCAAGGAAGAATGCTGGGATCTCAGCTGGGAGTGTGATCTAAAGTACTATGAAGGCATTCCCCCATACCATATACTTAGTTCATCCTATCTCTCTACTTAAAATATATTTATTAAATATATTATTGATGAAGTTCTCTTGATGACTCAGAAGAAGAGACAGAATTCAAAGAATTAAAAATCCTCAAAACTAATTTCCTGCCTCAGCAGGCAGAGCAGCCATAACCACCCTGAGGGTGCAGCTCTGGAAATGACTTCTTGATTTAAAAGCAGCTGTGAACTAATTATGTTATAAGCAAGTCTTGGGCAATGTGAATTATTTTTCTTAAATTTATCATTTCTATACTTACTAAAATAAAGTTAGAAGCCAGAATATAAGTTGACCAGAAGATTTCACTTTAGTTAAAACCCCCAAGATATAGCTATGCAAACAGCAGTTGCATAAAAGAAAAAAAAAAGCTGAACTCAATTGAACTGAAATCACACACCTTCCTTGTACCCACATAAATGGAGAGGACTTGTTCTTGTTGCTCTCTGCCATGTGCACACACTGTGAGGTAGAACCTGGTCTTAGATTATGCCACCCCTCTACACACATTTGAATGTGTAAAGCTGCTTTATAGCAATAAAGGGCATACTGGTGTACTTACAAGAGATTTTGTGTCTCACAGATTCCAAATTCAAAGCTAATCAACAAGTCTTATTATTGATTAGTTCCCCACATAATGGCAATAAATGCTATCAACAATAGCTCTCATTCTATAGCTCTAAATCATTCTATAATCCCAAGCACAATGGCTAAATTTAAACTACTTTCCTTTTCCAGAAAGGAAACATTATTTAACATGTTCATGATGATAAAGAATTTAGTCACACTTGGCCTCTTTGTATAAAACCACAAAAAAAAACTCTCTCTTAATACTTTAGATTTTCCTCATTTGAATCTCCCACCTTTTCAATGCTTAGATTTGACAATGCGTCACTGATGGACCTAAATTAACATATAACTTTTAAAAAGTTTCTACATAATCAATTACTTTTAAGATAGTCAAATCTCCCACTTTAGCTATCTAGTTTGGCCTTAAAGAATGAGCAAACAGCTTATTAGGTTCTAGGAGCAAATTCACAGCAGTTACAGATAAGTTTCTCCCAAGAGAGGACTCTGCTGTAGTGGAAAAGGTGAACTGGTGGTAGTGGGAGGGAGTAATGACATCAAAGTACCCTCTGATAAATCATCAAAATGGTTCTTTACATCCCTAGATTGTATGACTAGATAAAAATGTGAACAGTTCTTTGGCTAAACCAAGTACTTGAGACCTGGAACATAAGCTAGAGCTAATGATCTTCCTAAAAGACAGCAGGGACCGAAGACAAATCAAACAGTCAGGCTCACATAATATTATTTCCTTGATTAGTATATCCAGTGGAGAAAAGGTAAAATGTGATCTGAGGTTCAATCATCTCAGGGTATATAAACAGATACAAATTCAAGGGTGGTGAGCAATGCCAGACTATGAAAAGCACTCAAGCATGAACTAAAAGCTCCGATTTTAGCAGAGTTCATATAAATCAACTTTACTGGGTATTCCAATGTAAAACTTCTTGGACAGTGGTATTTGGCTAAGGAACACAAATAAGTGTTAAATGATCGTTAATATATTAGGATTTTAGGAAACTATCTAACAAGGCAGCTTTTTGTTTTGTTCCTACATGTGTCTTATTTGTAGATGCACAACATGGTTTCTTTCTTTAATAAATAACATGACCAGTGTCATGTTGGTCAAAGGAACACATCCATTTACTACTGGTTTTAAAAGCAATAAAATGTTACAGTGTGAGAAAGCATAATGAAATCATATTTTATATAAAGCACTGAAGCATAAAATCTGACTGTAGACAGGTTCAGTACCTCTTACTAGAAATGTGTGTGTGTGTGTGTGTGTGTGTGTGTGTGTGTGTGTGTGTATGACTGTAGAGGTGTTTCAGATTTCAAATGTTTTCAGATTTGGTGAGGGTTTACATAAAATACTGAGATATCTTGAGGGCAGAATTAAGACTCAACACACACTTCATTTCCATCTCATATTCACATATTCTAAAGGAAATACTCATATTCTGTTTTGCCTGTAACCTGTCAGATATGAAATTAAATCAGATATGACATTTTTTTGCTAATAGCATCATGTCAACACCCACAAAGCTTCAATTCTGTGGAGCATTTCACATTTTGAACCTTCAGATTAGTAAATTCTATTCAACTATTCCAGAAGCCTGTAGAGGTCAGAGACCAACCATGTGGGTGCAAGGGATCAAATTCAAGTCATCAGGCTTGGCAGCAGAGCCATCTTGCCAAGTCAAAGATTTAGTATTTTAAAATGTCTCTTTTTGCTGAACAAATTTGCAACTCTTCCTTTAGAAGAACTCTTTCACAATTATCATATGCATTAGAAAAAAACAATCTAATTGATGGAATTAAAGAACATGAGAACATATTAAGAAGAATACTAAAAAGAACTGGACAGACAGGATCGAGAGGGACCCTGAAGAACACAGTAAAATAAAGCTGGAACAAAATACAAATAGATTTCAATCAAGGACGCAGCATGCTAACTGTGTATCTCAGAATAAGCACGATAGATTTATCAACTGAAGTTGGGCACTCCACGATCACTTATTCTCTTGATTAGACCAGCTATGAATCTCTGTAATAGTCTCCATCTGTTCTAAAAAGCTTCTTTGATGAAGAGCAAGAGCTACATTTGTCTGTGGGTTTATGGATAAGTATTTAGAATATAATTACAAGTTATACTGGTTTAGAAAAATGGCAGCAGTAGGTTCTCCTCTAGAGATTTTAACTTCTCTAGGCAGTAGAATCCAGATAGGTTTACAATATCAGACATAGATTTCCTTGTAAAGAGTAGGCCTTAAATCCAATTAGACAAGTATTAGTTACCCCAAAGATAAAAGAGTCACCATTAAGCATTGCAGATATCTTGCTATGCCAGCCATTGTTATGGTTTGAATGCTTTATAACTAGGTGGGATTTGGAGGCTCAGGGAAAATCACAGAAGGGGTGATAGTGGAAAGATTGTAAGTGCCAGAGAACCAGGCACATAATGGTAGGTATCTTCTAGATGTAACAGGGAAGCTGTACCCATGAAATTTCAACAATATGATTGTCTGCATAGTAAACACCAATTGTCATGCCAACATGGACAGAGAAGTTTCATAACTCCTAGATGAAGAACTATAGGAAATCAATAGTTGGGGAAAGAAGAATCAGTTTTCTTCTAAGATGAGTTCCCTGATAGGTTATCCAACCCCAAGTGGTCAGCCCTAAGCACATGTATATATGAGCAATGATAAAAAGACTCAGGATGAAATCTCCCCCTTACACACAGCCCCCTTTCCAGAGAGAGACAGAGAGAATCAATCGATAGATGATAGATAGATGGTACAGATACATCGTGAACATGAATATATGTAACAATAATAATTAAAAAGTGATCATAGCTTTAAGAGGCAATAGGAGGAGCACAGGAGGACTTGGAGGAGAAAGGAGGGTAGAAATGATGAAAATACAGTATTCATGTAATTCTCAAAAAGAAACCCCTTGTATTTTTAAAAAGGAATAAGCTTGATAAAACAAAGTTGAAACACCATTTAGAAAAGCTACTCTAATCTTTCCAGCAAAAGGTGAATCTATTAGAGGACTTAGGCACTAGAAATTATGCAAAAGGGTTTCTGGAGATTACCGATGCTCTTTATCTTGTCTGGGCTATGCTTACAATAGTACATCTATTAGTCAAGATGTAACTTATATATTCAGTGTGTGTATATTACATTCTTTCTAATTCCAGTCCTATTTTTAAAACATAATAGATTTTTAGCAGGATAAACAAGTGGGAAGGAATTACTTGGTGAGTGAAATGAACAGGTTGTGGTGACTAAGTGTGTGATAGATAAGAACAAAGACTGTAGAAGGACTTTTAGTATCCTAATCTGAGAAACTACAGGTCAGTGGAGCTTCAGAGATAAAGAGGATTCTCTTAGTCCTGATATGACTTGAAGAGCTGGGATGGGTTGATGGGGAAAATGGAGACAGGGTAGGAGGGTGAGAAGAGGTGGAGAGAAGGGAGGGGGATATGATCAGGATGTAAAATGAATAAATGAATTAAAAAATCTTAAAAAGATAGGAGATGAGAGAGAGGAAAGTCTCAGATAATGTGACTTAGCAACTCAGAAATGTTCAGGTTTAAGGAATTGCTGTCGAGTTTATGCAACTAACAGACCATATGGGAAGTGTTTAGAAGTGTTTCTATACTTGTGTGGAAGGCATGTAGGTAGAGAATACAAGAGCAACTGACTAAACAATTTATTGTATGGTTTGGTATAGATCTTCCCTGACCTCTTGACAGGGAATTAAGAGAGGGTAGAAAATTATGAAGAATAAGAAAGAATAAGGGTCGACAGAACCCAAGGAATATCATTATGAGCTACATTAGAGACCAACAAAGGCCACAAAGGTGGCAACATTTTAGGAAAGCCTTCAAATAACAATACATGAGCAAGAATGTCAATGAAAAGAGATTGGTAAATGGCATTTAACTACCCAACAGAGTCAAAATGGACTAAGAGTACCCAGAGGATTAAATAAAGAAGTTATCAACGGAAGATTTGGAGAATTGGAAAAGGGAATACAGACTACAATGGATTTAGGAATCAAATGAAAATAAGAGACCATCAAAAAGCCTGAATGAGAAACTCAGGGAAGACTATGTTTCAGAACAGGGTTTGTGCAGTTGCCTGTATAAATGTCTTTAAGAGATGAGGGCGAAGCAAATGTTTAACTGCTGTGGTATACAACCAGAAGACAAGAAAAGATAATATAAGAGGAAAAAAGCAATGGCTGAAGATGAGGAATAGAATGCACATATGATGCAGCCAAACCAAAGGTATGTGAAGGGGTAGGAACAGTAGCAACAGTGAACATTCATATGGTCACAGCTATCCTTGACTATATGGAGAGATTTCACCTGAGACAGAGAGACAGAGAGAAGCAGACAGAAAGAATATGAGGGGAAGTAACTAAAGTTATAGAAAGAGATGACTTATTGAATACTACCTGGTCAGCAGAGATAATGTCCTAGAGCTAAGTGCAGAAATGGTCACTAAAAAGCCTCAAATTAAATTCTTGTCTATACAAGGCAAGATCACATGACTAGAAAGGGGATGCTTGTAGGAAATGAGGGCATTGTTTTGGAATAAACATGGGGAAGAACAAAAAAGAAACAGACTCTATTCAAACACAAGGACTAAAGCATGGTGAAAATGAAAGGATGCAAATATAAGTGAGACCCCAAGTGTGCAGAGGCCCCAGCTTCACAGTACCTCCTAGTGCTAGACATGTGACTGCTGGCTACAGTCAGAGCAAGTGAAGACACTATAGGATGGCAGTGATGTAGACGGTAGTAAAAAACGCAGATAAAAGTTCAGTAGCTCAACTAGAGTCTCAGATTTGTAAAAAAATGGATGGTAAAGTAGAAGGAAATGAGGCACATATACAAGAGGTGTTTCAGAGGTGGAGAAGCTCCAAATGATGTTCAGGCTCAGCAGGTGGAATGTGGAGGAGAGCAGAGTTTCCCAAAGACACAACTAGGAGATATAGCGGCTCACAAGAGAACAAACAGGAATTGGGGCTCTGTATCTCAGCGAGTGAAGAGCACTGCTATAGAAGCCTTTAAAAGTTCCAGACAATGAAAAGCAGACAGAATCTAAAGTTCATTAGATTTCAAAATGGGATTTTTGGAACCTAATATGCAGGGGCTAGGGAGATGGCTCAGTGCTTACTGCTTTCCAGAGGACCTGTTTGGCTCCTAGCTCAACAACAGCCTGTCTCCAACTCCAAAAGGTTCTAAAGTCCTCTTCTGGACTCCATAGGTATCCTGCACGTTCATATTCTGTATGTTTGTATCTCTTATTTTCTATTATAGATATTACCCCCCACACACATGAATACCCCTACACAAAACAACCTAATACATAAAACCTGTGTTTCTAAGGTACTATGTGATACATCAAAACATATATAATGTGTAATATTCAAATCAGAATACATCCATCTCCTCAACACTTGATCTCTTTTTCTTAAGAGTAAAAACAATGAAAACTCTTCTATCTTTTAAAAACAGCATGCACTAGTGGTAGTAGGCACAATAAGTTAGTACCTACTCACCAACATTCCCCTATGGTCCCTAGAATCCTTATAATCACTATCCTGATTCTAAATTATATAGTTAGATTCTACATAAGAGATGCAGAAGAAATGGTACTTCAATAGGAATAAAGTGGTTACTGAAATAGCAATGGTGTATCTTAAAGGGAAGGGAGGGGAAAATAGCAGAAAGGAGGGCAGACAGAAGGGGAAGGAAAAAAGAGAAAAGAGAAAATGTTAAGCCTAGAGATATTTGCAGATGAAAGAAAACACCTTCAACTTGGCAGGGCTGAGAAAATTCCAGCTGGAAAAAGGAGATGAAGGGAGTCTTTAAAGGAACGAAAGGCATCCTGAGAATGATGTGTGTGCATGTGTGCTTGCCAGTAAATACGTGCATTCAAGGTGTATGTGTGTGCATGTAAGTGTGCATGAAAATAGTTCAGCATGACATAAAAGAAAAAGTCACTTTACAGATAAAAAAGCAGAGGTTAAAGATTAGGCTCAATTGTTTCCAGAGCCACACTGTCAACGAAGTAGCTGAAGAGGATTTCTCTTCCCACTGCCACCCAATTAAGGATGTTCACTTATCATTGTCATGTCTATGGCCATGTATCTAGAGCCCAGCTTATTATAGCCACTGAAAAAAAGAAAAAGCTCAACTACTTGGTTCCCCACCAGTACATGATAGCAAGATCATATAATGGTACTGCTGAAGAGACCACACATCTGTAAGCCAGAGAAATCAAGCCACAACTGAGGTAGGGGTCGTCCCCAAAGCTGTCCCAGTGCAGAGTCAACAACAGTCTGACCCGGCTGTGTGCTATGTGGTACAGTGACAACCTGCCAGGCAAGGTGTGCCCTCTGGTACAAAAGTGTCTTGACTGTTAGGGAAGTAACAGACAGCTTTCTGATTGGATTTGAAGCGCAGCCCACAAGATACAACTCATGCCTAGTACTGTAACCCTGGTCAAATGCTTATGGCTGGGAGGTCAAAGGCACTAGAGGAAAACCTACCACTACAGCTAAATGGTCATGTTGCCAAATTTCCTTCTAAATGCTAATGCTTATATGTACAAGTCAGTGCTGTCCTTTGCCTGGGTTGGAGAAGCTTTCTTAGCGGAGTATGTGGCAGTTAATGCTGAGAAGCTTAACTAGTCAAAGTGCCAAGAACATGAGATGCGGTGTGTTCAGCCCTAAAGAGGGACATTCACATAATCCCTTCCAAGGCCTGGGGAACATCGAGGTGCGGACACAGACAGGGAGACGTGAAACAAAATAATACATCTTCTAGACATGCCAAAGCACTGTACTGGGGAATTCACTGCAGCTGTCGTTACTGGCACAAGACTGAGCCTGTTGCTCTTTCATCACGGTTAACTGAGGGACTTATGGGATCCTACCCTTCCTGATGGTCTGCTGTCAGTTAATGGTTGCTGGGGGTGGGGTATCATTTTCTTCAGTGTTGGAGCCTCTGATAAGTTGTCCATGCTTCAGGAAGTACCCTCCCACCCATGATGGCACACAGAACTTTAAATTGTGTCACATAGAAAAAGACATGAAAGTGGGAGGGTGGCTTCTTGAGTTTCATCAGGAGGTGAATGAGAGGAGGATTAGGAGTGAAAGTGATGGAAATCCTTTGCACACCAGTGCTGTGATTGCCAAAGAATAAAACTGAGCAGAATAATACTAAAACTACACTTCATCTGCGAGGTACACTTCTACCTTTAGTAATTAGGCCGTAAGCATTTTCAGAAGCCTCAGATCAGTGAGTACTGGATTTTCAAAAAAAGCCTTTCTTTTCTTTTAAATGAGTTTATTTGCAACTGTCCCTCTTAACAACTTGCCAGTTTAGAAAGATTTATAAAAACAATAGCATAGTTTCTTTTCTGATATTGGCTTTTTAGTTTAATGCGAATATTTGCATGCATCATACACGACATGGGTGCCTTTTGTCCTACTTAGCTTAAACTATCAACTTGATAGCCTAGAGCCAGCCATCTCAGAAAGGAACTGCCTAGATCAAACTGGCCTGCGACATGTTGGGGTGGGGAGTCCATCTTGATGGTTAGTGATGTGGGAGGGTCTTCGTCCCCTGTGGGTGGTATCATTTCTTGGGCAAGTTGAGCATGAGTCTGTTTGAGCCAGCAAATAGTTCCTTCATGGTTTATTCTTCAAATTCCTGTCCTGCCTTTTCTCAACAAAGAACTATAACCTATAAGCTAAAACCAATCTTTTCTTCCCCTAAGTTGCTTTTGGTCAGAGTATATTACACTAGTAAAGGAAATGAAACTAGAACATTTTTATAATGTGGTATGTTCACTAATAACATTTTATTTACATATATTTTTAAATGGTAAACTATATCTAGAAGACACTGCAAAAACACTAAGATACAAACTGTAAAAGTTCAAGTCAACCAAAAGTGAATGTTGTTTTTCTGCTTCAACTTACTCTGACACAAAAGAGAAATTTTCCTAAAATACATATTACATATCAAGGGAAAGCTTTTCATTAAAAACCAATGCTTCATGTCATATGGTAATGATACCATCATAACATCAATCTGAGAAGCAAATGTATGTGTACGTTCTTCTCGGTGACTTCAAACTTTCAAAATTACTGTTGCAAGAAAGAAACACCTTCTTTTTTCCTTTTCTTTTTATTAAAATTTTTTTACATACATAATATATTTTTATCATAGTATTTCCCCTACCCCGACTCCTCCCAGATTCTCCCCACCTCCCACCCACCCAATTTCATGTTCTTTCTCTCTCAAAACACAACAGCAAAAACATAAAAAAAAGAGGTCAAAGCAAACAACAACAACAAAAAACCCAGTGAGACAAAAATACCAAAAAAAAGACAGAAAAAGCACACATTTAACATGGAGTCTGTTTTGTTCAAGTATATGCAATCTGATGTTCCCAGCTATGCACTTGATCTAGGTTATCTCAAGTATGTGTTACCATCCCCTAGGTAAACACTGATACAAGAATCCCTCTTTCTCATTTTAATCAGACCACCAAGAACTCTCACTAACACAGTTACTCTTAATTTTAAGTTATCATAGAAATAATTTCAAAATGGTAGAAAATGGTTAATTAAATAAAGCCAATTCTTTCTAAAATAAAAATATGACCCACAGTCTTACAGTAGTCTTCACTGAAATGTGTGGCTCTTGACCTATTAACCAAACACTATGGACTTCTATGACTCTTCCCCAAAGAAAACAAGACATAGATGTCGAACACTCAAATTAAATATGACCAAGAAAGCAACACTCCAGTTTATGTTTAAGCTAATAAAATTGATAACAAAATCCAGAATTCTAGTACACACAGCATAATATGCACTCTTTTACTTACCAAATCATAAATTTGATTTGCCAACTGTACTTTCTCATCTGCATCTTCCAAAGCCTTATAGTAGTCCTAAAAAAAATTTTTCATTTTAAGCATTGGCAACTTTAGTATACATACATACACATATATATTCCTGCTTTTTCATTACTTTATCTTGCTATCACTTGCTCATCTCATATTAGCAATAAGAAGCCTCCAGGGCAGAAGGTGGTTGGGAGAGCATTAGAAATGAAATGCAATATCAAAAATTAAAAGATATTAAAAAAATCACAGAAATAAAAAGAAATTATGCCAAGCCTAGACTCTTTACTAGAGTTATAAGTTAATAAATAATAATCGAAAGAACAAAAGAATGCTGACTTAGCTAACATATGAAACACAGGGACACTCCATTTTTACAACTTGAAAAAATATATTTATCTTATGTATGTAGTGTGTTGCCTGCATATAAAGTCAGACGAGGGTATCAGATCACCTTGAATTGCAGGTATGGATAGTTGTGAGCCACTCATAGGTACTGGGAATAAAACCTGGTCTTCTAAAAGAGGAGCCAGAGCTCTTAATCACTAAACCACCTCTCCAGCCCCAATTTTTACAACAAAAATACAGCCACTGAAAGGACTCTGATCTGTTTGCTCCTGCTATCCAACAGCTCTACAGCTCTAGTTTTAAGTTAGGTATAAATTCATACCACCCACACTATAGTTTATATTTCTCCAAATTTTTTTTAAAAAATTACTTTTTAAAAAAGAAAAAGTAATACCCAATGAGCTTCCACAGACAACTAGACTTTGGGGGTATGTTCAAGTTGTCCTACATAAAAAGCCTTTTCAGTTGAAAGGGATGGTCAGCGAATTCCAGATTTACATATGCAACCTCTAAACTCCTACATACCTGGGTATTTTATAAGCCAAAGTCACTTCTCTTTCAAAGAGATTTTTCCTTACCAACAAAAACAACCTTTCTTCCAAACAGAAGAATAAATAACACAACTATGAAAATTTTAGTTTCAAAATTAATGTTTCTATAGATCTCTGAAAATGTATAGAAAGGTTGGGTGTAGGGATACATTCTGCTTTATATTTACAAATCACACAGCCTCAGGGCAGTGAGGACCAGAGCCAAGTCTTCGAAGTTTGTTTCCAATGCATCCTTGAAGACACCAGATCTCACATACCACACTCAGTGAGTTTATCTAATCTGCAATCTCATCTGGAAGACAGCCCTAAATCCCACAGCACTAGCTAAACCTCAGAATTAATTACAGGAGCTCTAAACCAGTGGTTCTGACCCTTCCTAATGCTGTGGCCCTTTAATACAGTTATGTTGTGGTGGCCCCCAACCACAAAATTATTTTCATTGCTACTTCATAACCATAACTTCGCTGTTATGAATTGTAATGTGTTTTCTAATGGTCTTAGAGATACCCAAGTTGAGGACCACTGCTCTAAAACAGAGCCAGCACCCCCAAGTCACTCATAACACTCGCTCCCAATACCCAGGGACCTACCTAACTTTAGATATCTCTGTCAGACCCAAGGCATTCCACTTACTTTTTTTGATGGATGCCATCTGCTCTTCTCGCCACTCGGGTTTATTCTTCTTTGCATTCATAAAGAATTCACTGACTCTTTGTTCTAGTTGATCCATTGCATCTGACATAATAGAACATTTCATACTTAGCCAGCCAAACTGCTTTGATTTGAGGAAAGAAGTCTGACAACATGCACTGGTTTAGTTTTCTAGTGGCTCACATACATTATGCTTTATTCTGTAAACAGTGATGCCTTAATTACCTTAGTTTCAAAAAGTTGCAGTGTTCTGTACTGACTGTTGCTAGTTCAAAACACTTTCCAGTAATCAAGGTAGAGTCAACCACACAGAAAAGGATCTATGTCACAATCCTCCAATAGGACAGCACCGAAATCAAAGCTAAAGACATTAAGTCAGCTGCTTATGGCAATCAGAGTTGCTCTCTGAGAGTGCTATTGGAAAGCTCTCACACTTCTTTTAATAAAAATACTGATAACAGATTCAATATTTGCTATATACACCAAGAATCTCATCACTTCATCTCGAATGAAGGTATGAAATATGTCACCATTTTTCACTTAAGATGCCATTACTCACTCAATACACATGCTATTTGATATAATGGTTTTCCAAAGCCCATGCCAAAAATAATGACCTCAGTGGATGACTGCTAAAAAAGCCAAATAAATAAATAAATAAAGGGATTTTGTTGTTATGGAAATGGAGAAAAACTTGGTCACTATATTCATTGTTTAAAGAACTTCAGTGCAGAATAGCTTCTGAAAAAAAGATTCTGAGGCATTCTAGTTCATCTTAAGTTTAAAAAGCATTTTACTTTCAGTTGCATTTGTTGATATTAGACAGTGTCCTAGTTTTATTAATATATAGTCACTTTTAACTTCAGAAAACTCCAGGTTTATAAAAGAAGTAAATTTGGGGGTTGGTGAGATGGCCCACAGGTTAAGAGCTTGGCTGTTCTTCCAAAGGACCAGGGTTCAAATCCCAGCACCCACATGTTAGTTCACAGTTGTCTGTTAATTGTCAGGTGTGGTGGCTCACGCCTTACTCCCAGCACTTGGGAGGCAGAGGCAGGTGGATCTCTGAGTTTAAGGCTAGCCTGGTCTACAAAGTGAATCCAGGACAACCAAGGATATACAGAAAAACAAGCAAAACAAAAAAACCAACCAAACAAAAAACACATTTGAAAACTCTGTAATATTTAGACTAAATCCAAAGTATCACAGAATTAAAAAAAAATGAATGATTAATATAATGTCAGGGGTTGGCTTTTAGGGGGAAATGGGGGAAGAAGATAGGAAGGTGGGACTGGGAGGAGAAGAGGGAGGGGGCTGCGATTGGGATGAAAAGTGAATAAATAAAGTAATGAAAAAAGTAACTAACATTGAATGAATAAAAAAATTTTAAATTATCCTTTATACCTATTTGTAAAGGGTGTTATGTATCCTAATTCTTTGTATTATTTTATATCTTCAGAAGACTGTTTTACAAAACCAAAAACCAACCAAACAAAAAAATACCAATGCCCCCAAGGCAGCAAATGCCCCCAAGTGGATAAGAAACTGTTGATGTCCTAGAGTGAAGGAAAATCTATCTGCCATCAAGCTCCACTCAATTCCTCTGGAATGTGCTGCAGCAAATGCTTACTATTCCAACAACATTGAAGTTAAAAAGAAAAATCACACATATACCTGCCACATGTTTCTGATGGGCTACAGGGCAATGCACCCCAAGAGAAGACCCAGAGACTGAGATGAGAAAGGTGCATTCGGGAACAAAAGGTACAGAGGGGGGGGGGTGGGGGGTTGGGTGAGGGGTGGTGTAGGGCAGAGAAACTGAGAATGAAAAAACAAAACAAAACCTCACAGCAAGCGCAAGTTGCTTTTGAGCCACTTTCAGTCTGGCTTTTCAAAAGAACAAGGTTAATTTTGGAAATGAGACATACAAAACTGCCAATACTGACAGAAAAATTAAAAGTTGGGCCATGCCTGTACATCCCAGCAGTAGGCAAGCAGAAGCAGGAAGATCAGGAGATTACACCCAGCCTAAGATACACATTAAGCGTGAGATACACATCCTGAACTACATGACTATGTTTATTAAACAAGAAAGAAATGAGCAGGAAAGTCTACTAAATGTTTAAAACGTGAATAAGAGCAGATCACAAAATTTCCGTAGAATCTTATTTCTCTCACTTTTTTCGGCTGAGAAAACGACCATGCTGTTGACAGCCCTAACAGTCTTCCATTATAGATAGGCAGCACGTCAAAGTTCGGCCTTCCAAGTTCGCTAGGGTCCCTAAAGAGCTGGACAGAACCTGTGGCTACATCTTTACCCTTGAGAAATTCGGAATGTAATGAACTTTTAAGTCTGAATGCAGAACTCCAAGTTCCACATACAGGCTCGGGTGCAAACCTTCTTAATATCACGCGAGTTTCCACTGCGGTGCAGTGTCGTCATCTCCACGCAGTACACAAACAGTGTTTGCTGTGCCCCGCGTGTTAACGGAATGGTGTGCCTGCCGCCTCCAGTAACAGCCCGAGAAAAGTAGCGCGGAGGACCCACCCGGCGATGCCCGAGGGAGGCTGGGGCTGCGCGGAGCCGTGGAGACGCGCCACTTACTCTGCACCTGCAGATCCATCTCGCGCATCTCCGTGAAGCGGTCTCGTAGATCCATTGGAAGCTGCTCAATCACTGTCAAAGGCACAGTGCGTCAGAGGGCGGGGCCAACGGCGAAGCTACGCGCTGGCGTCGTGCGTGCGTGCGTGCGTGCGGGGGGGGGCGGCTCACAACGAGGCTGCCAGTTACCGTGAGAAAGAAACATCCCCCGCTCCCCCTCCCTCCCGCCATCCCGCCCGCCCGGCCACTCGCGCTCCCGCCCGCCCCGGATCCCGCCTGCCGCGTCGCCGCCGCCGCGCACTCACTTTCCAAATAGTCCTCTAGGTACAACATCGCGGTCCTGACTGCTGCGAGGACGAACAGGTCCAGGGGTTTATTTGTGTCACTCGCTGTCACCGGAGTTTTGTCCCTTCCAATATGGCGCCTCCGCTAGCAGCACCCGCTCGACTCCGGCAAAAGAAAAAAAAAAAAAAAGAAAAAAAAAAAAAGGCTCCACTTTGGCGCCTGACGGCGCTTGCCTCACTGCCGCCCGCCGTTGCCATTGGCTGCCTGGAGTGCTGACGTCAGCCGGCCGGTGCGGATCCCCGCGGTGTTATGGGAAATGTAGTTTTTTTCCTTCCCGAGCGAGGCCGCCAGTGCCGGCATCTCTCAGCTTGGCAACTACAGAAACCACACGCCTGCGCGAAACGGGCACGCCAGAATCCAAAATGCGGTGCCTCTGTTTATTTGTTGATTTCTTTCATGGGGAATGACGGGAGTTGTATGCGCCTGCCTGACACAGCTAGGAACAACTTTTCACCTGTTCTGTGCTGTGATTCCAAGCCCGCCGTTTGTGAGTCATGGATTTCTAGCTATGTTAGGCAAATAGCAAAGATTCCAAACGCTAGAATAATCGGCCAAGTTCGGAAAATTCGGATTGTTTAGAACAGAACTCGCTGCTGGAATTTATCTTCATGATTCATTACTGAGATATAAACGGGACAGCTGATTGGTGTCTCTCTAACTTTATGATAATTTATAGCAAGAGTGGAGCGAATGTGCATTTCCCAAATTAAAAGATGCCCAAAATAGTCTGCAATAGCCAGTTATGATTTGTGGTGTGTCTTGTGGTCATTGTAAAGCAACTGTTCTTTATATATGTGCAATATTTATATCTGCAATATATAAATAAATACGATAAAATAAATAAACACCATAAATTATGGAGATTTAATCCATTGCTGGCTGTACCAACCATGATTTGAATTTATGTTGGATAAGTAGCTGGGTTAAGGTTTATATTTCTGGACTAGGCAGGCTCTTTTTCTAACCCTAGCAAATAAGTGGTGGTATAAATAGTGTGTCACCACTCCATTTCTATCTTAAAATACCTTTCATAAAAAATTGGTGCACTAAAGAAATGCTTTTGTGTTTTGGGGGAAATGATCCCTTCTTAGACTATCTAGCGGAGTATAGACTCACACAACTGTAATCCCCAAACGGGGAAGTTGAGACAGGAAAAACAGGAGTTCAAGGTTGACAACATAGGTAGTTAGAGGATAAATTAGGCTTCTAACTACCTAGATAGGAGAACCTATCTCATACCGAAGAAGAAGAAGAAGAAGAAGAAGAAGAAGAAGAAGAAGAAGAAGAAGAAGAAGAAG
>CAJQZJ010001969.1:16872438-16897745 GCA_907164525.1 Lophiomys imhausi
AGAAGAAGAAGAAGAAGAAGAAGAAGAAGAAGAAGAAGAAGAAGAAGGAAAGAAAAAGAAATAAGGATGACACTTTTAAGATAAGATTAATTCACGACTCGCAATAAATTTATATTAAAATTTTATTTTTTTAAAAATGACATAGTTTATTGTATGTCATTAAAATGACCTTTAGTTCTATTTTGTTCTCTTTCAAAGCCATTTTCTTATTTCTTGCATGCTAAACATATTTAGTCTACTGTTCAGCTTAGATTAGATTGAATTTAGTTTAGTTTAAATTCAGGACTAAAAACTATTTGTCTATTTGTGCTGGTTCTTCAAAAGCAGCTATGTTTGCTCACAGTGCCTAATTTCATCTAGGTTGGGGATTTTAACTCTGAATTCACTTTTCTGGGGTTATAAATGTGGAGATTCTTCAAAGCTGGAGTTAAAATTGAGTTTTCCTAGAGAATATTAGCGTTTGATTCTGCAAGTTTGCTGCAAGACACCATCAAACTTAGAGCAAAATTAAATTGCGTAGTTGAGGTTTATTATATTGCACAGACAGATTGAATTGGAGCCTGTAACTCAAGGACTTCATTATATACTCTCAGGGGAGAGTTTTTCTTCCTTATTGGCCTCTAAGTCCAAGACAAGCATGTTGCATGTTTTTTGTTTTGTTTTTGTTTTTTTTTTTTTTGGTAAACATGGGTTCTTATGTGGAAAGAATTTACTTCTCACTTATGTTTACAAAGGTACTATTTCTCTTGGGAGCCTCAAATTTTGTCTTCTATTAGACTTTCCTTGGGAATGGCCATTGACTTTATCTTCTTCCACTGGTACGATACATAGCAGTCAAAGCAGGAATTCCACGTGTCCAGCTTTGAACAGTAATCTCTGAATAAAAACTCACTTTGGCCCTTGCTTTCTTCAAATGTGCTCATTTTTCTTCCCTCATTTCCTTTGTATCCACTCTGAGAATTTCTTCATGTACTACTAGAATGTCAATACATTTGAGTTTGTTTGAGATAGGCTCTCAGGTAGCCCAAGCTGGCCACCAACTCACTACTGAAATCAAAGATGATCTTGAACATTTAAGCCTCCAAACTGCTGACCTTAAAGGTTTGCACCACCTCATCACCTCTGGCTCTGTTAACTCAGAATTTTTCATTGTTTTTAGCATACATTGCATTCAGAGTAGTAAGTATGGCATGCTGTCAAAAATAGAAGTTCTTCATGTCTATGTAAACGGAGCTTCCTCAGGGAGTGTTCTATATTGAGAAAAAGGAATTTAAAAAAATGATTCTAATTTAGACAGTGTACACACAACCTCTAGAGAAACCCAGAATAAAAGGTATACACTGTCTGTTTTCCTTAATGAACATAACCCGTATTGCTGGACTATATGTCCCTGCAGGAAGTCATGTATGTACATCATTGGGTTATGAAACTGATGAGACCTGTGTACAACCAACACCACATTTCTTGGCAGTACTTGGACTGTCTATGTGTTCCCTGTTAAGAGCTTATTAATTCATCAGGGATAGGTTGAAGGTGCCCCTATTAAAAGCATTGTGTTTGGTGTGAAACTGAGAATGAAGAGACAAGAGACCAACAACATTGTAACACAAGTGCATTCTTTGTAGCACAATAAACGTGTGCTACTCATGCTGAGATCCACTAGTGATGCTCTAGTTCTTTCCTTGCAGTTCCCCACTTTCTCTGTCACTAACAAGAGCTGTGTAATGCAGAAGTTGCTTTTAACATTGAATGTGCCCGTGTCCAGATGTGTAAATGGGAAATAGCAACAGCAATTAAGACATGGGAATGATGGGGAAAGTGTCATCTATGCAGAGCTCTTAGATTAATATCAGGTGTATGATGTGCTATTAATTGTTCAGCAAATGCCAGCTGCTGTTACCACCATCATTCTTAAGATCACATGTCCCTCATAAGTACCCATATTGCAACTGGGACTTTGCACTACTCTGGGTTCTGCTTTGTACTCCTGCTTCTTTTTAGCCCAGACACTATTGGAAAGTTTCTGTCATTTTCTGGGAAAAAATTGTGTGTTTTTATGTACATGGATGTGCATGTGCATGCCATGGCTCCTGTGGAAATTAGAGGACAACTTACAGTTGTCAGCTCTCTCCTTCTACCCTGTTGATGCCATTGCTACTGAGTTATTCTCCAAGGCCCTCCAGCATTACTACAGCTATGGTGATGACACCATCATGCTAAATTCTAGGGAGCACCATGCAGGGACATGCATGTAAATGTACCATGTACATTCAGGAAAATGAATGCGTAGGTAGGAAGGGTTAGAATTTACGGGAATTATTCAAAAGCTGATGCAAAATGTGAGGTTACCAGAGTTCAAGACAAGGGGGAATTTAAATCATTTTGCAGAATGTACTCACAGGAACATTTTCTTAGCATAAGGTTCTAGCACTTTCCTGGCTTACAGAGATAAGTACCATTATGAAACTTTGAATAGACCTTGAAGATTAAGACTAGATTTTAACTCTGCATTAAACAGTATGTCTGCCCTAAAGAGAATAATATAAATACTGGTAAACAATTTAATTAATTATTTCTCTACAGACAATACTACTAGAGGTTCACCAGAGGGGAAGAATGTGGACAGGTGGGTGCAGGGATGGAAGTAGAGACTGGACACATAACAAAAACCCGAGTAGATGTGAGCATAGGTTCTAGTGTTTTGCAGCAGTGTACAATGACTGTCTACAGGAGTATACAATCTGTCTTAGAATAACTAGAGACAGCGTAAAAGGATCCTAGCACAAAGACATGCTAACAGTCCTGATTTCATCGTGAAGCCCATGTGCTATTCAACTATTCTACTGTACCCTGTAAATATGTACAATGACCATGTGCCAGTTAAAAATTTTTTAATCATTACAACTCTTTTTTTTCCTTTATTTTTTATTTCTTCAAGTTACATCTCAATCGCAGTCCGCTCCCTATGCCCCCTCCAGTCCCACCCTCCCACCCTCAACCCCCCATCCTCTTCCCTTTTTTTTTTCTTTTAAGTTAAAGGTATGTACTATTTCCCCCTACAGTTTCCCCTTTCAGTCCAACAAATGGCTCTTTCTCTTATAATAATAAATACAATACAGTACAACAGAGGTAATTAGGCCACAGTTATGAGGGTTATATGGCTTAACGTACATTCCGAGTGACCAGTCCATATGTATTTGGTACCTGACTTTAACATTCTACTATCTAACCATCTCCATGAGTTTAGGTTCTATATCTGACTCAACATTCATACTAATTGCAACACAATTTTAAAAGTATCTTCTTAGATCTATAACACTCTCTTGACTCCTAAACAACTCAAAATTTAATTATGAGACTCTATCTGTTCTTCAATCACCTCACAGACCTGGGAGGGATAAATATATCTGATTTTATAGGAAGTACAGGGTCTGCAGCTTCCCAAACTAAGAAATGACATACCAGTGGCTGCCTGGACAGTTCCAATTTTCTCTCCATACATTACAGCATCGATCTTCAGTCGTTTGCCCCGTTTCTCTGGCAGACATTGATTGTAGAGCAGGAGTTATGAAGGACTTACCTACCCTGTCTTGGCAGAGCTAGGCTGTCGACTTACCTGCTTACAGGTTTTGTCCTTTTTGGACAGCATTCTATCTACAGTTGGAGCAAGGGGCTTTTCCTACCAAGAGACAGGCTTGTGACTAATTCAATCATCTCCCACTGGAGATTCTTCAATGCTCATCTTCTACTTGGAGGAGAATAGGGGGTGCTTCCAGGAGTTGATATGTCTTGATATAAAAAAATCTAAAGTTACAAAAACATCTTTCAATGCCATACTCTGCAGATCTCTTGAGGTTTTTGAAGAGGCCCTATCTATCTCTTATATTAGGGTAAGCAGATGTTGCTTATCTCTTAGCAGGTTTATTTCTGATTAGCTTAGCAAGTAATTATAATAGGCTGTCATAGTACCTAACAGAATGACCAGCTTGCATAACCAGTAGTTTGCATTTCTTAATTATCCTAAACATTTTATGACCGTTAGTAGTAAAAGGCCGAAACATCACATTTCATTTTTTTTTTTTTACCTCCTAACCCTTCCATCCCATTTCTCTGGGGTGTCCTTATATAACAGTCCCTCATCTCAGTTGAGAGGTCGTATGAGGGCCAAGAGCCTCTTCATTCATTGGGGATCTACAAAGCAGTACCATCAGTGAAAAGTGTCTTGTTGCCTGGGAGAGAGTACTACTAAACAAACAAATCAATAAGCATACAATAGATAGAAAAGACTAAAAAATACAAAAAATATAACTAATATATAAAAAATAAAAATTAAAAATAAGAAGTCTATGTCCAAATTCCCTTTGGTGTGTTAGTTGTAGTATTGATACCTTCTACTATATAGCTAAAATCCTACTATAAGTGAATAGATGCCATATGTGTCCTTTTGAGTCTGGGTTAGTTCACTCAGGATGAGCTTTTCTAGTTCCATCCATTTGTCTGCAAATTGCATAATTTCATTGTTCCTGATAGCTGAATAATATTCCATTGTGTAGATGTACCACAGTTTTTAACCCATCCTCAGTTGAGAGACACCTGGGTTGTTTCCAGTTTCTAGCTATTACAAATAAGGCTGCTATAAACATAGATGAGGAAACTTCCTTATGATTCCGTGAAGAGGCATTTCGGTGTATACCCAGAAGTGGTATGGCTGGGTTCTGAGGCAGAGCTGTTCCAAGTTTTCAAAGATATCGCCAGACTGACCTCCATAGTGGTTACACAAGCCTGCATTCCCACCAGCAATGGAGTAGGGTACCCCTTTCTCCACACCCTCGCCAGCATGTGCTGTCATTTGAGCTTTTGATCTTAGCCATTCTGACAGGTGTGAGATGGAATCTCAGAGTCGTCTTGAGCTGCATTTCTCTGATGATTAAGGAGGTTGAGCATTTCTTCAAGTGTCTCTCAGCCATTAGGGATTCCTCCTTTGTGAATTCTCTATTTAGCTCTCTCCTCCATTTTTTGATTGGATTATTTGGTTTCTTGGCATTTAATTTCTTGAGTTCTTTGTAGATTTTGGATATTAGCCCTCTGTCAGATGTGGGGTTGGTGAAGATTTTCTCCCAGTCTGTAGGCTGCCGTTTTGTTTGAATGACAGTGTCCTTTGCCTTACAGAAGCTTTTCAGTTTCATGAGGTCCCATTTATTGATTGTTGATCTCAAGTCCTGAGCTGTTGGTGTTCTGTTCAGGAAGTTGTCGCCTGTGCCAATTAGTTCGAGGGTTTCTCCCACTTTCTCTTCTAGTAGATTTAGTGTGACCGCCTTATGTTAAGGTCTTTGATCCACTTGGACTTAACTTATGTACAAGGTGATAAGTATGGGTCTAACTTCATTCTTTTACAAATGGACATCCAGTTGGACCAGCACCATTTGTTGAAGATGCTGTCCTTCTTCCATTGTGCCATTTTGGATTCTTTTTCATAAATTAGGTGGCCATAAGTGTGTGGGCCTATTTCTGGATCTTCAATTCGATTCCATTGATCTACTGGTCTGTTTATATACCAATATCATGCTGTTTTTACAACTATTGCTCTGTAGTACAGCTTGAAATCTGGGATGGTGATACCTCCAGATGTTTTTTTTTTTATTGTACAGGATTGATTTAGCTATTCTGGGCTTTTTGTTGTTCCATATGAAATTGAGACTAGCTCTTTCCAAGTCTATAAAAATTGTGTTGGTATTTTGATAGGAATTCCATTGAATCTATATATTGCTTTTGGTAGGATAGCCATTTTTATTATGTTGATCCCACCTACTCATAAGCATGGGAGATCTTTCCATCTTCTAAATGCCTCTTCCTTTTCTTTCTTCAAGGGCTTGAAGTTCTTGTTGTACAGGTCCTTTACTTGCTTGGATAGAGTTACCCCCAGGTATTTTATGTTGTTTGTGACTATTGTGAAGGGGGTTGTTTCCCTTATTTCTTTCTCAGCCCATTTGTTTGTTGTATAAAGAAGGGCTTCTGATTTTTTTTAATTAATTTTGTATCCAGCCACTTTGCTGAAGGTGTTTATCAGCTGTAAGAGTTCTCTGATGGAATTTTTGGGGTCGCTTATGTATACTATCATATCATCTGCAAATAGGGATAATTTGACTTCTTCGTTTCCGATGTTTATCCCCTTGATATCCTTTAGTTGTCTTATTGCTCTAGCAAGAACTTCAAGTACTATATTGAAGAGATATTGTGAAAGTGGACATCCTTGTCTTGTCCCTGAGTTTAGAGGAAATGTTTCAAGTTTCTCTCCATTTATTTTGATGTTGGCCACTGGCCTGATGTATATTGCCTTTATTATTTCTAGGTACGGCCCTTGTATGCCTGTTCTCTCCAGAACTTTTAGCATGAAGGGGTGTTGGATTTTGTCAAATGCTTTTTCTGCATCTAGCGAGATTATCATGTGTTTTTTTTCTTTCATCTTGTTTATATGGTGAATGACGTTGATAGATTTTCGTATGTTGAACCATCCCTGCATCCCTGGGATGAAGCCAACTAGATCATGCTGTATGATACTTTTGATGTGTTCTTGAATTTGGTTTGCGAGTATTTTATTAAGTATTTTTGCGTCTATGTTCATGAGGGAGATTGGTCTGAAGTTCTCTTTCTTTGTTGGGTCTTTGTGTGGTTTAGGAATCAGGGTGATTGTGGCCTCGTAGAATGAGTTTGGCAATGTTCTTTCAGATTCTATTTTGTGAAAGAGTTTGAAAAGTATTGGTGTTAGCTCCTCTTTGAAGGTCCGGTAGAATTCCATGCTAGGGCAATCTGGCCCTGGGCTTTTTTTGGTTGGGAGATTTTTAATGACTGTTTCTATTTCCTTAGGGGTTATAGGGCTGTTTAATCTGTTTATCAGATCTTGATTTAGCTTCGGTAGGTGGAATCTATCACGAAAATTGTCCATTTCACTTAAGTTTTCAAATTTGGTGGAGTATAGATTTTTAAAGTAGGATCCAAATATTCTCTGGATTTTCTCAATGTCTGTTATTTCACCCTTTTCATTTCTGATTTTGTTGATTTGTGTTTTCTCCCTCAGTCTTTTAGTTAATTTGGCTAAGGGTCTGTCTATTTTGTTGATTTTCTCGAAGAGCCAACTCTTGGTTTCATTGATTCTTTGTATGGTTCTTTTTGTTTCTAAGTTGTTGATTTCAGCCCTAAGTTTGATGATCTCCTGCCTTCTGCTCCTCTTGGGAGTGTTTGCTTCTGTTTTTTCCAATTCACCCAGTTTAGCTGTTAATTCGCTAATATGAGCTGTCACAATTTTCTTTTTGAAGGCACTTAGTGCTATGAACTTTCCTCGTAGAACAGCTTTCATTGTGTCCCATAGGTTTGGGTATGTTGTGTCTTCATTTTTGTTGGATTTTAAGAAGTCTTTGATTTCCTTCTTTATTTCTTCCCTGACCCAGTGGTCCTCTATTAAAGAGTTGTTCAATTTCCATGTGAGTGTAGACTTTCTGTTGATTCTTTTGCTATTGAAGTCCAGCTTTATTCCATGGTGGTCTGATAAGATACAAGGGGTTATTTCAATTTTCTTGTATCTGTTGAGGCTATCTTTGTGTCCAACTATATGGTCGATATTGGATAAGGTTCCGTGAGGTGCTGAGAAGAAGGAGTATTCTTTTGTGTTTGGGTGAAAGGTTCTGTAGATATCTGTTAGGTCCATTTGGTTCATGATCTCTGTTAGACTCATTATTTCTCTGTTTGGCTTCTGTCTTGATGATCTGTCCATAGTTGTGAGTGGGATGTTGAAGTCTCCCACTATTAAAGTGTTTGGATCGATGTGCGATTTAAGTTTTAGAAGTGTTTCTTTTATAAATGTAGGTGCCTTTGTATTTGGGGCATAGATGTTCAATATTGAGATGACCTCTTGGTGTATATTTCCTTTAATGAGTATGTAATGCCCTTCTCTGTCTTTTTTTTTATTAACTTCAATTGGAAATCTATTTTGTTTGATATTAGGGTGGCTACTCCAGCTTGTTTCCTGGGTCCATTTGCTTGGAAGACCTTTTCCCAGCCCTTTACTCTGAGGTAGTGTTTATCTTCAATAATGAGATGTGTTTCTTGTATACAGTAAAAAGATGGGTCTTGTTTACGGATCCAGTCTGTAAGTCTGTGTCTTTTTATTGGTGAGTTGAGTCCGTTGATGTTGATGGATATTAGTGACCAGGGGTTGTTATTTCCCATTATTTTGGTATAGCTGGCTGTCTTGTGTTTCTTTTTGTTTAGTTGCTGTGGAGGTTTCTATTTCCTCTGTTTTCTTGGGTGTAGTTATCTTCTCTGTGTTGGAATTTTCCTTCTAGGATCTTCTGTAGGGCTGAGTTTGTGAGGAGATATTGTTTGAATTTGATTTTGTAATGGAATATCTTGTTTTCTCTTTCTATGTTGATAGAGGTTTTACTGGATATAGTAGTCTGGCTGGGCACCTATGATCTCTCAGGGCTTGTAGGACATCTGTCCAGGCCCTTCTAGCTTTTAAAGTTTCTGAGGAGAAGTCAGGTGTGATTCTGATGGGTCTGCCATTGTATGTGACTTGGCCTTTTTCTCTTACAGCTTTTAATATCCTTTCTTTTTTCTCTACATTTGGAGTTTCTATTATTATGTGGCGAGAGGAGTTTCTTTTCTGATCTAATCTGTTTGGTGTTCTGTAAGCCTCTTGGATTTTTACTGGCATCTCTTTCTTTAGGTTTGGGAAGTTTTCTTCTATGATTTTGTTGAAGATATTTCCTGGACCATGAAGTCGGTAGTCTTCTCTTTCCTCTATGCCTATAATTCTTAGGTTCCATCTTTTCATTGAGTCCTTGATTTCTTGGATGTTTTGGGTGAGAGATTTTTTAGCCTTCTCATTTTCTTTGGATGTTGTGCTGATTTCTTCCATCGAATCTTCCATGCCTGAGATCCTGTCTTCCATCTCTTGCATCCTATTTTTGATACTCACATCTGTAATTCCTGTTCTCTTCTCTTGATTCTCCATTTCCTCTTTTAACTCTGTGTTTTCTTTATTGTTTCCATTTCTATTTTCATGTCTTGAATGGTAGTGTTCGTTTTGTACATTTCCTTCTCCAGTTTGTTTGTTTTTGTCTGGAGATTTTTCATTGCTTTATCCTTTTCCTGTTCAAGCTGGTCACCTTGGCTTGGAGCTCTTTAATGATGTTATTCATTGTTTTGACTTGTAGAATTGTGGCTTCTTTGAATTCTTTCATAGTTTTAAGTTCTTCTTGAAGGGACTTTATCACTTTCCATAATGTAGAATTGTCATCGTTTTCATGTGTTTCAGTTGTGGTGAGGTGGTTCAGGCTGGACGGAATAGCGTTGCTTTCTTTTGTTGGAGACATTTCGCTCTGTTTTTTTTTTTTTTTTTTTGTCTCGGGCCTCTGGCCATGTGGAATTTTTTGTTGTTGTTGTTGTCTTCTGGACTTGGGTCCAAAGGGGACACTGTGGTGTAGGAGTTGCCTTACTCCACCCCTATAAGGTGAGTCATTCAGTCCTGCCTCCCAGGTGGGGACCTAATTAATTCAGGTGGCTGAGCTGTGCACAAGTAAGCTCTGATTCCCCGCCGGAAGAGCCCTTACTAGTACAAAAGTTCGATATAGGACAGTTTCAAATATCTCACAGTTTGCCCGTGGTTGGTTCCTGTAGGGGGTAAATCTGCAGTTCAGCTCCAATAGCCTTGCCGCTTCCGAGGCTTGGAAGCTGGCCAGTGACGTCACAGACTGGACTCATTACAACTCTTGAATGTCTATTTCTTTCTTAACCTTTTTCATAGTTAATTAACTAATTCATTAAATTTTATCATAAAATTTGGAAAAAGAAAACTTACATGTTCCAATTTTTTCTATTGTTGTTGTTCTTTTTTTTTCTTTTTTTTCTCTGAAGACAGGACTTCTCTGTGTATCCCTAGGTGTCCTGAAACTCACTATGTAGACCAGGCTGGCCTTGAACACAGAGAACTAACGCAATGTACCACCATACCCTGTTTACTCTTCATTTAATTTCATATGTTTCTATTTCCCTTTGTGGCATTGGGGATTGAACTCAGGGCCTCAAACATGCCAACTACTCTCTAAGCATGACACTGAGCTACATACTAAATTCCAATTTCATAACTAGTTTTGCAAACAATTTTTTCATATGAAGAGGTATTATAAATTATCTGCTCTAGCTATAAGATATTCCAGATACAGTTTATTTAAAATATGTTTTACAAACGAGGCATAACTTTAGATTTTTTTATATCAAGATATATCAACTCCTGACAGCACCCCCTCTTCTCCTCCAAGTAGAAGATGAGCATCGAAGAATCTCCAGTGGGAGATGATTGAATTAGTCGCAAGCCTGTCTCTTGGTAGGAAAAGCCCCTTGCCCCAACTGTAGACAGAATGCTGTCCAAAAAGGACAAAACCTGGAAGCAGGTAAGTCGACAGCCTAGCTCTGCCAAGACAGGGTAGGTAAGTCCTTCATAAACCCTGCTCTACAATCAATGTCTGTCAGAGAAACGAGGCCAAATGACTGAAGATCGATGCTGTAATGTATGGAGAGAAAATGGGAACTGTCCAGGCAGCCACAGGTATGTCATTTCTTAGTTTGGGAAGCTGCAGGCCCTGTACTTCCTATAAAATCAGATATATTTATCCCTCTCAGGTCTCTGAGGTGGTTGAAGAACAGATAGCTAGAGTCTCATAATTTAATTTTGAGTTGTTTAGGAGTAAAGAGTGTTATAGATCTAAGAAGATACTTTTAATATTGTGTTGCAAGTTAGTATGAATGTTGAGTCAGATATAGACCTTTAAATTCATGGAGATATTTAGATAGTAGAATGTTAAAGTCAAGTACCAAGTACATATGGACTGGTCATTGGGAATGTACGTTAAGCCATATAACCCTCATAACTGTGGCCTAATTACCTCTGTTGTACTGTATTGTATTTGTTATTATAAGAGAAAGAGCCATTTGTTGGACTGAAAGGGGAAACTGTAGGGGGAAATAAGATATACCTTAAACTTAAACTTAAAAGAAAAAAAAAGGGAAGAGGATGGGGGGTTGAGGGTGGGAGGGTGGGACTGGAGGGGGAATAAGGAGGGGACTGCGATTGAGATGTAACTTGAAGAAATAAAAAATAAAGAAAAAAAACTTAAAAAAATAATAAGATATGTTTTACAGAGTGTAGGTATAAATTGGCTTATTGACTATATAGTCAAGGACCATTCAGGTTACTTTTTTGTTTGAGAGGATAGTTCTAGCTTCATTGTTTGTGTATTAAAGCATTATGACCAAAAGTAATTAGTGTAAAACAGGTTTTGGTTCAGTTTATAGTTTTACAGTTCTTTAAGAAAAGTCAGATCAGGAAATCAAGCAGCAACCTGAAGCAGAAAATATAGAGGGATTCTTGCTTGCTTGCTTGTTTACTTGCTTGCTTGCTTGCTTGAGCTCATGGTCACCTAGCTTCCTTATACACCCCATAACCATCTTCCCAGGGAATTGTACAACCCACAGTGAACTAGGCCTTCTTACATCAATTAACAGTCAAGACAATCCCTTTTATCCCTCTTAGACTTCTCCTCCGGCCAATGTGGTCTAATAATCCCTCAATTGAGAATGGCCTTTCAAGCACTCTAGGGAGTGTTAATAGATACACTCGTGTGTGTGTTGAGGCAATAGAGTGAGGAAGGAGCAGACTGTTCACATCTGGAAGCCAGAGGTAGATGTCAGGTGTCCTTATTGTTTTCTGTTGTTGTTGCTATTGTTGTTTTCAAGTCAGGGTGTCTCATTGAATTCAATGCTTGCCAATTGGCTAGCCTGGTTGGCCAGTGTACCCTGGTATTCTCCTATCTCTGACTCTCAAACCCTGGAATTACAGGCATACATGACCACATCTGGCTTTGTACATGGATGCTGGATATCCAGACTCAGGTCCTCATGCTTTCCCAGCAAACACCATCCACTGGTGCATATCACCAGCTCCCCAGGTTGATTTCTGATTTTTACTTTTACTCTGTTTTTAATTAGTCCAACTGTTAGAATCTTTGGAATCCTTATTCTTCAAGTAGAAGCAAAATATTTTTCTAAAGTTGCCTAGGATGGCCTCATCATTGGAAAATAGAGAGTAAACACGATAATGCAGAGCTTTCCCACACTGCCGTAAATCTTATGGAACATACCACCTTGCATTACAAGGCCTGCCTCTCTCACTAATTCAGAATTTCTCAAGGGCAGAGACCATGTTTTATTCATCTGTTGATGCACAGAGCTGGCAGGTTATATGCCTTCAATAAAGATGTGATGAATTATTGAATGAATGCATGAGCACCGAGAACAAGCTCATAAGTTTTCAAGTTCAGACTGGCAACATGAAAGTGTCATGATGGCTAACTACTCAGCTCTCTGCAGAAAATGAGATTCCATTGGCCAGCGAAGTAACAGACCTGAATGCTGAGAAGAGTCTTCTAAATAGAAGGCTTTGAAGGAGTCTCAAATACAGGAGTAGGTCAACTCCCTGAGAGTGGTCTTTAATTAGCTTGCCTTCAAAGGGTAAGCAGAGAGAAAAAGAAAGCAGTAGGGTGATTTGTGATGCTCTATATTTTAAAAATCCTTTGAAGCCCTAAATGCTAATATGGAATAACAAGACTTTTGGGGAATCTGAGAAAACATCTACTGCAGTTTATCTTGGCAAATATTTATTTAGCAGAAAATAGAGCTAATATCATATTTCACAAGTACACAGTTCTTACAGAACATACAGCTGATCAAGACAAATTTAGTCAGTGATATAAATACAGTGACATTTTGAGGAAGGGAGCAGGTGATTCACCTAGAAGAATTAATAGAAAATCTATTGAGATATACTACCTTATTTGATGAGTAAATTGTATACAAACAAAAATATAAGGTGATAATGACAAAGATATAAATAAAACACCCAAAGATGAAAAAACTTGACAATCATTACATATCATGGTTTTGATGACCATCTACAGCAGTGCCTCCCAACTTTCCTAATGCTGTGACCTTTTATTATTACAGCTTCTCATGTTGTGGTAACCCACAACCATAAAATTACTTCATTGCTTCTTCATAACTATAGTTTGTTACTGTTATGAATCATAATATAAAGACCTGATATGCCAGACATCTGATATGTGACTCCAAAGGGGCAAGACCTACAGGTTGAGAACCACTGACCTACAGTCAAGTATTAATAACCAGAATCTTTCTGAGAAATGGGTATATATGTATATATATATATATATATATATATATATATATATATATATACCTATTTATTTTGTCTAGCCTCAGCTGTATAGTATGTGATTTTAATGTAGCCTATAGCTTTTAGACTACAAATCTGTACTTCTTACATTAGTGAGTGGTCTAGTAATAAATTGTAACACGTGGTAAGTATTCTGATTTATATATATATCTAAACATAAGAAAATTATAGTAAAAATGCTAGCTGAAAAGAAATTTTAATTTCATTAATTGTGTGAGATCACCAGTGATCATGACTGTAACTGTATATTAAACTGTAATATATGGGGCTGCATATCATTTAGTTCACACATTAAGCCTAATCAATTGTTAACATTTCAACACACATTTACTAGCAGGCAAATACCAGCTTCTCTGTGCCTCTAGAGTGTCCCTTTCTAGCCCAGTAGCCTTGTGACGCTTTCTGGACCACCCTCATTATGGATCTATGTAACCAAACCAAGGTTCCCCCACCCCCCCAGGTCTTAGTTTTTAGTGAAGCAAGCTTCTGCTGTATGCATTGTTAGTTATTTTGAATACCATCCCTGGACCTCTTTTAAAGTGTTAAAGTAGGGGCTATAATATACTTTGTAGACCATGATAGCACTTTTGTAAAAATTTGAAAGTATGGCATGTACAGACTTGTACCTACAGATATATTTATATTTAGATAGTAAAAGTAAATAGTTATTTCTGAATGATAATAAGGCTATAATTAGTGGTATTTAGCATATTTATTTCCAAAGTATATAATTATTTCATAATGAGAAATGTGTTTTGTATGTACAGGTAGTGAAAGCAATAAGGTTGTCAACATAGTCTGTTGTGTCTGTGTCTCACATTTCTCAAGATCTTAAACATTGGACAAATGGCTCAGTGCTATTTTTTTCCAAAGTTAGTATTACTCTTCAAAGCCTTTCATGCTGGGTTAATATTGGTGTGAGGATCCAGATGGTACCCAAGTGTCAAAATACTAAGCCAGGTCATAAAGCACATGAACTGTTTGAGATCCTGGGTTCTGACTCTCATTACCAGGCCTAGACCAGTCACATAATATTCAGAAATATGGGAGGCAGACAAACAAATAGGAAATCAGTTGAGACCATGTAGGGGGAAGAATTTCTTCCCAAGTCAAGCCTGGAGTGGAGGGTGTTATTCAAATGGCTACCGAAAGCCATTTCAGGCAGTAGGAACGATGTAATTTCAGGTTTTGAAACAAATGAGAGAACTGAGCCTGTTGTAGATAAAGATTAACTTCTTGTTTTGCACATGTTTGCACTGTGATCCTTGTGGAATGATGGGCAAAGCAGGTGATAAGGGAGGAGGAACAGTACCCTGTGTCATGGCATCACGTGAATCGCTTTGTCATCTAGTTCAATATGCTAGAGTGTCCTTTTAGCACAAGACTGATACATACAGTACATTTGTTTGCCATCCAGACACAGATTGTAAGTGGATCCATCAGATAATACTGTTAAATGTCTTGAGCTTCAGCTTTGATCCACAGTGAAGCTGCATTACAGAAAGATTGCTAACCTGTGGACTGTTGGCTCCCAAATACGAGTGATTTTGCCTTCCAGTGGACATCTGGCAACAGAAGTACGAGTAGCAATAAGAGGCTAGAGTTTAAGGATGCTGCTAAACATTCCACAAAACACAGCACAGGTACATACAGTAGTTATCAGACCTAGAATGTCAACAACACCACGATATTATAGGTGAAGAGCACCCAAGATCCATGCCTGTCAACAATGTCGTCATTTCCTTAACTGAAGAATGTTGATGTGAGGAAAGCATATGGAGGAGAACAGTGATAAATTATGTTATACTAACATTTTTCCTCTATAATTTTTTCCTTTTCAACTTCTCTAATTGCTGAAGCAATATTAATAACGGAAGGAAAATGATTAAACTAAAAGGAACTTTGTATTTTTGAGGATATACTTTTTGCCAATGGTTCCCAATCTGTGGGTATCAACCCCCTGGGGTGTCACATATCAGATATCCTGTATATCAGATATTTACATTATGATTCATAACCATAGAAAAATTTCACTTATGAAGTAGTAATGAAATAATTTTATGATTGTGGACCACCACACCATGAGGAACTGTATTAAAGGATTATAACATTAGGAAATTTGAGAGCCACTGGTTTATGAAATGCTATATTAATGGTTTTGGAAGATGTCACCACACTCTTAGAACTGACCTCTGCTTCATTTTGTTTGCTTTGTTCTTTAAAAAATAGTAAAGACATTTTTAAATGTTGCAAAAAAAGAGATACCATCTAATACTAATAAAATTGATCACAATTTTGTTGGTAGCCTTTTCTAATATTTAGTAAACTTTATTTTGCAGGAGCTTACTAAGAATATATGCCCCTTTACACTTAATGAAATGCAAGATGCATATTCTCTTTAAATGAGTGCTCTATAGCTGAACTTAAATATATATCCTTAGCCTTTCTTTATGAATTAAAATATTATCCAAAAATAAGTTAAAGTACTTTCAGATAGGTCCTTTAAATGTTGATACTACTTATTTGTCCCTTTTATTAAAAAAAATACTTGTCTTAGTTTGGGTTTTATTGCTATGAAGAGACACTGTGACCATGGCAACTCTTATAAAGGAAAATACTTAATTGAGGTAGTTTTACAGTTTCAGAGGTTTAGTCCATTATCATCATGGTTGGAAACATGTCAATGTGCAGGCAGACTTATGCTGGAGAAGGAGCTGAGAGTTCTACATCTTGATTCTCAGGCAGCAGGGAGCTACAATTGGAATAGCTTGAGCATATAAGACCTTAAAGCCCACCCCCATAGTGACATACTTCCTCTAACAAGGCCACATCTACTCCAACAAGGCCACACTTCCAAATAGTGTTACTCTCTATGTCCAAGCATTTAAATACGTGAGTTTATTAGGGGTCATTCCTATCCAAACCACCACAATGTCTATAAGAGTTAAATCCATGGTAAAATAAAAGTAGTATAACCTATTTCTCAATGTCTATTCAATGTCCTTTAATTTTATATATAGAATCAGTATACAAAGAGATATGATAGATGAAATTAAATTTTTTCAAAGTAATATTTATATATAGTAACAATTTAACGGTATCAAAGTCTTTAGAATGAAATATAATAGATTTCTATATTACTGTTTATAAACTTTCTTTAATTCTTTGGAGGTAATTGCTACTTGAATTTTTAATCCTAGCAGTTGGTTTTGTAAGTCAAAACTATAAGCACATAAACTTTTTGAATCATTAAAACTGAATGAGAAATATTGCCTCTTCAAAATAAAAGTGTGAATATAGATAACTTACACTTTCCTCCTTAGTCCTGGGATTTGACACAAATTATTTTGTTCATTACAATTTTAATGGTATTTAGACATCTAAGTATATGACCTTAGTCTAATTCTTTTGTCTTGAGTCAATATCTCTTGACTTTTTTTAACATTTATTTATTTTTTCAAGTTACATCTCAGTCATAGTTCCCTCCCTCCTCCCCCTTTCCTACCCTCTTCCCTCTCACCCTCTTATATGCTTTTATTTTAATTTAAGGTGTATCATTTTCTCCCCAGCAGCTCCTCTTTTTAGTCCAATAAAAGGCTCTTTTTCTTATAACAATAAATACAATACAAAACAATAAAAGCAATTAGGCCATAATTATGAAAATTATGGGTATTAATATACATTCCCAATGTCCAGTCTATATGTATTTGGCAACTGATATTAATATTCTGTTGTCTTTCTCAATGAGTTTAAAGTTCTATACCTAACTCAGTTTCTATCCTAACTTGCATTACCAACTTAAAAACATCTTCTTAAACCTAGAACGTCCTTTTAATTCCTAAAAATCTTAAAATTTCACTGTGAGACTATAACTATTTAGTCTTCAACCACATCAGAGACCTGAGAAGGATAAATATATCTGAATATACAGGAAGTACAGAGCCAGTAGCTTCTAAAACTAAGAGAGAACAGACTAGACAGTCCCCAATTTCTCTCAATACATTGGAGTATCTTTCTTCAGCCTCTTGGCCCAGTATCTCTGACAGAACTTAATTATAAAGCAGGAATTATGAAGGACTTACCTACCCTGTCTTGGCAGAGCTAGGCTGTAGACTTACTGCTTCCAAGTTTTGACCTTTTTGGACAGTATTCTGTCTACAGTTGAAGGAAGCGATTTTTTTCTTTCCCAGTGACAAGCTTGCCACTAATGTGGCCATCTCCAAGTGGAGATTCTTTGATGCTTGTCATCTACTTGGAGTATTGATTTCTTTTCTTAAATAGAGAAAAAAGTGTCTGTGAGTTCAAGGGTTTCATAGACACTTTTTTCTTCATTTAAGAAATCTCCATTTAGAGATGGCCACATTAGTGGCAAGCTTGTCACTGGCCAAGAAAAATCTCTTGCTTTAACTGTAGACAGAATGCTGTCTAAAACTCATCGGCACAGGTGACAACTTCCTGAACAGAACATCAACAGCTTAGGATCTAAGACCAAAAATCAATAAATGGAACCTCATGAAACTGAAAAGCTTCTGTAAGGCAAAAGACACTGTCATTCGAACAAAACGGCAACCTACAGATTGGGAAAAAAATCTTCACCAACCCCACCTCTGACAGAGAGCTAATATCCAAAATTTCCAAAGAACTCAAGAAATTAAATGTCAAGAAGCCAAATAATCCAATCAAAAAATGGGGAACAGAGCTAAACAGAGAATTTCCAAAGGAGGAATCCCTAATAGCTGAGAGACACTTGAAGAAATGCTCAGCATCCTTAATCATCAGAGAAATGCAACTTAAGACGACTCTGAGATTCCATCTCACACCTGTCAGAATGGCTAAAATCAAAATCTCAAATGACAGCATATGCTGGCGAGGTTTTGGAGAAAGGGGAACCCTCCTCCATTGCTGGTGGGAGTGCAGGCTTGTGCAACCACTATGGAGATCAGTCTGGCGATATCTTAGAAAACTTGAAATAGCTCTGCCTTGGGACCCAGTCATTCCACTTCTGGGTATACATCCAAATGATCCATCACCAAATCATAAGAAAGTTTCCTCATCTATGTTCATAGCAGCCTTATTTGTAATAGCTAGAAAATGGAATGTCCCTCAACTGAAGAATGGATTAAAAAATTGTGGTACATCTACACAATGGAATACTATTCAGCCATCAGAAACAATGAAATTATGAATTTGCAGCCAAATGGATGGAACTAGAGAAGCTCATCCTGAGTGAGCTAACCCAGACTCAGAAGGATGCACATAACATCTATTCACTTATAGTCAGATTTTAACCATATAGTACAGGATAACAACTATACTACAACCAATGCAGGAAGGGAACATGAACATAGACTTTTTTTTCTGTCAATGAGACACTTTGCCCTAGTGGTGCTGCCTTGTAGGTCCCCAGTGTATGAGGAGGCTCTTGGCCCTCATATGACTGCTGAACTGGGGTGGGAGACTATTATGTAGGGACACTCCACTCCAGAGGAGTGGGGTGGAAGGAATAGGGGGGACAGGGTGGAAGAGCGGGACTGGGAGGGGTGGAAAGAGGACACTTTGATGGAGATGTAACCTGAAGTAATAAATAAATATTTAAAAAAAGAAGAAATACCAAAAAAAAGTGTCTTCATTTTCCCCCTCTGTTCCAATTTCCCACCCTCTGCAGCTGTCCTGTCACTTTTCATGTTTGTTAAAACCATCTTCTGACTTGAAATACAGCCCAATTGTTCTTCCATCATTTTTAGGATAAAACTGAGAAGTTAAAAAATAAGTGGCATTGATACTACTCTAAGCATATCATTCATTTTCTTAACACTTAGGCAAAGAACCTGTCCTTTCCTAGGAGTCCACTGTTACAGCCATATGAAAAATTACAGAACATTTTCATTGATCAAGTTCTCCATGTCACGTCATTTTCATCATTGTTAAATATTTGTGGCATTAACCACTGTCTTTTTCCATCCAATTTCTAACTGATCTTTTCTTTCACTCATTTGGTATTTGCTTTGTAGTTATCATGCATCTACTCTATCAACTTTTTTATTTCTCCCATTTCCATAACTCTTATAGTCTTCATATTCTACCTGAATAAGCACAGCTTTCATCCTGTAGCATAATTTTATTCACACTGGCATATGCTATATGACTAACTTCTAAATATTGGCTTCATGGTTTGTTTGTTTGTTTGTTTTTTAAAGTAGGAACTTTTTTTATGAAATACTTTATTTTTTTTTCTTCAAGTTACATCTCAGTCACAAACCCTTCCCTATTCCCCCTTCCTGTCCCACCCTTCCACCCTCTTCCCCCCAACAGCTCCCCCTTTCAGTCCAACAGATGGTTCCTTCTCTAATAACAGTAAATACTATACAAAACAACAGAAATAAATATGCCACATTTATGAGTGTTAAATGGCCCAGTATACCTTCCCAATGTCCAGTTCATACATATTTGGCCCCTGATTTTAACATTCTACCATCTAACCATTTCCATGAATTTAAAGTTCTATAACTGACTTAGTTTTCATACTAACTTGCATCACTATTATAACCATCTTCTTAGATCTAGAACGCCCTCTTGATTCCTAAACAACTCAAAATTTAACTATGAGACTCTAGCTGTCTATTCTTCAACCACCTCAGAGACCTGAGAGGGATAAATATATCTGATTATATAGGAAGTGCAGGGCCTGCAGCTTTCAATACTAAGAAATGACAAACCAGTGACTGCCTGGACAGTTCCCCTTATCTCTCCACACATTCCAGCATCAGTCTTCAGCCTTTTGGTTCTGTTTCTCTGACAGAAACTGATTGTAGAGCAGGAATTATGAAGGACTTACCTAACCTGTCTTGGCAGAGCTAGGCTGTCGACTTCCCTGCTAACAAGTTTTGTCCTTTTTGGACAGCAGTCTGTCTGCAGTTGAAGCAAGGAGTTTTTTCATGCCAAGAGATAGGCTTGCCACTAATTCAACCATCTCACATTGGAGATTCTTCTTCGATGCTTATCTTCTACTTGGAGTAGAATAGGGGGTGCTGTCAGGAGCTGATATGGCTCGATATCAAAAAAAATCTTAATTTAAGATAATGTCTTTGAATGCCATATTCTGCAGATCTCTTGGGGTTTTTCAAGATGCCCTATCTGTCTCTTGTATTTAGATAAGCAAATGTTGCTTGTCTCTTAACAACTTGATTACTAAGTAGTTTAGAGAATATCTGTGATAGACTGTCATAGTAGCTAACAAAGTGACATGTTTGCATGACTAGGAGTTTGTTTTTCTTAACTATCCTAAACAGTTTTAGATGGTTGGTATCAAGAGGCCAGAGCTTCACATTTTATTTTTAAGTATCTCTAGGTATGATACCATTAGGAAGCGTTACCTTTAATTTTGAATCAATATACAAAGATCTATTCAATTGTGGCTAAATATACTCTTAATTTTGTATCAATATACAAAGATCAATGCCTATGTAGCCCAATACAATCTTAATATTACGTCCATATACAAGGGTCAATACCATTGTGGCCAATTACAATCTTAATTTTGTATCAATATACAAAGATCAATACCAATGTAGTCCAATATGATCTTATTTTTGCACAATAAACAATGGTCAATACCACTTTAGCCAAATATACTACTAATTTTGTATCAATATACAAAGGTATAAGGGCATATTCAATAATCTGTCCCTTTTTCTTGGTCCTTCCTGTGCTATGTCTATGTCTCATTTTTCTCAAGTCCATGCACTCCTACATAGGAGAGAAAGAAGGATACAGAAAAGGAAAAGTAGGAAGTCCCTGGGTCTAACTTCCAAAACCCATTAAACAGGGCCATTTAACAGCTTGAAATCTCTTCCCCTAAATAACAGATTATTCAGTTATCCTTCAAATAACCAAAAAGGGGGGGCAGAGAAACACCCTCCCCACCCTCTGGGCATGGGACGTCGCTCTCTTAAAATGACTTCCTGCTGATTTGGGTTGTAGTAAACCTGTTTGGGGCCCGAACCAAAATGGAAAAATGGTTAAAAATGTTAGTACAATCCTTTTATGTTCAGTCCTTCTGTTCTCAGCTGTTTAGATGTCCTAAGGAGTTTGTAGGCAGAAGCTGAACTTCCAGGCTTTACTGAGGTTCTGGCTGGGGCATTGTGTAGAGCTGAACGGTCTTAGTGATATTGAATTGTTGTGGTTGTAGGCTTTTGATGGAGACAGCTATTGAGGGAGTCTGTCAGGCTGAATCAACTGGGTCACTCGTCTTCTTTGGTGTCTGATTCTGTTTTCTGCTGAGGTTTCCGTTGTCCAGTTGTCCCTGGGTTCCTTGAATGGATGCTTTGATTCTCCTGGAAAGATAAGAACAGAGCCCTGCCCTAATCCTAACTCTGGGACAATTACCCCCTTTTTTTGCGGGGGGGGGCTAGGTAATATTTCTCCTGAAGCAAATTTGTTTTTTTTGTTGTTGTTGTTTGTTTTTTAAGATGTACTTATTTATTTTTAAATGTTTATTTATTACTTCAAGTTACATCTCCATCAGAGTCCCCTCCATCCACCCCTTCTACCCTCTCCCACCTATCCTACTCCTCTGGTGTGGGGTGCCCCTACATATCACTCCCCCCACACACACACCAGTTCAGCAATCATATGAGGACTAAGAGCTTCCTCTTGCAATGGGGGCCTACATGGCAGCTCCACTAGGGCAAAGTGTCCCACTAACATGTAACAAAGTCTATGTTCCTGTTCCTTTTGGCCTGTTGATTGTAGGATAGTTATCTTGTCCTATATGACTAAAATCCAATTATAAGTGAATAGATGCCATGTGCATCTTTTTGGATCTGGGATAGCTCACTCAGAATGAGCTTTCCTAGTTCCATCCATTTGGCTGCAAGTTGCATGATTTCCTTGTTTCTGATAGCTCAGTAGTATTCCATTGTGTAAATGAACCATAGTTTTTTAATGCAATCTTCGATTGAGGGACATCTGGGTTGTTTCCAGTTTCAAGCTCCAGCAGCACAATCAGTTAGTGCAAGGTACTTACATGGCTTCACGTCTTTTAACTTTGCTAAATTAATCTAGTCTTAGTAGAGTTGTCTTTGTTTTCATAAATTCCTTAGAATACTCTTTATATACAAAATAATGTTATCTGTGAATCGAGTAATATCATGTGATGGATTTTATCTTCCCAAAATTACCATATGTTTAAATCCTAAATGCCAGTACCTCTGAGTTGGCAGCCTTTGGAGAAGAGTCTCTATATGGAGATGACTGAGTTAACATGAGGTCCTTAGTGTGGAGCCCCAAAGGATTGATGTCTGTAAGGAAAAGAGAAGACAGAGAAAAACTGATGTGAAGATACAGTAAGGAGCCTTTAGAAGAAGCCAATCCTGTCACATAGTCCTCTCAGACTTCTAACGTCTAAAAGTGTTATAAAATAGATTTCTGTCTGGTAAACGACCCAGTCTACAGTGCATTGTTGCAGTAGATGCAGCAAACATATAATTTCCCTACTTTATTTTGTGCCCAAGTACACTGCGTAGAAGTTCTCAGATAGAATTATGAAGTGTAAGAAAGAAAGAAAAGGCTCCTCCTTTATTTCCCAGGTGGCAATGGTGGGGTTCAATCGTTCATTATTAAATACAGTCTTAGTTGGAGATTAGATTTTCTAAAAATACCACTTATCTAGCTGAGAAATTTTCTATTTCTAGTTTGTTGGAAGTTGTTTTCAAATAATGAGTTCTGTCAGACTTTTCTAATGTTTTTTTTCTAATGCTAACTGCTTTGTCCAAACCTATGGATCATACTTTTATTTTGATAAAGGGTGAACTTTGACCTGATTTTTCATAAGTAAACCAACTTCTTGTTCCTGGGATCAACTTTGCATGATTATGTTATAGTAATAATTTTTTATAGAATAATGAATTTTATTTGGCTATTCCCTGAGAAATTTGTGTCTATTTTCATGGGAATTATTAGTTTGTAGGTTTCTATGTTTTACTGGTCAGATTTTGGTTCAAGGGTTATGTTGGCCTCAGCGTGGAATTCAGGTTCAGATGCTTGCTTTATACACTATGTTGAAATTGAACAAAATTAAAATGGAGAACTCCTCTAAATTATTTGCTCAATGTATTCCAAAAGACTTTGTATGAATATAACAAAGGAATATTTTATTTTACTTCCACCTGGAAATTGTCAGTTAAATCCTATAAATTGTAAAGTTGATTGCATCAGAAAAAAAACACTACCTTTCCCCTGTCTCTTCATTTTGTTTTCTCAAGAAAGAGAAGAATGAGAGTAGGAGCATGCTGTATGGGAGTTCTCAGAGGAGTAAGAGAGAACTACCAAGACCCAGACACTTCTGTGTTTTCGCTGCCACAAAAACTACTCCTAGGTGTATGTTAAATGAGATCATTCCCTCTTGTCTGAAAACCTTTTAGTGAAGTTACCTGGGACATTAACCTCTCTAGTGAATGTGGTGTTTATCTATCACTAGCTTCTGCTTTGATTTCCTCCAAATCTAAACAAGAGTTACATTCCAATTTGACTCAAGGAAGGGCAAATGCAAAGTATAACTCTAGAAGAGAAGCTGTATCCATATTTTCTGTGTTTTGCTACTGTGCATTAGTAATGATGAGAAAAATAAAATTGGTAATAAAGTGGGACTATTGGTGCTTTAAAAAATTAGAAAGGCAAAATGACATTAGGTGGGTCTGAATAGATGAATGAGGGACGTACATCAGAGTCTGCATGAAGACTCATGTAATGAGAGGGTTCTGCTTGACTCTGGACTAAAATAAGTACTAAACAAAACCCTGCGTTTAACACACTGAGGTGTTAATAATTCCTTGAGGAGGGACTGGAGAGATGGTTCAGGGGTTAAAAGCACTGGTTGCTTTTCCAGAGGACCGGGGTTCAATGCCCACAGGGCAGTTCACAACCGTGTGTAATTCCTGTTCCAGGGGATCCAACTCCCTCACACTGACACATGCAGGCAAAACATCAATGCACATCAAACAAAAATAAATACATTATAAAAAAAGAATTCTTTGATGAGAAGTATATAAATCCCCCAGAAGATAACAATACTGGGATTGGCGCATTGCTTTTCTTCTCTCCTCCTAATCTTGTCTGTTGAATGAGCTAGAAGGTTTTCCTTTGGTCCAGATAGAGACATGATTTGAGAAGAGCCTCAGGAACATGGGAAATGCTCTTGTTGGGGGGTTACTCTTTGCCAGATGAACACACAAATACAAATTGCTGCAGTCTTTATCAACTCTGAGATAGTGAGGGATACTCTAGCAACCAAGATAGCATGAGCCAATCAGCCCTGGTCAGATAGTCATCGACAGGTAACAGAATAGCGCTGGCCTTCTGAATCATCACAAAGGACTGTGCAGGTCTCTGAATGAACTGACTTGCCATGGTTTGTAATGAAATCTAGACATTTAGTGGGTCCTTCTAAGTTAATAGATGGTTAACACGTTAACATAAAGGTCTTGTTTATTCTGTCATCAAAAACCTGAGGTTTAGAAAAGAGGATATTGACTTGAACCATGCATGCTGATTCCAAATTTTGAATTGTTTCCTTGTCTAGCTCCCCCTGATGATGGGAGATTGGTATGTTTGAGAAGGGAAAAGGGATTTGAAGTGTATTACAACCATTCCACCAATTATTTTTCTGTCCCCACTGTCATGACAATTGTCACTAAAGTGAACTATGTCTTCTTTTTCTGAAACTACTGGATGATGCTCTCATTTGATCATTGATCGTTGGTCTCTAGGTGCCAAGAATTGCATGACCAATAGATCAAAGAAGGTGATTAATAAAGTTCTTATCAGATTCTGTCACATGGTACACCCAGTCCTCCATTGAGTTCAGTCCTTGATAATGTCTCCAGTTTTTTTTTTAATGTAATGGTTATATTACATTTAAAAATGTAATGATTATATTACATTAAAAAACTGGAGATATTATCAAGGACTGGGATATACTGGAACCAATTTGGAGAATCCTTTG
>CAJQZJ010001969.1:16897755-16932086 GCA_907164525.1 Lophiomys imhausi
ATAGAAGAGAGATTCATAATACCACTATACATTCAAAGATGCAAGCAAGGACATCAAAAGAAGCTGAATTTCTCCTAGCAAAGAAAGCAGGACACACTTTCAGTTCCATGATGCAATCCATTGGGACATGGTAATCTCCACAGCTTGTTAAGTATTATGCTGACTCTGCATGGTTAAACAGCTTAGCTAGGACCGAATATTAATGAGTCAGAGATACTTTGAGATTTTTTTTTTTTGCCTCAGACCTTTTTTTTTAATGAACTTCATCAGAGTCTTGAATATCATCCATTTCTTCTGATGTCCCTGCTTGACTTAACTTGAGCACAATCAGATGGGTGTCTTTCATCTTTCATCTTTGTCATACAATGTTCTTCTTCCCTCTACTTCTGCCATGAAGTTCCTACTCCATTCTCTATACATTCTCCATGTCCCCCTTCTGCTCTATGGTCACACCTCTGCATTATCATTCGGAATCACTGAGAAGTCAATAAATACATTGTTCAATAAATCTTTGATGACTGGATGATGGCAGCCAATGAAATTTCCACATTCTAACTCACCAAGTTACTATCAAGAAATGTAACCTTTAGTTCTTGAGAACAGGCATTAGCATTGTAAGTGTCCCCAACACATCCTCATATGAGTTTATCCTTCCTGCATACCCTTTTTTATGCTCTTGCCTCTGATTTCTTGGATTTATTCTCTGCTAGTAAAATTCCAAATGAGTCATGTGCTGTAGTTACTGAGGAAACAAGTCTCAGACAGTTAGTAAGTGTAGAAATTCTAAAGAGAATTTCCTCAAAAAAGAAATATGATGTTGGCTATTAGAGAGTAAAATGGTTCTTATTAGTGTGGGTATCGACTGTTAGTGGAATACCTGTTACAAGCACTTTTCTCTTGTGATAAATATAAGTGAAGCAGAATAGGCTGTGGCTATGGAGGCAATAAAATACAATTGTACTTCGTGATAAGAAGCAAGGAATTGGGTGACTTCCTAGTGCCAGTTCATGGATATGGTTAATGATTTGATCATATGATTTATGACATGGAAAAAGAAACATTGGCAAACTGATAGTAAGGGCTCTAGGGGTAAATGATATGTAATAAATTCCATGTGTGAAAATGTTTGTGTCTTTGAATGTTCACACAACAACTGCTCCAACTCAGATATCAGACACTTCTTTTCCTGTTCAACCTTTGAGCTTCCTCAGTAGCATGTGTTAAGAACAGAGATACTTCTTGCTATCAACAGGAAGGGATTTTCCTCATTGAGAGAGACATGAATGTATCATTCCTTTGTGTCAAAGTATTTAACAGGTCTGAACCTCATTCTATGAGGCTTGGTTACTTGTGAATACATTTGAAATCTTCTGACAATAATACTTTCCCTAGTGGAATAAAGGCAGATTTTATTGTCTTTCCTGCTACCATACTCTGCTAACACTATGCTCTACAGACTGACCATATATCTATTTAAAGACTCTGGCCCAGTGATGCATTTCTCAATGGAAAAATTAACTAATAAGGTAATAGTCAAACAATTTAAAAATGTTAATCTATAATACCCTAATCTCTACAAAATGTGTATTACAGATTGGTAGATTTGTATAAAATATTAATTAAATAATTTAACTGCATTTACATTATTGTTAATTTGTTCGGCAGCCTTTAATCCTTAATTTGCCATTGTAAATGAACACACAGGGACCGCATGGCCTTCAACAAACCCAGGCCTGGATTGTGCAATCCTAGCCCATCTAAGATAGCTCATAATTCTATTCCACAAATATGACCCCATATGTACATACATCCTCTTGGACTGCCATTCTCCACACTATGGTGATGTTCCAGGTCATGTGGATGAGGTTCTTTTTTCTAACCCATGGTGTGTGCCTCCTTCTTCCTGCTCCTGACTGGAATGAATTAATTCTCTGTCTAAAGCACAGATTTCCTGTTCTAATCTCAAGAAGCCCCACCTTTCTCTGTCTTTGCCCAATCTCAGGCCTCGGCATTTTATTTAACCAATCAGAGTCAATGTAAGAAACAGACAGCAAGCAGGACCAATTAATTAACATTTAGAATGCTTAACACTACCCCATCAATTCCCTCCTTTTGTCTAATAAAAAGTCTAAATTTTTTAACTCATATAGTAAAAACAATAAGAACAAGAATGAAACAATCAAGAAAACCACAAATACAAGTTATGCACATAATGTTTAGCCTATTTGTATCAGGCAATCTTGAAGAAGAAAAAAATCATCTATCTTGGTGTATCTAAAGTTCTGAATCTAAATAATTTCTATCATATCCTATATTTATAAACCTAAAGATTTTATTTAGACTTGAAAATATCCTTTTAAATCCTAAACAACTCAAGTTTAATTAAAATTTTATAACTATTATGCCTTCAATGCCATCAAAGACATAAGAAAGGATAAAGTTATTATTTGAGTGAGTGGAAGCATAGGAGAGCAGCTTCCAAAAAGAAATATGACAGTTTGTTGCCTAGACAGTCCCAAATATCTCTTGATATAGTTGGAGGATCATCTTCAGCCTTCTGGCCAAATATTTTTCACAGACTAAATTGTGCAGCAGGAAATAAGAAGGATTTTCCCATTCTGTCTCTGAAGAATCAGGACATCGACTTACCTGCATTTAAGCTCTGGTTTATCTTTGGACTGTATATAGTCTGTTGAGAGAACAGGGGCATTTTTGCCCAATAGAAATTATCTCCTGATGGGTGATATCTTTTTGAGGAAATATCTCCTGATGGGAGATTTCTTTTTGATGCTCATTGTCTTCTTCCAAGTCAAATGGGAGCTGTGAGGAGCTGACTGTCTTAAGTCAAAAAATTCTTAAAATAATAAAAACATCTTTAAATGCCATTTGCATGCTAAGAGGAACAAACTCAATTGGAATCCAAATGTATTGAGGCATTATGAATTCCTCAATTTTTAATCTAGACAATTAATTCTGTTCTCAAGTTCTGTTTAGAGGAGAGCTAAGCTTTCCATCTTTGTTGCAAGGCAGTTTTTTTTTTTTTATTAAGGGAACTGCTCCTTTGAAATGTATTCGGGTTTGGCTCCCGCTCTTTGGCTAGGAAACCACCTTTTACCAGGGCCTTCTCACACTGTAAGCATGGATTCTAATTATTCCACTTTGGGCACCATATATAGAAATAAAAATTAATTAAATTATGTTGGGTGCCATTTGTAGAAATAATTAATTAAATTGTTTACTAGTATTTATATTATTGTTATTTGATTGGGCAGCTGTTAATTCTTAACCAGACATTGTAAATGAGTACATGGAGACCATATGGATTTTAACAAGCCTTGGCCTGAATTGTGCAAACTTAGCCCACCTAAGCTAGTTCTTAATTGTATTACCCAAATATGACCCCATATATACATACGTCCTCTTGGACTGCCATTCTCCACGCTATGGTGATGTTCCAGGTCAAATGGAATGAGGTTCTTTTTTCTAACCCATGGTGTGTGCCTCCTTCTTCCTGTTGCTCCTGACTGGAATGAATTAATTCTCTGTCTAAAGCACAGGTTTCCTGTTCTAATCTCAGGAAGTCCCACCTTTCTCTGTCTTTGCCCAATCTCAGGCCTTGGCATTTTATTTAACCAATCAGAGTCAATGTAAGAAACAGAAAGTAAGCAGGACCAATTAATTAACATTTAGAATCTTAACACTACACTATCATAGATTGATCAGTTAAACACTTAATTTATTTTGGAGACACTCAATATATATGATTAAATTGCTGTGATACACAAAACACTGTTTATTTCTAAACTAGGGAACAATGCATAACATAATATGTATCCAATACCCAGAATGTTTGAGTCAGGAAAAGTAAGGAGTCAAGCAGGTGTGATCTATTTCCCAATTATTTGAACTCCAAATATGTGACTCTACTGTTTAAAGTCAACAATAGGTATGATTTTACATATTTGAATTAAATACTGAATAGCCAGTACTATTCAATATTTACTAATACTATTCAATAGTGGGCTATGTTGGACATTTGTAATGTTTTTGACTTACCATTAAATACACTGCTTAAGGACACTAGTTTTTGGAGGTGTGGGGAGACAGGGGCTCACATAGTGCCCAGGCTTGCTTTTAACTTGCTATGTAGCCTAGGATAGGTTTAAAATTCTGATTGTCCTGCTTCCACCTCCTGTGTGTATTGATTACAAGTGTGTCTTAGTTATTTGTCTATTTACTGACAAAACATCTTGCTATTCTTTCACTCAAAGCTTCTTCATAAAGTTCTAGATTTATAGGAGCTTATGATGACATTTCATGTCTATTTTTGGTGACCTTTAATATTATTGTTTTGCAATCAGAAATTAAAGTCCACATTGTTCCTGTATTTGAATCAGTTGGATAATTTTAGCCATGGTAACATTTAGAAAATGCCTAAAGGAACTTTAAAAGAGGCTGAATAAAATAACTAGATGCTGCACTGTATTGCCTGGCCTTATGTCCTTATTTATTTTTCTACCTCTATTTTGTCATTTTTATGTGGCTATTTATATTATTCTGAAGCTTTTTGAATTGAATCAGGCATTTTATTTTGAGAGATTTTGGGGAGATATTTTATTACAGATACAGTCCTTATCATGGATAAATAGAGTATTTTCCTTAGTGTCATTTGTATTCATCTTCACCTTCATAATTGCTTAGTAGAATTTACAAACAGTATCACAAACCCTGTTTCCCCATATGATTAGCATCTCTTTGCCCTTTTACTTTCAGTCTTCCTTAAGTCATTTTGTTTTAAATTGTCTGCTCTATCTGTTTGAGTGTTCTTTACTGCCAATCTAATAGATTAATATATTCCATTTCTCCTGGGATATGACAGCTGTATTGAGATATAGTTATTATCTCATATGGCTTTCTTCTCAGTATTGTTTTCTATGATTTACCATGAAAATATTGAGGGCACAAGCTAAGAGAGGACAAAATTTTTTTAATTATTTTTTTTTTCTTCAAAAACAATAGTTTTGACAACCAGGTTCAACCTAACTTTGGTTTTCTCATCTAAATTAAGGAGAACCTTGTGGGGACCCAGGAAATGGAGGCTTATGAGAAATGCCTTGTGGCTTGGAAAATGAAAGTAACTTGTGGGAAATATCTAAGATGGCACTGGCTGGAATATGCTGGGGAGTAGTTAAAGCCTGACCATGAGTATAGCTGATTGGGTGAGCAAGACTTCCATACTCGTGACAACACATGATTATCATGTTGCAGGCTTATGTTATGTGATGTGATAGAATGACCTTTAATATGATTGGCTCACATAGCCTCATATGGAAACATCCATTTGGTTCTGTATATAAGCTAGGGGATGAAATAGTAAAAATGGATAATGCTAGACATAATTCCTGTCGTGTCTGTTTATCTTCAGAGTGAAGGCTGGAGAGTCTGGGGGGCAGCACACTCACCTTTTCCCTCGGGCCCCCCTTATGTGCTGATCACCCTATAAGGGCCCTGAGGTATAACCTTCCTCATGGTGTATCTTTCATGTCGATTCCCAGCTCCAGGTTTTTGGTTTAGGGTTTTGAATAATTCCCTATCAAGTATAACATATAAAGTAATTCTTTCCCTTGTGAGGCCTTCTAAGAACCTCTTGTGTGTGGGAAAAGCTGATTTATTTCTCTCATTCATTTGCCATGCTTTAAAGACATCCCATCCCATCGAGGAGGCAAAGAACTCAGGTGACATGCACTTACAGTGTTGAAATTATCTCATTCTAGATTATTAAAAGAAAAATTCTTTATTTAAGTGGACCCTCCCTCTCATTCCTTTGAGTTTCATACCTGTAAAATCAAAATTCATTGAATTAATTGGTAAAATCTTTCAAATCTTCTTGTAAATGATCCACCTATAAAAATCACCATTGCCAGGTACTAAGCTTCTACTTTCTCCTGCTATTATTCCTTCCGAGGCAGCAATATAAACACACAGACATACATAAGTCAGCTTTTAAGACTAGCCCATCACACATTCCTTTCCTAAAATTAAGCATCTGTACTCTGTCTTCATGTAAGCACTCACAGATAACTATGTCCATAAATGAAATTTGATGATAATAAATACCAGATAAATAGTGTTTTATCATAAAAAAGTCATTTATAGAGTTTTTAAAAACTTTAACGTGTAGTTTCAACTACAGATATAAATTGCAGACCATTCACAAGAATTTCAAGATTATGATTTACTTGACTCAGGAACAGGAAAATGGAATTTCCGTGTATCTTCAAACTTGACTTTTAGCCCAGATTTAGACAAAAAGACACCATCTTTTGTAGTTAATTTCATTTGCACCTGAATTAGTCATAATTTCCTTTTTGGTCCCTTTTAGTCAGCAAACACATCATTAGTGATTAACTATTTACTTTCTACTTGTTGAAAATCTGAGCAAGTTATAGTCTCATTGTTCAGTCCCATTTACACAAAGATATTTAAAAGAGAATTAAATATTGAACAAGTGTAATTAAAATCTAAGTCTTAATTTAATATTATATTAGTGTGTGCATAGAAAAATGAAATGGTTTGATTTTGAAATTGTCACAACATGAATTTAAACGAGATAATTTTTAAATCCAGCTTTTGAGTTATTAAAATACAATGTCTCTGAAGACTGATTACAATTGTTTCTTTCTATGACAGTATGGAAAATAAATTTTGATTCATCCTTAAAATGTTTATATTGTTACATTTTCAAAGTATGCTATGTATTTTCTATCACTGCTACTACTGTTTCTTGGAGACTTTTGTTGGCACTATGGTTTGTAACTAGCACAATGTAGAAAACAGGAATCTGACACTGTGCTATTTTGCTTTCTAATGCGGTGACAAAAACCATACCAAAAGCAAACTTGGTGAGTACACGGTTTATTCATCTTACATGTCCCAATCATAGTCGTTCATGAAAGAAGTCAGGGCAGGATCCTGAAGACAGGAACTGAAGCAGAGGCCATGGCTCGTTGCAGGCTTGTTTCCCATAGCTTGCTCAGTTTACTTACTTTCTTTACAATAATAAGCTTTTTGTCTTTTATTTTATTTTTGATATAATATAACATAATAATATAACTCAATTGAAACAAAATTATATCACTGTCACCCTCTCACTTCTCCCTCCCCCTCCAGCCCCTCATTACATACACACATACATGTATGTATGCATGTGTATGCATAGGTATCTGTAAATATAATCTGCTGAATTTATTTTTATTGGTGATATGTATATGATTTCAAGGCTGACTGCCCTTGGCAACCAATAAGGAAATTCATCCCTGGGATAGACTAATTCTCCTCCCAGCATTCATGAGTTGTCTATTGTTCTTTGTCTAGGAGTGGGACACAATGAGCTTTCCGTCCTTCCATATGAACATGTCCATTGATATTGCGACTTTTCCCTTGTTTATACAGCCATTTCCAGGAGAGACTATTTTACTGCAGACTTCTTGGCATTCTGGGTCTTAAAAATCTTTCTGCCTCCTCTTCTCTAGACCATAGATGCAGGAAATGAGACGTAGATCCATCCTTTGGGGTTGGGCTTCCCGCCCTCCATTGTTTTCTGTATTGTGTCCAATTGTTGTTTTCTATGACACTCTCCATTTGCTGTAAGAGAGGCCTGATACTGAAACCATAGTCAGATTCCTGAAGCTAATGAGTCTATGAGCCACAGGAAAGAAGCTACTTCTGCTACTTTGCTAGACCAGCATAATTCCTTAAAATTATGGAATTATTTAGACTCCTAAATCTTATACCAACAGAGAAGGGTAACCACCACCCCAGAGCAAAAAACAAAAACAAAACAAACCCCCCAAAATACCATAACCAAACCAAAACAAAACAAAAAAAACCCCTCTTTTTCCAGCTTGCTTTCTCATGCAACCCAGGACCAACTTGTCCAGGGGTGACACCACCTTCAGTGATCTAGATTCACCCACATTAAGTCATTAATCAAGAGAATGTCCTCAGGACAATTCTGATAGATAGAGACATTTTCTCAGTTGAGGTTGCTTTTCCCAGATAACCCTCACTTGTGTCAGGTTGACAAAAAACAACACAGAACAAAACAAAACCTAGAATAGACCCCTTTTCCATAACTCACTGCTATAGTTAACCATTCTTTTCCTTGGTTGCTCAATTTGTAATTGAAGACAGTAATAATTCCTATTTCCTGTGCTGCTGGACAGATTAATAGACTAGATAAACAATGAATTGTAGTGAATATTTAGAAGACCATCTGACTTTCAGAAACACTACAATAATGTGAGTGGTAAAATTAAAGACATTGGAGCTGATTAGACCTAGGTATCAAGCCAAGTTCTTTGTGCTACTGGTTTGGAACTGGCAAGTAATTTCTTTGTTGTGTCCTCTAAGCATCTAGCTAGCGAGCTTTCCCATCTGGTAAATGAGGGTAATAATACATGATGATTCCTTTGTGTGTAGTATGAGATGAAAGGGTCAGTACAATGTCACCATGTGGTAAGAACACAACCAATGGTACCCAAACATTCCAAATACTTTTCAGAAAATCTTTTCAATGTTTCTTGTAGGGGTTAGATAAATTAGATTTTGAAAATATATAGGGTTTTCTGATACTGTCTCTTAATTCGGGGCATGAAGAGCATTGTCAGCATGTGGACTAAAAACAGGAATCAAACAGGAGACTTAATAGACTGAAAAACAAGGTTGAAATCAGGAAAAACAGGAAAGACTCAATAGACTGAAAAACAAGGTTGAAGTCAGGAAAACAGGAAAGACTTAATGGACTTGAAGAAACAAAGTATCTGGCCTGACATTGTTTTCAGCTGCTAAGTGGGCAGAGCCCAAATTAAGCTGAAACAGAATTCCTCCTATTTAAGGACAGTTCATGGAGCCCCTCCCACCCCCCCCCAAAAAAAGAAGAGGCCCCTGATGCTAGAGAGCTCCAAGAGTCCTGCTGAAAAAAAGTGCTGGCCATCATTTGATGGCCAGATTTCCCTGAAGCAGAAAGAAGCTGGTGAGCAAAGAAAGCCTGAGCAAGACACCAAAAGGCCAAGGACTAAACCCTGTGGCTCAGCTTTTGCCTAGAGGGGTTTGATCTGTCCGAACAGTGGCCTAAAGGAAATTGTGCCTGGCTTTAAGGACTGAGGCAGAGCAGCTGAGTTCCTGATTCAAAAGAAGCAAGTTGGCCTGCAGATGGCTGGGGTCTCCCAAGAAGAAAGCATGAAGCCTTATTTAAGGTGAGACTGCAATAACCAACTTACCCTGACGAACCTGCATCTGAGAGATCCAGAAAAAGGACTGCTAAGTGCGTTAAAGAATCTACAACAAAGACTGTGTTCCTGACGACTGAGGACCTGCCCCAGAGACTGTATCATTCTAAAAGGTTAGAAAAATAATTATCAATAGGTTTAGTGGATAGGTTAAAGGGGTTGTAGGAATTTATAGGATTAATAGTTAAGAAATTGTTGGTGTTTGTTATAAGTGAATTTGGTAATAAATAAATAAGTGATAAATAATAATTTAAAAGTTCGGTTACAATTTCTGACAGAAACCAAAAAAGAGAAGCATTAATACTAAGGTGAAAAGACTGAAGAGGACAAAAAAAAAAAAGCACAGACTCCTTTGGTCAACAGTAATTAATTATGTTATAAGGGGAGATCACATCTTTAAGTGTCTGTCTAAAAGGGACAGGAATGCAATTCATTTTGGCTTGATTTAATGCAACTCTGGACAGTGTTTTCTTATTCTAAGGTCTCCTCAATTCCAAATGTCTTCACTTGCTCACATGGTAATGCCACTGTGATCCTCTTACCTAAGGCTTGGTTCTTGCAAGGCTGGCAAGTTTCTGAGTGAGAAAGCCCCCCTTCCAAAGGTAGTGCTTACAATTCTGAGTTCTGGCTAGCTGTCAGAAACCACTGTGTTTTGTACATCCATTTGTTCTAAATCTCTCCAGAGTTAGTGAGTGCAGTTCTGCAGAGTAAAGTTTTGATGAACAAAATAAAGAGTATTTTCTCAAAATTCATATGATTTTATGGAGACTGGGAAGTTCCAAAAGTAATATTTTTTGGAGGATGATTGGTGTCATTTTCTTAAAATGAAATTTCAAAGAAATATTGTTTCATGAATAATTTTACTTTGAGAACACAACAATAAAGTAATTGAACGTGCTTCAAGAATTCTTTAATTTTCATTGATAACTTTTAGATATGGAAGCTACAACTTAAAAATAGTTCCTGTTTCACTGTGGTTAAAGATAAACTCTTGAGGGGAAAACCCACAAATTTATGACTGGAGGTCATTACAAATAGGAACACAACTCAAGGAAATGACATTAAACAAAATTTCTTTGATGCAAGCTGGAGGTGCATTTGAATGGAGGTTTATGGTACACATGCTCCCTCTACGAACTGGGCTCTTTATTTCTCTCTCAGTGTACCCTACTCCACCTCTAATCTACTTTTACAGCATAGTCTATTCTGTGGGGTGTGGGATGTGGTTCGGTATCTCTTAAAGTCTCTCTGTTAATTTGGTGCAGCCTGTACCTCAGATATGAGTCACTGTCCTTGGTGTAGTCACCCTCTGCATAGCGAATGCTTCTGACCTGCTGTTACTGTTCTGTCTGCCTCTTTACTGTCTCCATAATGACTGCAATGCATGTTATCTATTGTTGGAGGCTAAATTAAAACTTAATAACTAATTTCAAAGTTAATAGCATTATACTAGTCAGGATCATCCTTTTCATACTTGGTTTTATTTTGCATTTTCTTCTTCTTAGATACAACATACATGGAACTAGCAGGAAGATTAACTTCACTAAACTTTATGTTGTCTGGTTAACCACACTGATTGAACTTTTCTTCCAAGCAACCCTTCTGCACTTTTTTCCCCTCCAAAATCATCTGCTGGGCCTGTAGAGTGTGGCTCTCTTTTCTAGGGCTAGACCAGGAAGCAAGGATTACATGGAAATTATTGTTTCTTTTTAATAAGAATGGAGTTTTGGTACTCCCATTGATTCAAGGGTGGGTTTTCCTTGATAAGAAGCAGCCTCTCTAAACAGTAGAATGATTAATGATGCATTACTATAGAATCCAAGGTACTTACGTGAGTGTGGTAAAATGATACTGCTGTAACTGACTCCATCACAGGCTGTCATGATTAATGACACAGAATTCCCTAGGCAGAGGTATTTATTTCTACAAAGAAAGTAGTCACATTTACTATCTTCACAACAGAAGCAAAATGGCTCCTTTAATGTTCTTAAAATGAAGAACAATGAAAGGAAGATTATATAAATGAACTGCATTGGTTTTTGATTTGTAATATCCTCTAGGACAAACTAAGTTTTAAATTATTTTAATTTATAACTACAATAATTAATGGCCTAAAGTGGTTCTAAGTTATATTTTAGGATAAAAATACAATAGGTAGCATAAATTGATTTTTGTAGTTAATTTTGTTTACTATAAGTTTGATTAAAATCTTGGAATACATGGTACAGCAACAATAATCTTTTCAAGGAATAGTTTTCTGAATAAAGTTGGAATCATTACAAGATATTATTAAAACATACATCAGCGACTCATGGAAATTCACAGAAGAGAGTGTGTCTCACTACAAAATTTTTAAACACCTCATTGGGCAAGCTGTACAGTTTATTTCTGGCAATTTCTCATAGACTACTCTGGAAGCTCAAAGAATTACAACTTAGAAATACAGGGAAATAGAAGTGCAAGTATTTTCCATTTTTTCTTCTATTAGTAAACTCTTCAATCCATCTTCCAGTCTTCATCCTATTTGCCCCCCATACTTAAGAAAGGATAAAGCAAAAATGACCACATGAAAAGATAGAAGATAAGGAATTCCAGAAATTTAGTTAAAAGCTCACTGAAAGCTGTTAGAGTCTGCTTCAGAGTTGGAACCAAATTCCATGCTTAATTTGGAGACAGAAAATTAAATTTGGAGAAAGATCTTAAGCATGGAATGGTGTGGATTAATTTTTTAATTAAAAAAATATTTTATTATTTTGCATATGTGGGTGTTTTCCCTGCATATAATCCAGTTCTCAATATGCATGCAGTGTCCTTGGAGGCCAAAAGTAGGTATCAGAACCCTTGGGTACTAGAGTTTCAGACATTTGTAAGCCACTATATGGGAGGTGAGGATCAAACTCAGGTTCTCTGTAAGAGCAGCCAGTACTCTCACCTATGAGCCATTGCTCCAGCCCTGGGTTAATTTTTTTTTAAACTGCTAGCTGATAAGATGAAAGTTCACTGAAATAACATATGAGAAAATAAAGAAATACAGAAAGCTACATCCATAAGAGATGCCATGTGCCACGAAAAACTTCCATGCTCATGGATTAAAAAATTGACATGCTACCATAAGCAATCTACAGATTTAATTGCCATAAAAATCCCAGGGTCTTTATTCACAAGCATAGGAAAAGTAAACCAAAATTTGTATATAGAGGCACAAAAGACCATGGATAGTCAAAGAAATCCTGAGCTAAAAGAACGCTTTGAAAGGTCTCACCATACTTGATTTCATGTAACCCTAGAGAGTTGCATTAATAAACGCAGCATTTAGAGACACTAACATAGGCACAGAGATCAGTGGTCTGTAGAATAGAGAATTCAGATATGAGCCCATGCAACTTGTGCTACATGATTTTTAACAAAGTTGCCAAAAACAGACACTGAAAAAGACAATACGGTGTTGGGAAACAAAGATTTCATTATGCACAAAAATGAAGTTAGACCAACTACTTCTCAACTTACACAAGACTAAATAAAAAACCTCAGCATTGAACATGATACCCTAAAACTGCTAGAGGAAAAACTGGGGCGTACACTTCAATGTATTAGGCACAGGTAAAGTTTTAACTTCTAAGCACAGGTAAGAATTTAGTAGACTCCAGTAGCTCAGGAAATGAGACCAAGAGCTTGGTAAATAGAAAAACTGGATCTTAGAAACCAAAAAAAACCTTTGCATAGTAAATGGTGAGGAGGCAGACAAAAGCATGGGAAAAAAATCTTTGTCAGCTATTCATGTGACAAAGGATTAATGTCTAGAGTATACAAACAATGACATCAGCAACAACAACAACCTACCAACTAGTCAACAATATAACAAGTTCTCAGCATCATCTGTTATCTGGAAAATAAAGATGAAAGTTACTTTTACCCTCTCACCACTGATAATGTGAATGTCAGCAAAGGGGACACTTATATTGTTGATGGGAATGTAAACTAATGTAGTCACTTTGCAAATCTGTCTGGAGGAGTCTCAAAAATCTAGAGTAGAATTATTACACCACCCAGATATACTTCCTATGATCATGTACCCAAAAGACTTTATATCTTACTATAGAGATACTTACACATCTATGCCTAGGGTCACTCTATTTACAGTATCTAAGAAACAGAATCAATCTGCATGTCCATCAAGTGATAGATGGATAATAAAAATGTTATACATATACATGCACAATGGATTAATACTCATCTGTAAATAAAAAGAAAATCATAAAATTTACAATTAAGTGAGTGGAATCAGAAGAGAGCCATATTTAGTGAGATCAGGGCCAAAAAGACAATTGTCACATTTTTTTCTCTCGTAAGTGGGTGTTAATTTCAAATTTCATGCTTTGTGTATTTAGCATAAGAGTACATACGGAAATGAGTAAAGCAGTAACAGATGAGTGAGTGAGGGAATACATATATATGTATTATATGTACTATACATATTATATATATTAGATTATAGATGAGATGAAAGTAGAGTTGGGGAATTCTAGCAGCAGAAAGGTTCAAGTGAACAGTAGAGTGGTGACAATGGGAAGTGAGAGGGCAGAGGAAGGGTTAACCAACACAAAGGGTACATGAAAAAGCTACATGGGAACCTATGATCTTGCTACCCAAGTGAAAATTATAATAAATGGAGATAGTAGAACACATATGATATGGAATAATTGGAGGGGGCATACTGGGAGCTGCAGATTTAAGTGGGGATGGGGGTAAGGTATAAGGAAAATAAAGGATGAATTAACTAAAACTAAGCATGAAGAATCCGTATGAAGCACCACTAGTATATAAGCTAATTAAGGCATAATTTAAGAGAGGAAGAAGAGGAAGGAGGGGAAGAGTGTAAACAGAGTTATCATACATGGGTGAACAATGCTGTTCCCTCAACACATGGCTTATTAAATAAAAATCTCAGTGCCAAGCATGGGTTATTTTCCTACAAGTCATTGGTAAGGGTGCTCACCACCAAGCCTGGCAGCCTGCATCCTCAAGTTGAGGCATCCCCTTTTATGGCATACATGTATGTGCTCATACACAAAATAAATAGATGTCACATTAATATTATAAATTTCTCTTTCATTGTATAGACATGATACATTAAAAATCTATCACCAATTGCCAAATGCAGTTCCAGGCTGATCCCGTTTTTACTAGGAGCTTTATCTAAAGGAGATAGAAGTGATAAAAGTTTTAACTATCACCAGTCAATCAAGGAGCTGCCAACTTACCTCACTACCATAAACTCAGGTGTGGCTGAGGGGACCATCATGTATAACAACATATTCCTATCAGTCAGGAAATCCCAAGGGTTTTAGAAGCATTGTACCACTAACAAGGGACAAATTTCAAATATGTATATGTATATGTGTGTGTGTGTGTGTGTATACACCATACCTACCTATCTTGGATCTTTTTTATTAGACAGCATAAAAGCTTATGATGTTCTTAGGAACTGTGTTATAGGAGCTGCCACAGGCTAAATCTAGGACAGATAAATGACAGAGAAAGACCCTCTTTTTATTGAAAATATTTTTTTGTACAATACCTGCTGATCCCAGTGTCCTGTTCCTCATCTCCTATCAGATCCTCCCCAACTTCCCACCCATCCAACTCCATGCCTTCTCTCTCTCTCTCTCTCTCTCTTTAGAAAACAAACAGAAAAACAAAACAATAAAATCAAACAGACCAGAATAAAACCTACCAAGCAAAGAAACAAAAAACCTTGAAAAACACATACATGTGGGTGCATGCGTGCGCACACACACACACCCTAATAAAAACACAAAATTGGAAGCCATAATATACAATCAAAAGACCAGTGCACAAAAATACCCAAACAAAGTAATATGAGACAAAATTTCTCCAAATATACCACCGAGTTCATTTTGAATTGGCTGTCTTTTGCTGCACATGGAGCTTGGCCTTAAGTGTCGTTTGTATACCCAGTGAGACTATATTGAAGAAAATTAAATTTTCATTTGTGAGTGTTTATTAATTGAAGATAGCTTCTGTGTTAGGAATGGGGACTCATGTCCACTTCACCCTCTCAGCTCTGTGTCCCCATCTGGATTGCAGAATGTTTAACATGATTAATGTTTAGCATCAACAAAAATAAGGCTTGCAAACTCAAATGTCTGTCCATGCAAAGCTCTGGAAGAACATAATGTCCCTGTGCATACTGCCACAGTCTCTGTGAATTTATATGTGCATTAGTCCTGTTGTGTCTGTAAAGTTTCTTTCCTTGGTGTCTTTCATTCCCTCTGACTCTTACACTCTTTCAGCCTCTTCCTTTTCAGAGTTCCCTGAGCCCTGAGTTGAATGATTTGGTGGCGACATCCTGTCTAGGACTGAGTTTTCCAAGGTTTCTCACTGTCTGTACATTGCTCAATTGTGAGTTTTTGTATTAGTACCCATCTTCTACAGGAGGAAGCTTTTCTGCTGGTGGCTGAGTAAGACACTGACCTATGGGTATACAAAAATGTCATTTAGAGTAATTTGATAGATATTTCCTTATTGATATGTTTTTCCCTTAAGTCCATGGCCTAGCTAGTCTCAGATTCTTGGCCACCAGAGCAGTATTGGGCATGGGTTACATTTCATAGAGTAGGCTTTAAATCCAATCCTGTAATGGTTGGTCTTTCCACTATTGCACTGATGTATCATGCAGGCCAGTCACTATCATTGATGCAAGGTTTTAACTGGGTTGGTGTTTAGCTTTCTCCTCTGGCATATACAGAGTGCCTCCCTCTCAGTATCATGAATACTGATCAATAAGGGATGAAGGTTCTAGTTAGGCACCAGCTAGACTTTTCCATGTTTAATGAGTTGTGTAGAAGTTTTACTTCAGCAATATGGCCCTATAGTCAATTTGTGGAGAGCAACCAATAGTCTTGGCAAGAGCCTGAGTTGTTTGGGGGTTTTCATGAGGACCTTTTGGCTAGCAACTGAAGGGTAATATTCAGTTCTGGCTTATTAATGGATCCCTGAACAAATGCTCCAAAATGTTAAGAAAGATGGGATGCTTCCATAACATCTAACATCAAAGTATCTTTCCCAACACTTATTAATTAGAAGAGAAATGGCAATGCAATTTTTCAATGGAGAAGCCAGACAGACCACTGAACACACACGATTAATGTTTAACATCAACAAAAATAAGGCCTACAAACATCAAATATCTCTCCATATGAAGCTCTAGAAGAACACAATGTTCCTTCTAGAGCAGAATGGAGCATCTATATCAAAATGTTCTATCTAAATCAACCATCATGGGATGCCAGACAAACCAAGAGTGGGGAATATTCTACAAAATAATAGAGTATAATCTTCATGGTTGTCTTAGAGTATAATCTTCACTTGTCATGGTTATGTAAGACCAAAAAATTAAAAGTAATAGTTTTGGAGTAAGGAGAATAAAGAATTTGGCATAGGATTCTTCATTATATTGTTGAGTAGGTTTGTTTTTCTTTAAAAACATGATTTGAAAAAAATGAAATATGTTTGTATCAAAGCATAATAATTTGTAATGTTCATAATCAATACATAGGCACATAAAAGAATGAAATATTTTTCTTAATGTACACCATGGTGTATTGTACAGAAAGAATTGTATATTTTAACTATTCTATCTCAGATATATATTTTTTGTAACACTAAGGATTAAGTCCAAGACTTTACATATGCTAACAAATTCTCTCCCTCTCAGCTACATCCGCAGTACATATCTATCTATCTATATATAGTACATATGTATATATATATATGTATAAAAAAGTATGTATATATTTCTTGAACAATTCAAGAAATATTTCTGAACGATTATTATACTGCATATCTGTAATATAGAATATATAAAAGTATGCATACTCATATGGAAAATATCACATTTTAACATTTGAAGAATCTGAGTGAAAAAATTGAAATTATTTCAATGTGTACAGTGACACAAAAAAAGTTTTGCTATCATGTTTTCATTCAAGTTTGATGGAATCTACTATGAAACTAAAGAATTTTCACTGACTGCACCACTTACATGAGCCTGGAGAGGACTCTAAAGGTAATATAGTACATTAGCCTCCTAAGGTTAGCATATCAAACTATCAAACATTTGATAATTTAGAGCAACAGGATATGTGATACTTCTCACTCTAGAGGATTTCAACCTAGTTTGTCCTATCCTAACTTTCCTTTCTATGTATTTACATGTGGAAAAAAAACTAATATTATATTGCATGAGATTTGCACACACACACAAACTTTAACTTACCATTGATTTCTTTTTCATTAAGCATATGTATTTCTCTTGTATTTATGTATTTATGTTACTTTTCTTAGAGTGGGCTTCTAATCCACACATTTGTCCTGGTCTCCCTTCACCTGGTCTAGGAGTTTTGAATAGATGTCCATACCCAAACAGGAATGAATATTAGCAATTCTGTTTTAGAACAAGAGGCCATCTGTATGGTTGCAATTTCTTTTTTTAAATTAATTTATTTTTTCAAGTTATATTTAGCTCCCAGCCCCCTCCCTACCTCCCTCCAGGCCCACCCTCCTCCCTCTTCCCCATTTCCTCCATAGCTGAGGAGAGGCCCCACATATCAATACCCTTCAGTTCATGAGTCACATGAGAGCTAAAAGCTTCCTTTTGTACTGGGGCCTAATATGGCAGCCCAGCTAGATCAAGGTTTTCCACTAAAGGGCAACAGGGTCCATGACCCATTCATTTCTGGGTGGAGTTTTTTGTAGGATAGTTATGCAGGTTCCTGACTCTTTGGGTCTGTGGATTGTAGGATGATTGTCCTGTACTATATGGCTAATATCTATTTATAAGTGAGTACATAAAATGTGTATCTTTCTGGGTCTGGGTTAGCTCACTCAGGATGAGCTTTGCTAGTTGCATCCATTTGGTTGCGAATTGCATGATTTCCTTGTTTCTGATAGCTGAGTAGTATTCCATTGTGTAAATAATGAAAACAAAACAAAACCCCCCCAAAAAAAAAACACAAGACAAAAACAACAACAAAAAAAGAAGAACAGCTAAATCAATCCTGTATAATAAAAGAATATCTAGAGGTATCACCATTCCTGTTCTCAAGCTGTACTACAGAGCGGTAATAATACAACTGCCTGGTATTGGCATAGAAGTAGACTGGTTTTTTTGTTTTGTTTTGTTTTGTTTTTGTTTTGTTTTTTTGAGTTGCATTTTCATGTAAAAATTAGTAACATGTACCACAGTTTTTTAAAATCCATTCTTCGGTTGAAGGAGATCTGTGTTGTTTCCAGTTTCTGACTATTTTAAATAAAGCTGCTATGAATGTAGTTGTGCTGATGTTCCTGTGGTTTGGTGGAAATCTTTTGGATATATGCCTAGGAGTGGTATGACTGAGTCTTGAGGTAGAACTATTCCCAGTTTTCTGAGATATCACCAGGTTGATTTCCAAAGTTGTTGTACAAGTTTGCACTCTCATGAGGAGTGGAGGAGGGTTTCCCTTTCTCCACAACTTTGCCAGCCTGTGCTGTCACTTGAGTGTTTGATTTTAGCCATTCTGATGGGTGTGAGATGGAATATCAGAGTCATTTTGAGTTACATTGTCCTGATGACTAAGGACATTGAGAATTTCTTCAAGTGTCTCTTAATCATTAGAGATTCCTATTTTGTGAATTCTCAATTAGTTCTGTACCCCATTTGTTGACTGGAATTTTGGCTTGTTGGGACATAGATGTTCATGACTGAGATGTGGTCTTGATGAATTTTTCCTTTGATGAGTATATAGTGTCTTTTTTGATTAATTTTGGTTGAAAATCTATTTTATTTGATATCAAGATGGCTACTCCAGCTTGCCTCTTCGGTCTCTTTTGCTTGGAAAACCTTTTTCCATCACTTTTCTCTAAGGTAAAATCTATTTTTGCTGATGAGGTACATTTCTTGTATGCAGCAGAATGATGGGTCTTGTTTCTGAATCCAATCCAAAAGCCTGTGTCTTTTTATTGGGGAGTTGAGTCCACTGATGTTGAGAGATATTAATGACCATTGATTGTTATTTGATTACTATTGGTAGTTTTTGTGTTTCTTTTCTTTTGGTTTTGCTGCAGTAGGGTTATTTGTTTCCTGTGGCTTTATGTATGTAATTATCTACTCTGTGTTGAAGTTTTCCTTCTAGGATCTTCTGTAGAGATGAATTTGTGGGTAGATATTGTTTAAACTTGGTTTTGTCATGGAATATCTTGTTTTCTTCATCTATGATGATTGAAAGTTTTGCATACAGTAGTCTAGGCTGGTGTCTGTGGTCTCTTAGGGCCTGCAAGACATCTACCCAGGCCCTTTTTGCTTTTAGAGTTCCTGAAGAGAAGTCAGGTGTGATTCTGATGACTCTGCCTTTATATGTTACTTGACCTTTGTCTCTTGTAGCTTTTGATATTCTTTTTTTTTGCACATTTAGAGTTTCAGTTATTATGTGGTGGGAGGAATCCTTTTGTGGTCGTTAGATTACTATTTGTTGTTCTGTATGCCTCCTGAATGTATATAGGCATCACTTTCTTTTTTGGGAAATTTTTTTTCTAAGATTTTGTTGAAAATGTTTTCTGGTTCTTAGAGTTGGGAATCTTTTCTTCTTCTTCTTCTTCTTCTTCTTCTTCTTCTTCTTCTTCTTCTTCTTCTTCCTCTTCTTCTTCTATTACTATTATTCTTAGGTTCCATCTTTTCATTGAGTCCTTAATTTCTTTGATGTTTTGGATGAGGAATTTTTTATATTTCACATTTTCTTGGATGGATGTGTAGACTTCTTCAATTGAATTTTCCTCTCCTGAGATTCTGTCTTCCATCTCTTGTAACCTATTGGTGTTGCTTGTGGTTGTAGTTCCTGTTGTCTTTCCTAGATTGTTTTCCACCTGCAGAATTGTCTCTGCTGTGTTTTCTTTATTGTTTCCATTTCCAATGTCAGGTCTTAAACCATTTTATTCATTTCCTTCCCAAGCTTGGTTGTTTTTTAACCTGTATTTCTTTAATAGCTTTATCCCTTTCCTTCTCCTGTTTGTTTGTGTTTCCTTGGATTTCTTTAATGGCTGTCTCCATTACTTTCATCTGTTGGATTGTGAATTCCTTAAATTCTTTATGGGATTTATTTTCTTCTTTTAAGGCCTGTATCATTTTCATAATCCCAGAGTTAAGGCTTTTGCTGTAGGTGTGATAAGACATGAAGGACTAGCTGCTGTAGAATAGCTGGGCTGTTGTGGTGTCATGTGGCTCTGGGTTTTTTTGCTTATGTTCTTACCTGACCTCTAGCCATTTGGTTGTTGCTTGTGTTGAGTGGTTGTTCCTGTTTTCTGCTTGACCTCTTGAGAGTGTGGCTAGAGCCCTAGGCCAGAAGCTGGATGCTCCTAGGAATGGCTGTTCTCTTTGGGGTGCTCTCTTTGGTCAGGCAGGAGACTGGATCCCAGGCAATAGTCTGCAACTCTTCTCTGCTTGTTTCAGATGGCTCCACAAGTAGGGGATTGTAGTGGGGCGGGTGCGGGGGTGTCTGATCTGAGTAGTCGTAGGACCTTGGTCCTAGCAGCTTGCCTCTGGGAGTCTGGTAGATTCGATTCTTGGACCAGAGGCCAAATCTGTGTGTCACTCGGGCCTGTTAGCCTTTTCCCATATGGCGGACTGTGTAGAACTCCCAGTTTTGGCTGCTGTCTGCTCCACTTGCACACCATCTTGGTTCCAGCAGCTCACTGATACACCCGTCCATCTCCTATGTCCTAGCAGCTTACTGATACACCCACCTGTTTCCTAGGTCCCTGCAGCTCACTTCCAGAAATCCGGCAGTTCTGTGGCCTGGAAGTTGAATCTGTGCCTCATTTGTATCCAACAGCCCATCATCTAACTCCAGAGGTCGGGCAGGTCCTTATCAAACTGATCCCTGCAGCTCCTTGTTTCACCAGCACTCCTTTCTGGTCATGGTGACTTACTGCTCCATGTGGGCCCGCCAGCTGGCCTCCAGAAGTTTGGTAGATCCATGGCTGGAGGCCTGTTCTGTGTTGTTTGAGCCCCGCGGCCCTTCGCCAGATGATGGGTAGAGCTCGGAGGTTGGGTAGATTCATGGATTGGAGACTGAGTCTGTGTATCACTAGGCCTGGTGGCACTTCCTGGTTCTGCAAGGGGAGGAGCAGCCGGTGGCTGTTCCTGCAGTCTGCGAGCGCTTTTCGGGAAAGTGGTTAGAACCATCATTCTTCTGGGAAATTTAGACACAGTCTACATTTTGAAGTTAGCAGCACGACCTCACAATTGCGCCACAGTGACTGAACTCAAGTTTTAGAGACTCAGAAACTGTACCTGGTGGAAGCCACCATCTTGAAACCTCTGTATGATTATTATTTCAATGAGCAACATCCCCCATAGGATTATGTACGCCAACATTCCCCAGCTGGTGGCTGCACTTGGAAAAGCTATGGAACATTTAGGATGGGGAGCCTTGTGTATTTTATTACAGCAGCCTAAAAGGAACTAATACATGTAAGATGACCAAATGCAACTTATGGAAGAAAGAATTTGTTTTGGATTACAATTCCAGAGGGAAAGCCCATAATGATTATGGAGGCATGGCAGCAGGGCAGGAACTAGAAGCTCCTTCAACCATAAGCATAAAGTAGAAAGTAAGTGGAAATGGGGAGAGGCAATAAACTCCTAAGGCTCACCAGTGACATAATTCCTCCAGTAAAGCTCTACCTCTTAAAGGTTCCATAACCTCTGCAAACAACTCCACCAACTGGGAAACAAGATTTAAATACCTGAGCCTATGAGAGTATTTATCAGTCAAACCGCCACGATGACTATGGATACATATTTTCATTTAAAACATGAATTAGGACTAGGAAGATAGCTTTCTTGTTGCTTGCACTCCAAGCCCGTGAACCGGAGGTGGATTCCCAGCAACCAGGTAGACAGTTGGGCAGCAGCGCATACCTGTAAACTCAGCACTAGGGAAGCATAGACAAGTGTTTTCCAGGGACTTACTGGCCAGGAGTCTAGCTAGAATTAGTGAGCTCCAGGTTCAGTGAGAGAACTTGTCCCAAAAAATAAGGTAGAAAGTGGTAATGAAAGGTACCTGGCACATGTATATGACCCCTACACACATCTGCACAAACCCAACCCCACACCGTCCCACTGTATATTTATAAGGAAGTAGTTTTGAAAATGGACTGTTATATTTTCCATGTTAATCTTAGCCTCAAAAGAGGAAAAAGATCTAATTTTTGTTGTGATAATAATATGCTAATAGGAAAATGGCTTAATTATTCCAATTGCTTCTTTTTTAATGATGGCAGTTTTAAATCTTTCTTAATAGTACAAGCTGTGGCTGAAAAACAAGGCCAAAAATATGTAGTAAAGAGGTTTTTCAAACCAACCTTGTCCCTACCCTGCTGCTATCCCTCTTCAATATGAATAATGCAGCAAATACACTCAGTGGTAATGAACTGAATGCTTGAAACACTAGATCATTAATAAGCTAAACCTAGGTTATATATATTTAGTATACAAGTTTTCTCAATAACACATTAATATTTCATTTTTTAGTTTACCAGGGGATTTCCAGTTAATTATTTTCAGAGGAAGAGATTTTTCATACGTCAATGGCACAAATGTTTCATGACTGATGTGTTTTGGGACATAAAATCCATCATGTTTTTGGCTAAACTGTAGTCCCTCAAGAGAATAGTTTGAAGTTGTGTTTGTGGCAGCCCCTTTCATCCCTGCTTGCACCTGAGTCTGTATGTAAACACTGATTCCTGGGTCCTTTCTTCACTGTTGTGTCTTCCTTGCTTTCCCCTGACCAGTATCTATTGTTTCTATTGTTTTTGTTTATTTTGTTTCACTAGTTTCAGGCTCCTTTGTCCACAGTGTCAAATACGTCATGTGACCACAAGTAACATGGTGTCCCTAATCAGCAGAGTTCTTAGCAATTCCAAGCCAGGTCTTTGGGGATCAGACATTGATCTTTGCATGACCTAATACATTCTGGCCAGGTTTCCAGGAGCATGTGCCACGAAGCATGGTTCAGGCTACTGCACTTAGTATTAAGCAACTGCTTTGAGGGCTGCTTGCCTTACAAGCATGAGTTCTAACCCAAGTACACAGGTGGAAAAGCCAAGTGTATTTACATATGTTTGTAATCCCAGCACAGGGAGAAGGAGACAGAAGAATCCCTGCAGCTCTCTGGGTGGCACGTCTGACCTAATTAGCAAGCTCCAGGTCAAAGAACTACCCTGCCTCAAAACAAAGCAAAGCAAAGCAAAGCAAACAAAACAGCAGATTGCATCAATACCTGCAGTTGTCTTCTGTCCTTCACATGCACATGGGAATGCACACAGACACAGACAGACAGACAGACAGACACACACACACACACACACACACACATTTGAAAGACACTTTCAAGTTACAGTGCACATTTAAAAAAATTATGTTGCAGATATGCTACATGCATTGAACATTTATTTCAGCTAAACTAATATTAGAACTATTACTACATATAAACATAAGGCAGACACAAAGTGAAATAATACACTAATATACTAAATAAAACCCAAATTAGCCTGACTGGAAACAAATTGTCTTCAGGTTCCCAACCAAACTAAAGGTTAGAAGAACATATTCCATATGCTTGATGCATATTTGTAAGATCCCATCTGTCATAATTACAGTGTTATTCAGAATATATTTCATCACCATCAAGTAGAGCCATGCTTTATCTAAAATGACCAGATAATATCACTACCACCAAGATTCTGGATCCAAGCCAGTTCTCTGGCATTTCAGCCATCTCCAGTGTAACCTAACACTACTGTGAACAGGATGTGGAAGCAGCTGTTGTGGAAGGCAGCGGGGGGGGGGGGGGGGAGCATTTATATCCAGGGGGCGGAGGACCATATCATAATTGAACAGAGAAACTTAAAGCATTGTAATCATGCCTTCAGCAAGACAATCTTCCTGAAAGTGTACGGGTGCAAGCTAAGGTTAACTTGAAAATCGAGTAGCTATTTCTCAATAAACGTTTCTGTTTTGATGGAATAAGATTTGTTCTTTTGTTTGTATATGCATTGTGTTGGTTGTCCAATTTTGAACATACCTTAGTCTGTGATTTGTTTTCAAGTCATCTTGTAGGTAATTGAAGAAAGAACAACTCGGACTAGGAATAGAAGTGGTAATGAAATCAAATAGGAGAAAGTGGGGAGTGGAAACCCTGATCAGAATACATTGCATGAAAAACATCTGTTTTCAAAAAGGAAAGCAAAAAAAGTATTAAGAAGAAGAAAAAACACAGTCTCCAAAATAGGCACAAGTGAGCTGAGTCATGAACACAAGAAGTTGAAGGAAATGGCCTTGGACTATGTGGCCCCCCAAAGAATGGATTGGCATTCCGTCGGCACCTCTAGGTCTTTAAATCAGAAAATCTTAAGGGGTATAATTTATTAAGCAATGATGATACATGTTTTGTTTCTCTCCATTGGCAATTGAAACATATTCTGTCTTTTCAAATTAATTTCCTCCCTTCTACTGATCTCCGAAAAGCTTTTGACTTACTTGACAGGTTTCCTGATGCATCATTAGAAGGAGGCTTGGGGTAAGATGTGAACAATTTGAGGACCAGAGAGAGGTTTAAGAACTAAAGCTTGCATAGAAACTTTTTACAGGACTTTTGGTAAGGGACACAGACATTTTCATGGAAGAACAGCTCATGAGAAAGGGTGAGATTTTAGGAATTATAAGATTTTATGACTTCTTTCCAGATTTTGAGTAAAACACATGAAGAACATAAATGATTTAAATGTATTGCTTAGATTTCTGTGTTCTGGCTGCCTTGTTGATCCCACCCTGGACCCCGGGGACTCTGACTATAAAAATTAAGTTCACTTGTGCCTAATCCTTAACTTGATCCAACAGCTGGGCATGCTTCTTGTTGAGACTACAGTGAAGAAAGGGAGCCTAAATAGTGACCTAGATGATAAGTAGAGAATAATAGCACAAAGGAAAGTATGACTTGCTTCATTAATCATCATTGACCTTATCCGTGGTGATAATGGCTTCTTTTCTGCTTTGTACTGTGACTTGAATAGTATAAAAGTTTTAACTGGTTAATTTCTAATTTCCGTTACTCCCTACTATTTTTCTCAACCATAAATTTTCTAAGGAAATTTCAAAGATATGACCTCTGCAGTCACAGAACTGCTATTGTAGTTTAAATTTGTCACAATTTATATTTCTTGTTTCAAGAATACAATTTCCTCTCTCCTCCCACATATGTCTGAGATACCTAGATACCAAGATACAAACAGGCAGATAACATGCATACATAATTCTCTCCCATCCCAACTTGGAGCCCCCTCAAACACACACACACACACACACACACACACACACACACATCACACACATCACACACAGACACACACACACTTTACTTTATGTATTAACACTGTCTTCTAAAAGTCACAATAAAGAAAAGATTTTGTATATATGTATATATATATATATATATCCTTTAGCATAAGGCATAGTTGATGGTAGACTTTCATAAAACATCACAGTTTTAGTCAATACAAGAAGACTCCTATAGCTTAAATATAGTTACTGGGATGTAGGGATGACTCATTGGGTTAGAGTGTGTGTGTGGCACAGTAATGAGGACTTGGATTTGAATCCCAAACACCCATATAATAAGGCAGGCTTAGATATGAATGCCTATAAATCACAGAACTACGAGGTACAGAAAAAGGAAGGTGACTAGGGATTGATGGCCACCAGCTTATAGCTTTAGGCTCAATGAGAGACCCCATCTCAAAGTAAATAAGGCATAATGATAACAGGGACACCTGAAGTCCTCTTCTGGGTTCTGAGTACACAACCACACATATATGGAATATGTATATATATATATATATATATATATATATATACACTGACACACATACACATACAGAGACAAAATTAAATAAAATAAGGATGGCCTAGGTTTTATGGCAAAATATAAATTCAATATTGGCACACACTCCTGTCAAGAGACAAGCTACAGCTAAAGAACCTGATATAGTATGGCTGTATTTATATGAGTGGTACAATTTGACAAGAAAATATAAGTCCTCCATAACTTTCCCACCATGGTGAACTAAAATTCCCTTTAAAGCCCTGTACCAAAATAAACTTTTTGTTCTTTACTTCTGCTAGGCATTTTGTCACAACAAGAGAAAAGTGACACCAGTTGGCAAGAGTGTCTGCTTTTCCTAGAGTGAGTAACACTTGACCAAAATGAAGGCTTTCCTCTCTGTCAAGAGACTTTCTCTTTCTCCACTTCCAAGATAAGGAGTGCATGGATAGCATGGATGTAGAAAAGCAATCATAGATACCAGGGGTGTCAAGGCAGGAGGAATATATATTTAGGAACTCCCTGGGCAATACCTAATTCAAGGTCGTCCTGAGCACCTCAACCTTGCCTAAAAAAGAAAAGTATTAGAAGCAATAAGAATGTGTGTCACTGATACAGAGCTTTCCTATCGTGTGCCATGAAGGCCTAGGTTCTCTTCCCAGTATGACAAATGAAAGAGAGGAAGGAAGAAAGGACTGAAGGAGGGAGGGAGGGAGCGAGGGAGGGAAGGAGGGGGACAAGAGGGAGAAAGAGACAGGGAGGGAGGAGGGAAGGATCGAGGGAGGGAGAAAGGGAGGGGAAAAAAGGGAAAATGAATGGGGAGATATTATCTTGGCTTCTTTATTGTCCCTGGATAGAGGCAGAGCCAGCCTCTGTGTTTTGCTTAAGACACACCCTGGAACCCTTGTGCTTTAGCTTTGGTGCCTTTGAGGAGGAGATACAGTGTCACACACCAGTCTCTTCATTCTCGCAAGCTCAAATTTCCAGTGTCATTTTCTTCTCCTAAAAGAACATTTGCATTATTGATAGGATATTTATCCCTCTCAGGTCTCTGAGGTGGTTGAAGAATAGATAGCTAGAATCTCATAGTTAAATTTTGAGTTGTTTAGGAATCAAGAGGGTGTTCTGGATCTAAGAAGATGTTTTTAAAATTGTGAGGCAAGTTAGTATGAAAGCAGAGTTAGATATAGAACTTTAAACTCATGGAGATGGTTAGATAGTAGAATGTTAAAGTCAGGTGCCAAATACATATGGACTGGACATTGGGAATGTATGCTAAGCCATATAACTCTCATAATTGTGGCCTATTTATTTCTGTTGTTTTGTATTGTATTTATAGTTATAAGACAAAGAACCATTTGTTGGACTGAAAGGGAGAGCTGTTGGGGGAAAAAGAAATACCTTAAACTAAAAAAAAAAAAAAAAAAAAAAAAGGGGAAGAGGAGGGGGGGTTGAGGGGGGAGGAGGGTGGAAGGGTGGGACTGAAGGGGGGAGTAGGGAGGGGATTTTGATTGAGATGTAACTTGAAGAAATAAAAAATAAATTATTAAAAAAAAGAACATTTGCAGGTGGGAGGCACCTTCATCCAGCCAAACCAAATGCAGAATTCCATTGTTTATCCAGTTAACAGAGGGGTGCCCAGCTCTGCAACTACCTTCTCCCAGAACTCAAAATTCTTTTTTTAATAAGTTGGGCACAATTATGGAAATTATAAGGTATAACATACTTTCCCAATGTCCAGTCCATACATATTTGGCAACTGATATTAATATTCTATTATCTATCTATCTCCATGAGTTTAAAGTTCTATACCTAACTCATTTTCCATCCTAACTTGCATTACCAACCTGTACGGCTTCTGTGTTCCAAGGGTCTACTGTAATTCTTTCTGAGTTTTGAAGAGCATCCCACTGTTCAGATCCAGAATAGATCCATCAATTTCCAGAGTCACTCATGGCCCCTGTCACCTGCTCTTCCCACACACAGCCTATGAGTGACTTCCTTTCTGCCCCTACTTCACATTTTCAGGATGTCAAATAAATAGATTTAGACACCATGTAGATTTTGAGGCAGATTATTTTGTGTAGCATAATGCATTAGAGATTTATCGTGATTTTTTTTGCCAATCATGAGTGTATTTCTTTTAATAGCAGGAAACATTTCACTGATGAATATGGAATGGTTTAGTAATCCATTCTTCCTCAGCAGTCATATAGATTGCTTTCCATTTTAACAATTATTCATACATTCTCTAAACATTTCTAAAATGTTTTGCATGAATGCTTAACTTTGGGGTACTAGTCCTAGGAATGCAACTGTTAGGGTTTATGTTAAGTATGTTATATGTATGTTTAACTTCATATAAATTTGCCCATGTGTTTTCTAAGTTCTCGAGTCTTTACAATTCCAGTTGATGCCATTATGGCCGACATTTGCTATTGTTATTTTATTCCTTTTTAGTATTTCGAGACAGAGACATATATATATATATATATATATATTTGTGGATTTAACTGACATTTCTCTAATAACTACTGATGTATTGCCTGATTTTGAGATTGTGTGACATCACATCTTTTCTTTTGTTGTTTTGAGACACAGTCTCATTCTGTAGCCCAATGTCTCCTGTAACTTACTTTGTAGAGAAGGCTGGCTTCAAACTCCCAGCAATTCTCTTGCTTCAGTCTTCTAAGTGCTAGTGATGAGCCATGGTGCCTGGTTCATATTATCCCATATCATCTTTGGTAAAATCTTTGTCATTGAAAATAGTTTTTATTTCATCTTATAAATTCCTAGTATGTTTTTTGATAGCAATACTTTTGTATATGTGTTTTTGCAAATATTTTCTCTCACTCTTTGGCTTTTCTTTTCAATCTTTTCCAAGGGTCTTCCATGTAATAGGTATATTTAAGTTTCATAAGCCTGATATTTGTATTTTTTCTGCAGTGATTTGATATCACATCTAAGAATCTTTTGCCTTATTCAAGGCCACAAATGTTTTGTTTCCTTCTAGATTTTTTTTGTTGTCTTGTTTCTTTTAATATTAACTTTTTTTCTAAGATATGAGGTCTAACCATAGGCTCAACTTCATAATGATGTCAAGTTGTTCTAGTGTTAGCAGTTGAAAGAGTCTCCTTTCTCCACTCAGTTTCCTCTTCATTGTTATTATGTATAAATTGAAAAAATGTTTGCTTTAGAGAACTCCTTAAAATCAGGCAGTGTTTGGTCTACACCTTTTCCCCTAATGCTTTTTGGGAGTTGTAGTTCCTTGTCTTTTAGATATAAATTACAGACATTGCTTATCAATTTCTACAAAAAGGAATCTGTTGGGAATTTGATGGGATGGTACTGTCTCTAATTGCAAAACAGTATAACAAAAAAAAAAACCTGACATCTCAACTACAGTGGATGTATTACTTATGAATATTGTATGTCTCTATGTTCTTCAATGCCAGGTTTCTTAATATTATTTTTAAGTTATTTTTGGGCAAAAATCCTTTATACACTTTTTGGTGTTGCTATTGAAGACAATACTTTAAACATTGATTCCTAATCATTGGAGGCTTATGTAGACAATTTATTTCTGTGTACTGACTTTGTGTCCTTCAACTATGATAAAATCATGCATTAATTCTAGAATTGTTTTATGGCAAATATTGTACAATTTTCTACATAGACAGTTGTAAAAGTAATGTACCCAAAGGCAGCAGTCTTACTTTTTCCTTTTCACTCTTACTTGAACTTTTTGAAATATATAGACCTTTATTTTTGCAATGTAATTGAGATCAATATCCTATCATTTCAATCAAAAATCAAACCTTTGCATCTTTATGTTGTAGTGGGCACAAATACTGTATCTTTATACACTCAATACCCAATTAAACAATACCATGATTTTTATTTTCAAACTTTATACATATTATAAAGAATTTATGTAAAAATATCTGAGGTTTTTTGTGTGTCTACTCATTTCCTTAAAACATCTCTCATTCTTCATTCTTGAATATTTAGACTTTTTCTACTTCAATTGCACTTCAGGTATAAACTTTATTTAGTATTGTTTTATAAGTTTGCTCGAGCTCATTATGCCTTTTTCTTATAACATTTTCTATAATTTTCTTCCTGAAATATATTTTCCCTAAATTACTATTTGGGGAAGGTGCTGCATGCCTCTAATCGCAGCACTCAAGGAACAGAGGCAGGAGTAAGATCACCATGTTTTACAGAGAAAGCTATGATCTGTCAATTGCCACATAGTGAGATCCAGTAGAAGAGGAGGAGGCAGAAGAGGAGAAAGAGGAGGAGGAGAATAAGGAAGAAGAGAAGGAAAAGGAGAAGAAAGGGGAGGAGCAGAGGAGGATGAGAGAATAGAAAAGGAAAAGGAAGAAGAAAATAATTTGGGGCTGGAAATTCTTCTCTTTCATCAGAATAAAGATTTTTCATACATTGTTATATGGCCTCCATGGATTCTCCTGAGAAATTCATCGTTTTCTTTTGCATCACAAAGAAAGAAATGAAAGCAAGGGACCCAACACTCACAACCACACTGCATCAGCAAGGACTGGTTCGTTTCCACACTCTACTAGCTCTGGCTTATTTTGCAGTTCATGGTAGAACCCTGGCCAGAGTTTCTATTTGTTATCAGGAAGGGTTGACTCTAGTGGGTCATGAACCCATAATAGAAGGGAAATTATACATAAATTTTTTTGAAATAATTTGCTTTGTCCTGGATGTGTTCTTAAACTTTAACTCACAAGAGGATGAACTCATGGAAATGGAACCTAATTCAGTACAGTCAAAATGTCATAGCACATCTTTGGAGCTGGTTTAATTACAGAGTAATGTATATGGCCTATGGCCAGGGCACAAGCAGGTTTTCCTATCTGATATCCTTATCATCTAGGAATTGTTTACCACAGTGCCTTAGAGGACACAAACACTTGAGCATCAGTTTTTTTGATTTGCATAACTTACTGTGTGTGTGTGTGTGTGTGTGTGTGTGCATAAACCACTAAAATAAGTCCATACTTGCCTTTGAAAAAGATAAGATCACAGATAGGAATCAGAAGATCTTACTCAGGGAGGGAGGAAATAGAACTCCAGTAGCAACATAATCAAAGAAGCATAAAATAAAGGAGGAACAGTGTGCTCTTTTTCAAGGAGTAGCTGACCAACACTAATCATTTTCCTGTAGGGCAATGGAAAGGGGGCTTACCTGTGTGTTCATGAGGAACTGGGAATGTTGAATAGTTATTTAAAGAATAAATAGTTATTTAAAGGCTAAATGGTGGACATACATGGTATGCCTGATTTGGTCAAGCCAAATTGGTCATCAAGCAAATGTTCATGGATGACTATAGCTGGAAGTGAAGGGATTTAAAGTCATGGCTTCCACTGAAAAAGGTTCATATTAGTAGTAGTTATTATGTAAGATAATTCATGGCTGAACTGAAGAAATTTACTGCATAGACATAAATGAATATGAAGAGAAATCAATTTGCAAATATTTGCACATAAAACTATTTATTCAAACCTTTTTAATGAACAAAACCTACAAAAATTTTAAATGGTATTAATAAGAAAAGTAGTAAATGAATGTCAAGACATCAATGCAAAGCAAATATTTAAAGCATGAGTTCTTATTGTTACCATCAACTGAGAGGAACGCAAATGCAGTGTTATTCTACAAAACAATCATACATTTAATATGAATAATATTGCCCTTCTTCTGTAAAACAGTAAACAAATGAAAACTGTGAGTGAGAAAGAAGAGAAAAAGAAGGGACAATGTGAGAGATAGACAGAGACAGTGAGACAGAATGTGCTCACGAGCTGGCTTATACCTCACTCTGCTGAGTGAGGGAAGGGGTATCTGAAACATGAGATGTGAGTCATTCTTTGTCTTTGTGGACATTTTGCATGCCTCCCTTCTTACAACTAGCATCTGACAACAATTCAACAAAACTGAAATTGAAATCTCAGTCTGAGAAAATGTGAGCTGGTTTATCACTTCATCTCTGGTTCCCTGAAGCCAATCTATGGTTCATCAAGCAGAACTTCTTGGGTAACTACTTGCCTCTGATAACTTCAGAACTCCCCTATCTGGAGCCAAAACCATGCACTAGATTCTCTCTTAAATACTCTTTTTCTCTGCACATCGTGTTTTTATATTTATAAGAGTATGTATTAAATAGAACATTTAAGAAATTTTAGCCTTGAAAATTGCTGTCAACATATGTATGTACAAATTGTGGACCTCAGTATGTTCCAACTGAACTAATAGTAGCATATGGGAAAATGAAGCATTGATACTTGCAAAAAATATCATTGTGGGTCTAGACACCATTTGTTTTCTTTGAGGTTCTGCTTCTGTTTTTCCTTTCAAACTTAAGACCTCTGAAGGACTCCACATATAACAATCAGGTTGAGAAAATTAATGGTAAAATAATGGATGTCTTCTTTTTTCTTCACCTTTGAGAAAGAGATAGGATCAGAATGCATAGAAAATAATGTTTATAGTGGTTTTAATTAACTTTACCATAGATTGAAACTGAAATATTCTATAATGATATTTACAGCATATTAGTTACCTCTCCCATACATCAGATGACATAGTTGCGTACTAACAACAGAAATCTAATGTGTAGTTCAACCATTTCTTCTTCTGAAGCTGAGCTTTGGAAGGCAAGGTTTATATATTTGAGTTTCATGAACATTCCTTGCAGAAAATCTTTCTACTTTGTTCTGATTCAGTTTGTTTTTTGCTTTTGATAGTAGGAATTGAACCCAGTTTTGCACATGCTAGACAAACTTTCTACCACTAAGCTGCATACCCTACCCCCTGGTGTCATATAGAATACCATATATTCAACAATTCGATTAAAGGCTTCAAAATACATCATTGTAAGTGCTTTCTGTAGATAACTAGAATATCAGAAATAATTGTTACTTAAAATCATCTTAAATGACAAGGAGAAAGTAGTAAAAGAAATTCTCTTATTCCCTGTGAATTTCAGGATATCCTTCTGAGCTGTTGTAAATTCACGAATAAGTATGTTCTCTTTACTGTTTATAGGTGTTGGCATTTTACTTATTATGAAGGAATATGTTGTGCTGTTGATTTCGTCGGTAGTGAGAGAGCAGCACAGTTTTTTTTTTTTTAATAATGAATCAATTTAGACCAATCTGCTTGCATACCTCTACATGCACAGTTAGGATTATCTGATGCCCATCTGATTGTATGGTGACAGTGCTGAGAATTGGTTAAGACTATGGGCTTTGCAGTCAAACTGCTCAGACACTTATCTCTGCCTCATTCTTAACTCACTAAGGATGCTGATGAGTTAGTTTCTCTAAACTTCATCTTCCACAAATGCAGTTATACTGCATAGAGTTGTGAAGAAGACTCCAGAAGGCTGTTCTGTAATGGGCTAGCACAATATTTGGCACATGGCCAGTAGACTATATCTCTTAATCATTAACTGTTCACACAAGTTCAAGGCCATTACTTGCATTCATTGAGCTGAAAAAAAAATGGTTTTTTTGATTTTCGTATACTTCCATTTTCTAGGTCTTACAAGTAAGTTTAAGAAAACTTATGTGAGACCAAGTCAGCTGATCCTCATCAGAACCAAATCAAAGAAAAGTGTGGATTTGAAACAATAGAGCATCCTATTTGGAAATGCTGTGGTTTTCAGGAAGTTGCCTAAAGTCTTAATGTCAAAGGAAATAGTCCAGAGGAAACCATTCCTGCAGCTTTTGAGAAAAACAATATCAATTGTAGATTATTTAAACTAATCTTTAAATCCTTGAGATGGCCATTATGAGGAACAAGGGGGAAGTTGAGTACTTCTCTTTCATATATATATATATATATATATATATATATATATATATATATAAAATGTCTGTCTACAGTCATTACTTCCAATGATTCTAGGAAAAAGGCAGGAAAGTTACAGTGGTAACAGGAAAAGATGGAAAGGTGGAAGGATTGGCTTCATTAATTATATATTATTGTAAACTTAAAATAGCAGATTCACTCTTTTTTAATGCACAAGTTTGAAACCGAACTTTTAAATTATTATTTATTTAACTCTTATTTATT
>CAJQZJ010001969.1:16937086-16958495 GCA_907164525.1 Lophiomys imhausi
GTCGTCAGGAAACCAGTCTGGGGGTAGACTCTTTAACGCACTTAGCAAAGAGAGGGGAAGAAAGCAAAGAATCAGCACTGATTCATCAGCTGTCATGTGTTTGCACTATCTCATGGAATCTTTGCATTGACTGCAAAAGATGTTTTGCAATCAGTTGGGTTGGACAGGTCATCTTGTGGTAACAAAGGTCAGTGACTGACAGAACAGGCAATTATCAGAGGCACTGGTTGTCCATAGCTCTATATAGCTTTATACTTCTTCATCATGCTAATGCATACTTTCTAGATTGCCAAAGAAATGACAAGAGCATCTATAAACTTTCCCAAGTCAATGAGTGCATCTCCAGAACTGATGTGTTACTTCATTCCTCATTGGCTCAAATTCAAGAAGGAAGAGAATGCACAACTCAGAAGTGGGGAGATACAGATACTGACAAGCAGTCGTTATGTACATCCTAAAAGGCAATTTCACTTTTTGAAAATGAGAATGTGAGATTCTGGGAGATGTGGAGAGCTGACACAAATTCATGCTGGTAGTTTATGAGTTGTTGGGAATCCCCCCCCCCCCCCCCCCAGTTCTTTCTTTTGTATATTGTTGCTTCACATACATTCACATTAACACTAGTGTAACACACAAAACAAATATATTATTTTCCTATGCAGCAGTGAGGTTTGTAAGTTACAGCACGACTGGATCGATGTCCCAGTTTTGGATGAAACACTGTTATTGCATCATGTACGTCTTTATTAATATTGACACACACACATATATATATATATATATATTTGCAATTTCATCGTCCTGCTTGTTTTGCTATTCCAAAGTTCTTTAGCACTCATGAGGCCTGAAGAACCTCTGCGCACATCTAGCCCAGCAAAACTATGGCATGTAGTTCAAGAGAGGCACCAATTAAGCTAAGAATGTTTTCCAGATTGAAGGGAGCCTCTGCATTTAGAGCATGGTCTATGGATCAGTGGAGATAGTAAGTAGTTCAAAGAGACTAGCCAGTTTAGAAAAATAAGCACCCTGTTTACCCATTAAATTTGCCTTTGTAAATAAAGTGCAGCCGGCTTCTCTTTGATCTTTGGAAGACAGTTCAGCATGCTATACATAGCACACAGATGAAAGTAGATGAGGCCACGTAGAGTAAAATATGCTGCCTAGTGATCTACAGCTTTGAAACTGCTGGGAGAGGCACAAGTAATTTGTAAGTAATGTCCTTGTTTTGTAGTATTTTCGTAGGGCAGTTGCCATTAATTTCAGGGTTTTTAAAATTCATATAAATAAACAATGTGCACTGCAGGGAATGTTATAAAACATGAGGCATAAATACGATTGATGGCTCACAATTGCCCGCATATACCTATTTCCTTTCTTTAAAATTACATCTTACTTTCATATTATTTCATTAAGTATCCTCTGTCAGTCTCTTTGTTGGCAAGGACACTAATTTTTTTAATTTAATAAAAAACGCCTCAATGACATACATTTGATATTTTCCCCTAGTTAGTTGGTGTGTTTCTGTTGGTAGAGGATTGTGTGCTTAAAACAGAAAATCAAGTGGTTATTGTATTTTCTATCTAAATGACTAACTACTCACCTCTCAGTGACTTAGGCACATCTCCCCTCCAAATGTCAAGCTGTATCTTAGTTTTTAATACCTGCAATGCAAGGAGTCTGCTCACATCTAGCTTCTATTCTGTGTTTGCCATTTTAGTACAGAATTTAAATCTAAAGGAATATATTCCTATCAGATTGAATTTTAATACAGGTAAGAGAAGAGATAGAAGAAGGGAGCTGGGTGGAACACAGTCACTTGATTCCAAGGTCATTCGTTTTACCCTGCAGAAAACGTCCTTTTGAACAAGTAGACATGATATGTAAAATCAGCATTTTATTTTAATCTTTTCTAATGTTTGTTATAAAAATTCTTATTTTTAAAAAACCTTAAGTTATCTCCAATGTCTGGGTTTTCAGTATTTATGACTGCATTTTCTTAATAATTCTTTAAAGTAACTACTTTTCAACTGTTTTTATTATTATAAACAGTGTCTTATGCATTTTGTTTTAAGACTTATTTTGAATAATGTTTCTACTTGACAGTATGTCTTCAGGTGTTTAAAATATAGAATAAAGCTGCATATAAACAAATACATAATTACATAATGAATTTAAGACCCATATGAGGCAGAAAACAGTGACTACACAAAGTTGCTGTATTTGGATCATTGTCAGCTGAAAGAATGTGGTAGTTTGTTACAGCAATAAAAGAAAAATGTAAGGATTTTGGCACCAGGAATGAATTTGTACCTGTCCAATATGTATTCTGTGTGTGTGTGTGTGTGTGTGTGTGTGTGTGTGTGTGTGTGTGTTTTTCTGAGCGCTGAACATAGGTCTCACATACACGACATTCAGTGTGCTTTCACTGAGCTACAGGCTCATCCTCGGCCTCTTTCATAAACCAGAGAAAATAAGTGTGAAGGAATCCAGCTTAATAACAAGAAATTTGAAAATTTAACTTGCATACACAATTTTATTTAATAACTTTTCCTGTGCAGAATTTATGTCTCCTGTTTAATGAAAATAGCTGTATTGATTTTTCTCATTATACTGATAATAGAAGAGCATTAACACAGGAAAAAGCATCATCTGGTCTAAGTTCATTTTAACTCTTTTGAATCTCACCACCTTGAAATATTTGCAGTTAACATTTTGATGATTTTATGGAAATTGGAAATATATTCTACTCTTATACAAAATCATTAGTTCAAGATAATACTAGACTTGTAATGACTTTTTATGAAGCCTACAACACTTCTGACCTATATTCAATATTGCCAGAAATAAATCCAGGATGACCAATTAAGTTTGAATTTTAAATAAGCAAAGAATGTTTTCTTTTCAGTCAATCCCTCTAGACATACTAAAAAAAATTATGATTTATCCACAATTCAAATTTAAGTGGGCACCCAGTATTTTTATTTTCTATGGATAGCATGTCTTATGCTTCCAATATGATTTGACCACCTTAAGTAAGAACAGAAGATTGGACATAGAGTAGGAAACTCACATAGGCTTGACAATGCTGAGCAGTGCCTGGGAACAGTAAGAGCCCCCTAGACCTCATATTTTTTTTAATCAATTCTAAGACACATTTTTCGTGTTTAGCATGATTAGATTATAACCAGTGACATTTTCTAATGTTGGCTGGACCGGAGAACAGATGAACCTTGCTATTACTGTTAGTATTAGAGGCAGCCTACAGCCACAAACGTTTTAGTCAGCAAAGCATTCAAGGAGCCTTTGGAGTAGAGACTATATGCTCTGCTTGTTGGATGTAGCCGTGCTTTTGACATATTCCAGTAAGTGCTAGGAGGTGCAGTTATCAAAGCCAGAGAAAGATGCTTAGGAAGAAAACCTTGGATCTTCTCTTGGAAGTGCTGAGGCTTTGATGCCATTGGCGGTACAGAGACAGGGTGTGAGGAGCAGCAATGCCAATGAGGTCAGATCAAGAAGTGACTGAAGACAGTTAAACTTTGAATGAGAAGTACTACTAAGAATATTTTAAGTGTTTTATTTCCTACATATTGTAGGTAGTAGAGAGACTTAGTGTAGAATCTGCCCAAAGTGATCTGGGAGGAGCTTTAGAAAGATATGGTAATAAGACTTAGCCCACCTTTAAGAATACCACCACAGGAATCAGGGGGATGGTCCAGGGCTTAAGAGCACTTGCTTCAAAAGTCCTTCTCTAGGGGGCTACAATCGGAATGTAAAATGAATAAATAATTAAACTTACACAATATAACAAGAACACTTGCTTCTCTTGCAAAGGACCCAGGTTTGGTTCCCAGAACCCACATGGAGGCTCCTAACCCTCTATAACTTCAGTTCCAAGGGATCTGACACCTCCTTCTGACCTTTGCAGGCACCAGGGATGTACGTGGTACACATACATGCATGCAGCCAAAATATTCATACACATCAACCAATCAACCTATCTAAACAAATTACCTGGGAACACAGGTTTATGGTAGAGCAGTAGGTGAGCATGTAACTGTCCCTAAGCTCTTCCCCCCTGTATTTCAAAAGCAAGCAAGTAAGCAAACCAATCTCCACAGAGGATTGTCATATTTTTATTGAACAAGTTTTATGTTCACTAACAGAACACAAACTAGTGTTCTATGCAGGACTTACTAGGAAGTGAGCTGGAGACTTTAGCTTGGTTGATATAATTCTTGCCCAGCACAGGAAGCTCTGGGTTGAATCTTTGCACTGCATGATCCAGACATGGTAGAACATATAATTGGAACAGTAATTGGAAGGGGAGATAAAGCAGGCCAGAGGATCAGACAGTCAAGGTCATTTTCAGCTTCATAGCAAGTAAAGACTGTCATTTTTTTTTATAGATTTGGAAGCTAGTTGATCTTGCTTACTCAGATGATATTTATTGTTCTCAGATCCCTGATGAGTCTAATGTCTATAATAATAAAAGATTTAACAGTTTAACAACAAAAAACAAGGCTTTAGATGCCTTCTCAGTCTACCTTGTTACCAGACTCAGAAAACAGTTAGCTTCTTCTTCCCCTTGCTATGTTAAAGTTCCAATAAATTGTTAGTACTAAATGATTAGTCACAAGTTTAATATTTTAAATCTCCTTTGGTTTAAAATTGTTCATGCTAATAATTCAAAGTTGTTTTTAAAGCTTCTGTCATGTTATCCTTCTGAGATCTAGTTATAAAGCCTGGATTCACCAGCCTTGGATCAAACAGGGTTCCAGATAAGTACAACTGCTTGTTCTTAAAATGAGATTTTTTTCCCTAGGTCATGGGGTTCCTTACCTTCCCCAATTAGTAAACAATTTTAACTTCTGTTTCCAGTCTATGCTTGCCTCAGCAGATTCTCACCTGGCTGATAGACTCTATCCAGAGATGACTTCAAGCTACTAAGTCATGGACTTCCTGAAAGCTGATGTGAACCAGTCCAACAGATATGATTACTCCCTGTCCTTCACCTGGATCAATCAACTAATCAGATGTTTCTGATAAATGCCTCATTGCCCAGCCTTTGACTAGCATTTCAGCCTGTTAGGTGGGACAATGGATGGTGCATTCTTTTCTGTAACTACTTCCAGATGACATTAGCACATTGTCATAGGGCCCAGAAAGGCTGAAATGCTAGTCAAAGGAACTCCCTTACATAGGTTACAAATGGATATCTATTTCTATAATGGCAACTGATATACTACTTGGGTCCTTGGTTCTGTTTCTCCTGGTTATGCTTTATGTCCTTATATGATTGCTGCTTTGAACTTTTGTCAGAGATAGATCACTGACATGTTTAAAGACCCATGATTGGGTCTCTCTATGACCCAGAGAAAGGGGGAAAAGTGGAGCCTGACTGAATTCATCTTGAAAAAAAGATTCCATTTGGTATTATGTTTGACTCAGAGCTGACCTCCAGTTCCAGAACAACAACAAAATGTACCCGACCTTGTATTCCAGGGGTGTTCCCTCTTCATCACCAGACAGCTCACTCTGAGAAAGCACCCAAAAAGTCTAAACAAACTTTCTGATGGTCAAGATGACCACAGCTGGTTAGTCAGTAACAATGAGCCAATCAGAAATGGACATGACTAGCTACCCAAATGTTATCCAATCCTATGGTAAGGAACCTGCTTCTTTGTCTGAGTCTCTATATATACTTTGTACTTTTAGGTCTGGGGGATCTCAACTCGAACTGCTGTGTCAGTGAGTGTTGAGAATCCAAGCTCTGAGCTTGAATAAACCACCCTCATGTATTTACATCGGAGTTGGCTCCTAGATGGTCTTTGGGGTCTCGAGAACTGGGCAGAACAATATGCATTTAATATCAGGAAGAGTTGCATGATTTGATTAGTGTGAGAAAATGCATGAGTTCATTAAATTTAAATATATTCACCCTGAGGTGTAAATTATATTTACTTACCTCAAGAACTGAGAAAATAAAATAAAAATCAGTGATAAGGTTATCTGGGTGAAAGTTAATAGACTTTAAATTGACTTGAAATTGGATAATCATGTATCATATGATTCACTACTGATATCCATCTCTATCTCTATCTATCTAGATCTAAATCTAAATGAGCCAAGAGAGGTTCCCCCCCTTTTTTTCTTTTGAAGCTCTTATTATAGTGTGCCGTAACCAATCTACAGGGCTCACAATGTTTTCACGTCATAGACAAGGTGTAGTCTTGTCCTAGGACTACCCTCCAATTATCGAGCTCTAAAAATTATGGTGGGGGAGAAGACTCCATGAGTAAAGAGCTGGACTTGAGGTTGGATCTCTAGCAGCCATGTCAAACTGGTGCCACTGTAAACCCAGCCATGAAGGGATGAGGACAGGGGGTTCTTTGGAGCCACTGGCCAGCTGGCCTAGCCAGCCAGTAAACTCCATGTTGAGTGAGCAGACCTGTCTATAGGGCAAGTACAGTGGGATAGAGGGATGCACCCAACATTTCCCTCTGGCCTCCACACGCGTACCTACATAAACCTGTGCACAATCATGCATGCCACACAGAAACATGCAGACATATTGAAAATTTCACAAAATTTTGTCAAATTTTCTTCGTGGAGAAGCTTATTGTTGATGGTAGACTTTTATAACAGGGTCTTGCTATTCAGTCTAGACCACCGGTTCGCACCCTGTGGGTCATGAACACTTTGGAGGTGACATATTAGATATCCTGAATACCAGATATTTCCATTATGATTCACAAACTTACAGTTATGAAGGAGCAACAAAATAATTTTATTACTGGGGGCTGCCACAACATGAGGAACTGTATTAAAGCATCATAATATTAGGAAGGTTGGGAAGCACTGGTAAACGAATCTCACATTTCTGATCTTTTTGTATTATTCTCCCTAGTGTTAGGTATCACAGTGAGCTTGAAAATGCTTTTTTTTCCATGTCCAGGAAGATCTAGATTTAAATTTAGAAAGGTTCAAGGGAATCAAAGTATAAAACAAAATTTACATGAATGTATACATGATTGCTGTAAGAAATGCCTGGATTAAAAAGGATTTTAATCCATTGTACTGGCAAGCTTGTAATATCATTTAAAAATATCTAACTCAGAATCAGTTTGGAATTGTGCAGCTGTATTGAATATAATTAAGGGTAAGTATGGAATCTGAGCATTTGAAGACTCTTGAAACCAGCTTAAAACTTTTCTTTATACACATTGCTCAATACTGGAGAAAGGTTATTAGATAATTTATGTATATATAGAAAAATTGAGTGTATTAAAAATATTAATTTAGTTTAAAATGTAAAAAAGAATTTAATTAACAAGGTTTATAACTGGTACCTGGTAATAATTAAAGGCCTTTTAAAAAGTGGCTAAATTTTCCAATTTCATGAATGGAATTATAATGATTATAAAATGAACATAAATTGTAAGGAACTAATTCTTTTATTTATATCTTTAATAATATGATTATTTTTAAAAAGTTAATATAATCTTTTAATAACTTTTTTCTACACAGAATCATGTTGAGAAAACTAAACTCTCATATAAGTATCCATTTTAGCATTCAAACAAATCAAGTATCTACAGTTTAAAAAATTGAGGCCACTGTGCAGATTAGGTCATGGGAATTCACTAAAGTATTGCCAACTCAGGGTGGATCTTGGGTAATAGACAACTGATCTCTAATGTACTACAGTCTCACTACATTATTAGCAGTTTCTTCCCCTCTGGAATTTCTACAACTGTCTTAGTGTTTCATTAAAATATATTATTCCTTTGAGAACTGAATATTTAAAACAGCGTATTATTGAGATCAAAACACATAATTTGAGGGCTGGAGAGATGGGTTGTGGGTTAAGAGCACTTACTGATCTTTCAGAAGACCCATGTTCAGTTCCCAGCACTCACAGCGTAGCTCACAACAACCTGTAACTCCAATTCCAGGAGATCCTATGCTGCTTTCTGGTCTGAACAGGCACTTGCACGTGCATGTGGTGCACATTAGCTGATACACGCACACACACTCACACTCACACAGGCACACAGACACACACACACACACACACACACACACACACACACACGAGCCCCTCCAATTCCAGGGGATCCTATGCTGCTTTCTGGTCTGCACAGGCACCTGCACGTGCATGTGGTTCACATTAGCTGATACAGGCACACACACACACAGACACATACACACACACAAATTAGTCTTCTAAAACCCACATATCCTTTGAGTGATAATAACAGATTTGGAAAGTTTCCAAGCAAGTTAGCTTTGGTAATAATGGAAGACAAGCTTGTACTTTTAATAATATAATTTGGATTAACTTCTTAATGAATTTTCATGACATTTCACCTCAAGTGAGTTTTTGTCACTTCTCTGGGTCCTACTGTGATGTATATTCATCACATCACAGGATAAATAAGTAGATATGAACAAGCTGACCTTGTGACCTCCAGGTGAACTCATGGTTATTTTTAGAACTTGAACAAGATAAAGATCTTTAAACTCTAATTGGGTGATAACACATTATAGTGGTGTTGTAAAGTTTTAATGTATTAATGAAAAAGCTTCTTTCACAGCTGACTCAATGGATAACAGATATCATGTTGTTTGTGTACTTTTTAGTGCACCCAGAGCATTTTGTATGCTAGAAAGATGTGTCACTACTAAGCCACATTCCTAGTTCAAACATGATTCTGATGGGTGCATGTAAATTGAGGGTAGGAAAGGTTAACTTATTGCAGAGGGCTCGCTCTCTGTATGTGTGTGTGGTATGTTTCTCTCTCTCTCTTTCTGTGTGTGTGTGTGTGTGTGTGTGTGTGTGTGTGCAGAACCTTGACAACATTCTACTGTAGTGAATCATGGCTGGCTGCCAAACAGAGGCTCCAAAACCTCTTGTGCAAAGATAGGTGATGATCGGCATAGTCTAAATGATATCTTACCAGAGCTCTAACTTCAGACTTCATGGGGTGGAAGTCCCACATCAACCCCCAGAGATCACATGCTTATTACAATGAAAATTACAAGAAAAGTCTGTCAGCCCAACAATTATACACATAGACTTTTGGAGATGTTTACTTAACTCTTTAGGATTTCTTCCCTTTGTTAACTATATTCCCAGGTATTTTGGTCACATGACTATGGAATTCTTGTTTACATTCCTTTTCACTTCATGATCATTTAAGCTGTATGGTCAGAATTTGAGTCACTTATGGAACCTGTAAAAATGCTTATCTTTCACATACTGTTGTGATTCTGATTACTGGTGTAATTCTGATGTGGCCTTTTATATCAAGCCACAACTCTAGACTACATTTAATTAACTAACAGGATGATTTGAGAAGGTGTAAGTATCAAAGACACTGACAAGGTGTCTCTGAAACACAAAACGGAAAACAATACCTCCTGCATTGGCACACTAATGGATGTTCACTAGTTTTCTGTAAACTGTTTGTACACATAAAGACACCTTTAATATGAAATAATAGCTGGGATCTAAAGAATACCACAAGAAAACTATACCAATTCCACCAAGTAAAGAGAGCTGAAATAAAATGTTAAACCATCATGTCAAATTTATTTTGCTGATATCCTCAGTCAGGTGTGCCAAAGTAAAAAAATTCTCTCCTGATAATCTGCATCATGGAATTTCCCCTAAACTAGCTCAGATAAAACTAAAGGTTTTAATTATAAAATATATGTTAATGACTACATTTTTTTCAAGTGTTAATTATATATCTTAAGATGATATAAGTTTGGGTTGAGAAAAAAATTTATTATTGTTTTAGAGAAGTTAATTGCTTTAGCTTAAAAAATATGTTTTGAGAATGTTTCTGGGATAATACTAATCCATTTGAAAATGAACATTGGAAATTATATTTGAACAGGTTACTGTCTAATGAAGAATATAGATAAAAAATCATCATAGAGCATAATTTATCTGTCAAAGGGGTTGATGTAATATGTTATGGAGCATTGGTGGAGGGCATTTAACTATTCTGGGATGTGAAAAGTTCTTCTTTCAGTGTACTGTGTTGAAAATACCAGTGAGTTATCAGCAGAAAGCTGCATTTATTTGCAGTAATTTCAAGTAAAAGTTATAGATAGAGCTAGGGAAACAATCAAATGCTTCTGAGAATATTGCTACTCACAAGGAAATGTGCTATTCTTCATGATTAATTTGAAAAATGTATGAAAATGCAAGTTAATTAAAAATATTATTATGGGAAGTTATGGATCTACTAGGTAAAGATTTGATCATTTTTCTCAGGAATGATACAAGATGAAGTTTATTGCCCCAATCAAGATGTACTTTTTGCTAGTTCCTATGAAAGTGTATGAAATTAATAAAAAAATACTTAATAAAAAGTTGAAAGCGAAATATAATCTTAATTTTGTATCAGTATACAAAGATCAATAACAATGTAGCCAAACATAATCTCAATTTTGTATCAATATACAAAGATATAAGAGCATATTCAATAATCTGTCCATTTTCTTTATCATTCCTATATGATGTCCATGTCCCATTTTTTTCCTCAGGTCTTTTTCATCCTACATAGGAGAGAAAGAAGGATACATAAAAGAAAAAGAGAAATTCCTAGGTCTAACCTCCAAAACCTATTTAACAAGACCATTTAACAACTTGTAACCTCTCCCCCTAAATAACAAGTATCTATAACCCATCAAATGACCAAAGAGGGGAAAATCACTTACCCTGCCTTCTGGGGATGGGATGTCACTCCCTTAAAATTATTTCCTGCTGATTTCGATGTAGTAAACCTGTTTGAGCCCAAATAAGAATAGAAAAATGGTTAAGCACGTTGATATACTCATTTGATGTTCGGTCCTTTTGTGCTCAGCTATTTAAATGTCCTAAGAAGTTTGTAGAAAGAAGCTGAACTTCAGGGCTTTACTGAAGTTCTGGCTGGAACAGTCTGTTATAGCTGAACGATCTTCGCGATTTTAAGGAAACAGCTATTGAGGCTGGATCATCTGAGCTGCTTGTCTTCTTTGGTGTCTGATCTGTTTTCTTCTGAGGTTTCAGTTGTCCAGTTGTCCCTAGACTCCTTAGATGGGTGCTTTTAGTCTCTGGAAAGATAAGAACAGAGCCCTGGCCTAATCCTAACTCTGAGACACTACTTTTTTTTGGGGGGGGGGCAGGTAATATTTTTCCTGGAGCAAATTGAGTTTTTTTGACAATATAAAAAGTACTGTCTTTCAATTGAGTTTAAAAAAAAGAAATTATTTTGATATTTTGGAACTCAACATACTTTTAAGTGTATATATTTTGAAATATCAAAGGACAATTCACTTTGAATTTCAGCATGCCTTTCGTGAGTAGTTTTTAAACTTAAATCATTCCAAATCCTATGTGCCTGCCTCTGCATTCTAAGTATTGGGATCAAAGGCATGTGCCTTCCAATTGTTGGGATTAAAGATGTACACCACCATCCCTGGATCTATGTTTTTCACTATTTGGAGCTTGCTTTGTGTCAGGCTGGCCTTGAACTCAGAGATCTGCATGTTTCTGTTTCCAGCTTGTTAGGATCAAGGGTGTATCTCTCTCAAGTGATGGGATTAAAGGTGTGTACCATCACCACCCTGTAAATACTCTAGAATTTACAAGACAACTAACTCTATAGTGATCCTCCTGTCTCTGCTGCAGTAAAAGGCAGGGGCTAACATCTCTGTTCTCAAATATTTTACCTTAGCTCCAAATTACTTCAACTTTTAGAGGTTTAGAAAACCTGGTTGAACTGTAGTAACCTTAATTTATTTACATCATTGTAAATCTCTTAACTGCCTTTTTAATGCCAAACAACAATAATATCCTTTATATATACGAAAATACTTTTAAGCTGATATCCAAGTGTGTGTGAGCTATGTGGCAACCTGCAGTCTAACCCTGAAATTAAGACCAGTTTTCCTTTCATGCCTGTAAGGCAAGTATGCATTTGATAAACTGTAATTTGAAATTTTTATATTTTATTTTTACTATAGTTTTTATGCTTATTTACCCTTTTTTAAAAAATTAATTTGTTTTCTCAAGTTACTTCGAGAACGTAGTTTCCTCCCTCCTGTCCCATCCCTCGTTTCTTCTGTCCCTCCCTCCTTCCCTCTCTCCCTCCTTCTTTTCCTCTCTCCCCCCTCCTTCCCTCATTATTCTTCCACTTGTTACTCTCCATCTCCTCAGATGAGGTGGGTCCTCAGATATCATACTCCCTCAATTCAACAGTCAGGTGAGGGCCAAGAGCTTACTCTTGTATTGGGGCTTGATATGGCACACCATCTATGGTAAGGTGTTCCACCAACCTACAGTAGATTCCATGACTCACTGTTGGGTGAAGTTTTTCCTAGGATAGATATGCTAGGTTCCTCTCTGTTTGGGTCTGTGGGTTGTCCTGTGATGTATGGTTAATATCTACTTATTAAAATAATCACCTTTACACTGGGCAAGAAAAATCCCTTGTTTCAACTGTAGACAGAATGCTGTCCAAAAAGGACAAAATTTGAAAGCAGAGGGTTGACAGCCTAGCTCTGCCAAGACAGGGTAGGCAAGTCCTTCATAATTCCTTCTTTACAATTAATATCTGTCAGAGATATTGGGCCAAAAGTCTGAAGATAGATGCTCCAGTGTATTGGGAGAAATTGGGGACTGTCCAGACAGTGAGTTGTTTGTCATCTTAGTTTTGGAAGCTGCTGGCTCTGTACTTACTGTTTATCCAGGTATGTTTAACATTTTCAGGTCTCTGATGTGGTTGAAGACTAGAGAGTAATAGTCTCACAGTTAAATTTTGAATTGTTTAGGAATTAAAAGAATGTTCTAGGTCTAGGAAGATGTTTTTTAGTAGGTAATGCAAGTTAGGATGGAAACTGAGTTAGGTATAGAACTTTAAATTCATTGAGATAGACAGATAGATAATAGAATACTAATATCAGTTGCCAAATATGTATTGACTGGACATTGGGAATGTATGTTATACTTTATAAGTTTCATAATTGTGGCCTAATTATTCTTATTGTTTTGTATGATATTTAATGTTATAGGAAAAAGAGCCTTTTATTGGACTAAAATGGAAAGATACACCTTAAATTAAAAAGAAAAGCAGATAGGAGGGGGAGGAGGGGAGGAGGGAGGGGACTATGATTGAGATGTAACTTGAAGAAATAAACAAATGTAAAAAAAAAGTTGAAAGCAATAAAGTTTGCTACAAGTGTATATAAAAGGGTGAAATGTTTCAATTTAGTACATTTTCTTGGTAACTTTTAGATACACTTTGGCCTATTTAAGTTTTATTATAGTTTTCTTGTAAGGACAAAGATAGGTCCTTAGTAGGGTACCCGCAAAGCATGCAGAATTTGTGAAGTCTATGTAATTACTCCAAATTTATTACTTCTACTTCTTCCTCATAATCACTTATTATTCTTATATTTTCTACAATGAGCATATTCACATACTTAATTGTATTTTCTGATATGTCTTATTCTGAGGATCATGAAAAGTATTTCCATGACCACTATTCCTGTAGATACAGGCCAGTAGCATAATCTAGCAAATATAACCAAAAAGTAAAATATCCAGACCTATTATTTGATTATATATAGAAAGTGAGTTAAATTGTTCAACACCTTAGTTAGCTCACCTGGATTAAATTTCTAGTTTTGCTACTTTAAAGTATGTGGTCTTGGAACTTAGTTTAGGATATCTAAAAGGAAGTCTCAAAAAATTAGAAGGGTAGAAGTTAGACTATTCTAGGTAAAAGACACAATATATGCGAAGATCCAGGAAAAGAAAGAGGGCAATATATTTGAAAACACAGAGTGATTGACAAGAAGGGATTGGACATGTATTTGATGTCAAGTTTAAGCAAGGCTTAGTAACTGTAGAGATGGGCTCGAATGACAGTTTATCAGGCAGAGGCACTTGTGACCTGAGTTTCATATTTGGAATTCATGTCAAGTTGGCATGAAAGACCTGACTCTACAAGTGACCTCTCACCTCCACATATGCATTGGCACTGTGGCACTCATTTTAACATTCCTATGCATGTGTATGAGTACACACGCACACACATGCACACACACACACACACACACACACACACACACACACACACCATACCATGTATGTGAATGTGAGCACCCACCTACACAGATATTAATAATGTTTTGAAATTTTATGTAACCACAATGTGGAGTTTGTATTTCACTGTAACTATAAGAGAAATAGATCTCAGTGTTTAGGTGTGTGAAGCATCTATTTTATTTGTATGTTTATAGACCTCAGTCTACATTTTAGAGAGAATGGGTTAATGAGAGTAGATGCAGGCTAGTGGAAGTGGTCCACTGGAGACACTGAAGGCATTTGCTTAGGTTGATGGGAGTAGACACAGAATAAGGGAAACAACTAAATATCCTTCCTGCAGTAAAACTGACAGAGCTTTCCACTCGAGTGACCACACACAGGGATAAGAGGAACCGAGGGGTTAAAAACTGAATTTCCAGTTGTGAGAAAAAATTTGAATAAATGGTGATGCTATTCAGTGCTTACTGAAGAGCCATGTGGTATTCTACCCATGAAAAATATATTGGGTACATGAAACTTGAGATGTCATATAAAAGTTTGGGTACAAGAGTTTAGAGTTCTAGGCTAAGACAGGGTATACCTGGAATTTAAAGCTGAAAAACTAATTAAGAATACACACTGGGACGGAGTGACTGTGGGCCCAGAGGAAAAGAAGAGAAACAACTGGAAGAGACAAAATGCTCAGTCATGCAGCTGTTCTGTGCTCCCAGAGCCCTGCAGGGCAAATGAGCTCTTGAAATTAATCCTAGGTTAATTTTGTGGAGTAGGACAGGAACAGTAGAGACGTATATGAAATCCCTAAATAGAAGCAGCTGCTCACTCTTACGCATGGTAATCCGATGACTATTCAGCTTCGGTGGAATATTTTGCTACATGAAATATTCTTATGTATATCTTGACATCTTACCGAAGTTTCTTTGATTGTAGGGATAGATTCTCAGAAAGGTATTTTTAAAATAGAATTAAAGTGTTTACAGTGTAGAGAGAATTTGGAAACATCTAATGAGTTACGCTAATCAGCAGACACTAAACTTGTTATGTTCTGAGCATCATTAGCAAGAAGTCTCCTCTACCTATGCTTCATGCAGTTATCAGAGAAAGTAAGGTTACACTGGAAATTTGCCTGTTCTGGCTATGCAGTGCTTAGTAAATGCTTGTTATTTTCCAGTTGGCACTTACTGAAAAGCAATAATTTAATAAGTCCATGATAGCTTTTAACTAACTATTTCGCAGACTAAGAAGCTTTTCTTCCTTCTCATTATTCGGCCCTGAAGTCTAGAAACATTGTTTGGCTGCTTGCTTTCTTTCTTTCCTTTTTCGAGTGGAAAGTCTAAAGCAACCCTCTTACGGTCTGTACTGGGGTTACTTAGTTAAAAAACGAGTTTCGCGAGTTTTAAAGAAAAGACCTGTTGGTTACATAGAAGACAAATATTTTCTTTAGTGCTGAGAGGGAAAGGGAAAGTCTCAGGTGACACATCATTGTTCCATCATTTCTCACCAAAGAGCTTTTATTGCAGAGAATAGAGAATCAACAGGTAATGGATTTATAATAAGGTGAATTTGCATCAGAAGAAAAGGAAAACCTGTTTACTCATACAATACAGAGTGAAGCAATGATGCGGCTTTACCCACCACCTCTGGTTTTGTTTTTGTGTGAGAAAAAAAAACTTCCTACAATCATTTGGATGTGTTTTTGGCAAGGATGGAAAAAAACAAAGAAGTCAAAATGAAGACACTAAATATAGAAAAGAAGACTGAGAAAAGTACCTTCTGTGGTTGTCCCATTGCGAGCACGTGGTGGAGTCAGCACATTCCCTCACCCCTGATGCCTCTCAAGGCTTTACTGACCAGGAAGATGCTAACACTGTGCACAGCACAGGTGACCTGAGGCTTGCAATAAACTCAAGAGAGAAGGATTTTTCTCAACAGTGATCGTACTTCCAGAGAGCTCAGTTTGAAAAGAGGAGAGCCAAAGTGTTCTATTTTCGAGATGCAAAAGTTACATATTACTGAGAAGGGTTGGTGTCTGCCACTTCTGGTACCTTCAAAGTTTAAAGGAAAGTTGTCTCAAGACACTAAATGAGATATTCACAAGGTTTCTGGAGGAATGTGCTGAATTTTTGTAGGAATGTACTTGCTGGAAAAGCCCCGTGTTAGCTCCATAAATAGATATTCTTCTACTGAAGGATCAGGGCAAGAAACGAGGCAAAATGTCATGATTTTCCAGCATCACTGGAGTGCAGGTCAACAGTGGGAATGCAAGTTCAGTCTCGTCTGTGAGCCTGCTTTAATGGTACTTGCAAGTACATTAAGGGGAAGTGGCCTTGTTGAAGGAAGGAAGGGCATATAAAACCTTGCAGCCTGACAGAGAAAAACCCTGCAATTCCAATATCATTCTGAAATTTGTAGCATGTATTCCATTAAGGGGCAGTACTAAAAACATTTAATTTATGGTCCAGAATCTAACAAATTAGGATGGGTGTTCCAAGGCCTTGAGGAGTGATTAGGTAGTGGAAGTGCTCAGAGAGCAGTGATTGTGTTGTTCAGAATACAATTATTTTAATGATAATTTGGTAACATCAATGCTTGCTAGAAGAATATGGTCTCTTGAAAAATTAGACAGCAATTCTCAAATGTTTGTTTTTTTTTCCTGGGAAACTTCAATCAATGACATGTAGCATATTCCTTTTTTAATTCAAGTGGCATTCTCCACTTGTATCATTTTACTAACATCAATTCTGATAGTAGAAAATATTTCAGAAGTACTTACTTCGAAACTTTCTAGCTGTATATTATAAAGCAAATTGTTGTTTTGCCATCATTGTAAACAAGTTGAGTAGATTCAAGACCTCTGCATTGGCTTTTAAATTGGTCTCATTTGCAGTTCTAGTTAGTATGCCCAAAATATATGATCCGACCACACATAATAGGGCACATATAATAAATAGCTTTTCTGTATCAAAATTAACTTTTCTTCTACCCTCCTAAAGTCCTTGGTGATCAAGTGTCACATTTTTCAGGAGGCAGTAAGGAATGTGGTCCTGGCAAACAAAATAATCCAAGGTGGTAGCTCAGAGCTCCCTTGGTTACAGTGGAAGGAAAATAAACTCTTGGGTAACTGGAGAACTTTATCTCTTCAAATTAATAGGTCAAATTTAGTCCTCTCTACACTTTTCTCCAGAGATAGAAGGATACCTTAAATGGGACTGGAGACATGGCTCAGCAGTTAAGAGCACTGAGTGCTCTGAATGGCTTACATGAGCAGCAGGTACACTTGTGTACTTACACATATGTAGGCAAAACACTCACACATAGATCGAACAAAGAAACAAACAACCTACAAGGAAGAAAGTAAAAGAAACGGCTACAAAAAACACAAAACAAAGTACAAATAAACAAACAAGAATGCCATCAATCACTCTCTTCTATTGGATAGGTAAGATGATAGACAGAGATTGAGAGACTGTTAGATGATATCTATATCTATATCTACATCTACATACATATCCATATATCTATGTCTATATCTATCACTATCGATCTATATCTATATCTATATATCTATATCTATATCTATATCTATATATATATATATATATATCAGGCGTGGATCACCTGCTGAGCAATAAGAGCACAGCATGTTCTCTGTGCCTCTGTTTCCATATCCTGCAGACATGTCATCATGGCTTCCTGTTCCATTCTTTTTTTCCTGCTTTATTCCAGTATCCTTGGCTCTCCATTTCACTTCTCCCTCCTCTCAGCATCTTTCTTCTACCCCTTGTTATTTTCTTTCCTTCCTACTTTCTTCTCCCTTCTCTGCCTCACAGCACATGCCTTTCTACCTCTGTTCACCTGGTGCTCCTCAAATCCTTTCTTTTGTCTTTTAATGCTTCAGTACCTACAACTTGTACCCACAATGGGAGGACGAGTTTCTGAGGCAAGGAGATAAGAGTGAGAAAGGCTTTGGGGTACAGGTATTACAAAATATTTAATATGTGAACATATTCAGGTTTTGTATAATTAAGGTCCCTAGAAGAACATATACAAGGGTACAGACTAAACTAAATGTATATTCAGGCTGCTCATTAATTAAACTAAGTGAATGCTTATGATTTGTTTTATCATTTTTACATTAAGAAAAGTTCTCAGATCAAGGATAATTACAGCAGAAGCCTAATTACATGCTAACAGACCATATTCTTTCTGTTCTGATGCATTAATGATTTCTTTTGTGTTGTAATTGTTGCGTTCATCAGGGCATGGTAAGTGTTTCCTTTGCAATAATCATGTGGAGAATGCAGAGTGCCAAGTGGGGGAAATGACACTGAAGACTGAGCCAAAGATTTGAAATGGCTTTGCTATTTCTAGCCCAATTCACTGCAGCTTTACTACCTACATTCTGAAAAATTTCTAAAACACTTGGCAGTCTCTTGTGAGTTTTCACAGAAAACATGTCTTTTGAAAATCAAACCTTTACCTCAGTCTATTGAAGTGAAAAATCACAAGAACACTTTCACTGAGTTACTGCAGATCACTGATTCACTCATTATTTTGTGATGATTTTCAAGTTTAAAAAAATCCCAATGATATTGTCACTTGGCACTGTAAATGAAGATAAGTTAAACGCATGATTTACAGGCTCGAGTCTGGGTTAGAGAGCAAACCAGTAGCTATTGGTTGACACAGATCCATAAAGTAAAATTAAACTCCTAATGAATGCCCCAGGTCTAAAAGAAGTTATAGAAATAAGTGTGAACATGGGTACTTTGTACAACTGTAGCTTTTAATTATGCCCATTTTAAAACTTGAGAAGCCAAAGGAGAATCAAAAGAAAAGCAAGTTTAACAGTTAAAATTCTTAGATCAACCCAGAAAAAAAACATGAGTTTTGGACCTATATAACAAATTGGCCATTTCTGAAGTTCTCTTAAAGAGGAGGTTCTTGAAGTAAAGATTTTGAAGTAAATAAATCATACAAACTAATCTTTTACCTTTGAAACCCTCCAAAACAGAGGTAGGCTTGTCTCTATCAAAACATTGAACTATTATTGTTCATAGAATTAAAGGACATCCCTTTACCACGCTAACAGTGTTTGAATTTCTAAGAATGGATATTAGAATCGTGAATATTTCTCTTCTGGGACACAGAGGCAGTTGGGAAAGGCTGGAAGCAATTGAAGCTATTCTCCTGTTTTACCTTGTGTGAGGGCAGTGTTAGGACCAGAATTTCAGAAGCAAGTAAGTGACTGCCTGGAAGGAGGAGGGCTGTTTTACATAGCTCTGTGGCTATGGTCAGGGCAGGTTCTTTCCCTTCCTATTCTTCCTGCATCTCCATTTCCTTCTTCACCTCTCCCTTTCCTCTTGTTTTCCTTTTCCCTCTTTCTTCTTTTTACTTTCTCTCTAGCTATTTCTTCTACCCTTGTCCCTCTTCCTCTCCCTTCTTCCCTCTTTCATAATATACAGTTTCCTTCTGTTTCTCTTATATGTCTATGTTTTTCTGCTTCACATTTTCTTTGCCAAGTCCTTTAGAATGGCTGGGCATGTAAAGAGATTAGTGTTCATTAAAGCATGTCCAATAGAGTGTTAAGCTTATTTGGTATTAATAAGACTCTTTCCTATAGGGATTATCAGAATAGTTAATATATTGAAAGGTTTGTCAATGTCTATGAAGCAAATGCAATAGCTAGTGTTTCCTGTGCCTTTAGATTTCTTAAAAGATTAGTGTTTATTCCCTCCTTTATCAAATACTGCCAATAGAGATGATAGCATATCCCAAAGTCTTTTCCTCCAGCTATCCTACCTATCACTGTCAAAACAATTTTCCTAAGTACCACAAAGCCATTTATTTCTAGGTATTTTGCTAGGTTATTAGGTCTTAGAGGACTGTGGGGCCAGATTGCATTAAAGGCTCGGGTATTTACTTAACATTTCCTCATAAGTGAGATGGACAGAGTATTACATTGTCACTATTTGAACGATGCTTAAAAACAGTTCCTAGAATATAGTAAGTATTGTAAAAATGTTTGCTTATTTTTCTTTTAAAGCATCAGTATTTCTTTTAAGGACAGGGTTGTTTGAAATCCAAAACTTCCAGGGTAGAGGTGGATAACTAAATAAAGGAGATAGCTATCTGCATGACAAGTTACCTGGAATTTGGAGCTGGAATAGTCAGTGGAAGAGACCAACAAGACAGACAGACCAACACCAGGGCTGCAGGGAGGGGCCACTGGGAAGATAGGGGCCGCAGCAAGTCTAGTCTTGCTAATACTTGTTATGAGCAGTCTGTGTGCTGCTACAGGGGCCCCTCCTCACACCTTGAGACATTAATCAAAAGCAGCCGAGAGCATAGTCTGCACAGGCTGCATTTCAGGAAGCTTTTCGTATACGCTGTCACCATCAGAAAGAAGTCTGACCTGCACAAGCCAGAAAGATGATCTGATAACCCCATCAGAGTTCTGGAGGATTTCCTTCTTGCCTCATTCTAGAATCCCCAAAGGGAATGCAAGGTGGAAACATTTTTACCCACTGCTTGCAGGAAAATGACTTAGCCTATTCTATTTAAACCTCAAAAGACAGTGTGACCCCAACTAAATTTAGGCCAATTACATATTACAGAATCTTCATGAGCACTTCACGAGGCAGGTGTACAGACAAGGAAACTGAGGCTTCTGGAAGTCTTGGTCACATCACTAGCAAGGGGTAAAGACAGCACTGAAATACATGCAGTCCTTCAAACTTCTGCTGTGGTTTGCTGTTGTTCATACACATATGACCAATATGGTCAGGGGTGGCGGCCTCTGGCTTTAAATTAATGACAAGCTGCTCAGCCCAGGGTTAAGATCCTCAGTTCAGAAACTGTAAACTTTCCTAATTAGAATATTGGATTTTTTTTTTTTTTTTTTTTTAGGTTTTTCGAGACAGGGTTTCTCTATGTATCCATGGCTCTCTTGGACTCACTTTGTAGACCAGGCTGGTCTTGAACTCACTGAGATTTGCCTGCCTCTGCCTCCCAAGTGCTGGGATTAAAGGTGTGCTACACCACTCCCGGTGAATATTGGATTCTTAAAAGTAGGCTTGAGAAAATGGTCCCTGGAACATTATTTCCTGATTTTGTAACGACTAGAGTTCAGGTCTCAGGATTAGCCTCTGAGCTTGATTCAGCAAAGTTTCTAAATCACTTGACAAGAAAGGGAGTCTTGGTTCAGGGAGACTTTATACATTCTCTCTCTCTCTCTCTCTCTCTCTCTGTGTCTGTGTGTGTGTGTGTGTGTGTGTGTGTGTGTGTGTGTGTGTGTGTGTGTGT
>CAJQZJ010001969.1:16958505-16973072 GCA_907164525.1 Lophiomys imhausi
TGTGTGTGTGTGTGTGTGTGTGTGTGTGTGTGTGTGTGTGTGTGTGTCCTTCCCTCCCTCCTCCCTCCCTTCCTCCTTCCCTCTCTTCCACCCTTTTCCTTCCTTCCTTCCTTCCTTCCTTCCTTCCTTCCTTCCTTCCTTCCTTCCTTCCTTCCTCACTCCTTTCTTCCTTCATTCCTTCCTTCCCTCCTTTCTTCCTCCCTTTCTTCCTTTCTGCACAACTCCCTTCCTCCTGGGTTCTGTCTATCTGCTAGGGCAGCTGCCCTACACCATTTGCTGTGACTCTTCCTCACTGCCATCTGCCTTCCTGCCTAAATTTCCACTTGGGGCTTGCCAGTGCATTCCCTTCATACCATGTTCCGCTTGACTGCCTGAATTTACACTGCCTTTTGATGAGTCTTTGCTCAAGTTCCAGTCACACTCTAATTGATTGGTCTAGATGTTAAGTTCTAGCCATCCTTATCTGCTCCCATAGCTGAGTGAAATGAGGCTGTGTGAGAAAACTTGACATGCTGCAGATTGGGCATGATTGTCTGGGACACTTGGAGCCTAAGAGAGTGAGGGCTGAGTAGCAAAAGGAAAAGGGGAGCTGACTTATATCATTTATCTGTAGGTAAGTTTACCACAAGGGGAAGAAAAAATGGGGAGAGAATTGATTTGGGTAGCACAAGTTTCCTGTTGGATTCATAGATTGAAATCTATGAATCAGATCACATCTGATCTGAGGGACATTCGGACTCAGCAATGAAGGGATTCTATGGTCAGCAATCCAGCACAGGCTGGGTGCTACTTATTCTTAACTTTCCTTCATGGAAATGAAAACCACTTCTTCTTCACATGGCAGACTTGGAAAGATTTCTTTGTGACCCAGGTAACAAGAACCCATAAAACATCAGCAGAAACACACACTCTCTCTCTCTCTCTCTCACCATACTTGCAAATACAACTAAAATGCACACATATTTTAATTCTTACCAGTTATTTTGAAAATAATTTAAAAATTTCTAAACCAACCCTTCTATATTCCAAGTCTTTTCTCTTTTTTTTTGTGTGACATTTTCCTTTATTTTTCATTTCTTCAAGTTACATCTCAATCCCAGTCCCCTCCCCATTCCCCCTCCAGTCGCACCCTCCCACCCTCAACCCCCCATCCTCTTCCCTTTTGTTTTTTCTTTTAAGTTTAAGGTATATCTTATTTCCCCCTACAGTTTCCCCTTTCAGTCCAACAAATGGCTCTTTCTCTTACAATAATAAATACAATACAAAACAACAGAGGTAATTAGGCCACAGTTACGAGGGTTATATGGCTTAGCGTACATTTCCAATGACCAGTCCATATGTATTTGGCACCTGACTTTAATATTCTACTATCTAACCATCTCCATGTGTTTAAAGTTATATATCTGACTCAACATTCATACTAACTTGCAACACATTTTTAAAAGTATCTTCTTAGATCTATAACACTCTCTTGACTCCTAAACAACTCAAAATTTAATTATGAGACTCTAGCTATCTGTTCTTCAACCACCTTAGAGACCTGAGAGGGATAAATATATCTGATTTTATAGGAAGTACAGGGCCTGCAGCTTCCCAAACTAAGAAATGACATACCTGTGGCTGCCTGGACAGTTCCCATTTTCTCTCCATACATTACAGCATCGATCTTCAGTCATTTGGCTCATTTCTCTGACAGACATTGATTGTAGAGCAGGGGTTATAAAGGACTTACCTACCCTGTCTTGGCAGAGCTAGGCTGTCGACTCACCTGCTTCCAGGTTTTGTCCTTTTTGGACAGCATTCTGTCTACAGTTGGAGCAAGGGGCTTTTCCTACCGAGAGACAGGCTTGCGACTAATTCAATCATCTCCCACTGGAGATTCTTCAATGCTCACCTTCTACTTGGAGGAGAATAAGGGGTGCTGCCAGGAGTTGATATGTCTTGATTTAAAAAAATCTAAAGTTACGAAAACATCTTTGAATGTCATATTCTGCAGATCTCTTGAGGTTTTTGAAGAGGCCCTATCTATCTCTTATATTAGGGTAAGCAGATGTTGCTTGTCTCTTAGCAGCTTAATTTCTGATTAGGTTAGAAAATAACTATAATTGGCTGTCATAGTACCTAACAGAATGACCGGCTTGCATAACCATTACTTTGCATTTCTTAATTATCCTAAACATTTTATGACAGTTAGTAGTAAAAGGCTGAAATATCACATTTTATTTCTTTCTTTACCTCCTAACCCTTCCATCCCATTTATCTGGGATGGGGTGTCCTTATATAACAGTCGCTCATCTCAGATAAGAGGTCGTATGAGGGCCAAGAGCCTCTTCATTCATTGGGGATCTACGAAGCAGTACCATCAGTGAAAAGCGTCTCATTGCCCGGGAAAGAGAACTACTAAACAAACAAACCAATAAGGAGACAATTAGATAAGAAAGACTAAAAATAGAAAAAAATAGAAAAAATATATAAAAAATAAATTAAAAATAAGAAGTCTATGTTCAAGTTCCCTTTGGTGTGTTAGTTATAGTATTGATACCTTATACTATATAGCTAAAATCCTACTATAAGTGAATAGATGCCATATGCATCCTTCTGTGTCTGGGTTAGCTCACCCAGGATGAGCTTTTCTAGTTCCATCCATTTGGCTGCAAATTGCATAATTTCATTGTTCCTGATAGCTGAATAGTATTCCATTGTGTAGATGTACCACAGTTTTTTAACCCATTCTTAGGTTGAGGGACATCTGGGTTGTTTCCAGTTTCTAGCTATTACAAATAAGGCTGCTATAAACATAGATGAGGACACTTCCTTATGATTCCGTGAAGAGGCATTTGGGTGTATACTCAGAAGTGGTATGGCTGGGTCCTGAGGCAAAGCTATTCCAACTTTTCTAAGATTTCGCCAGACTGACCTCCATAGTGGTTGCATAAGCCTGCATTCCCACCAGCAATGGAGTAGGGTACCCCTTTCTCCACACCCTCACCAGCATGTGCTGTAATTTGAGCTTTTCATCTTAGCCATTCTGACAGGTGTGAGATGGAATCTCAGAGTCCTCTTGAGTTGCATTTCTCTGATGATTAAGGATGTTGAGTATTTCTTCAAGTGTCTCTCAGCCATTAGGGATTCCTCCTTTGTGAATTCTCTATTTAGCTCTGTCCCCCATTTTTTGATTGGATTATTTGGTTTCTTGGTATTTAATTTCTTGAGTTCTTTGTAGATTTTAGATATTAGCCCTCTGTCAGATGTGGGGTTGGTGAAGATTTTCTCCCAGTCTGTAGGCTGCCGTTTTGTTTGAATGACATTGTCTTTTGCCTTGCTGAAGCTTTTCAGTTTCATGAGGTCCCATTTATTGATTGTTGATCTCAAGTCCTGAGCTGTTGGTGTTCTGTTCAGGAAGTTGTTGCCTGTCCCAGTTAGTTCGAGGGTTTCTCCCACTTTTTCTTCTAGTAGATTTAGTGTGACCGGCCTTATGTTAAGGTCTTTGATCCACTTGGACTTAAGTTTTGTACAAGGTGATAAGTATGGGTCTAATTTCATTCTTTTACAAGTGGACATCCAGTTGGACCAGCACCATTTGTTGAAGATGCTGTCCTTCTTCCATAGTGCCATTTTGGATTCTTTGTCAAAAATTAGGTGGCCATAAGTGTGTGTGGGTCTATTTCTGGATCTTCAATTCGATTCCATTGATCTACTGGTCTGTTTCTATACCAATACCATGCTGTTTTTACAACTATTGCTCTGTAGTACAGCTTGAAATCTGGGATGCTGATACCTCCAGATGTTTTTTTATTGTACAGGATTGATTTAGCTATTCTGGGCTTTTTGTTGTTCCATATGAAATTGAGAATAGCTCTTTCCAAGTCTATAAAAATTGTTTTGGTATTTTGATAGGAATTGCATTGAATCTATATATTGCTTTTGGTAGGATGGCCATTTTTATTATGTTGGTCCTACCTATCCATGAGCATGGGAGATCTTTCCATCTTCTAAAGGCCTCTTCCATTTCTTTCTTCAAGGGCTTGAAGTTCTTGTTGTACAGGTCCTTTACTTGCTGGGATAGAGTTACCCCCAGGTATTTTATGTTGTTTGTGGCTATTGTGAAGGGGGTTGTTTCCCTTATTTCTTTCTCAGCCCATTTGTTTTTTGTATAAAGAAGGGCTTTTGATTTTTTTGAATTAATTTTGTATCCAGCCACTTTGCTGAAGGTGTTTATCAGCTGTAAGAGTTCTCTGATGGAATTTTTGGGGTCGCTTATGTATACTATCTTATCATGTGCAAATAGGGATAATTTGACTTCTTCATTTTCGATGTTTATCCCCTTGATCTCCTTTAGTTGTCTTATTGCTCTAGCAAGAACTTCAAGTACTATACTGAAGAGATATGGTGAAAGTGGACAACCTTGTCTTGTCCCTGAGTTCAGAGGAAATGCTCCCAGTTTCTCTCCATTTATTTTGATGTTGGCCCCTGGCCTGCTGTATATTGCCTTTATTATTTCTAGGTACGGTCCTTGTATGCCTGTTCTCTCCAGAACTTTTAGCATGAAGGGGTGTTGGATTTTGTCAAATGCTTTTTCTGCATCTAGTGAGATTATCATGTGTTTTATTTCTTTCATCTAGTTTATATGGTGAATGACATTGATAGACTTTGGTATGTTGAATTATCCCTGCATTCCTGGGATGCAGCGTACTTGATCATGGTGTATGATACTTTTGATGTGTTCTTGAATTCGGTTTGCTAGTATTTTATTAAGTATTTTTGCATCTATGTTCATGAGGGAGATTGGTCTGAAGTTCTCTTTCTTTGTTGTGTCTTTGTGTGATTTAGGAATCAGGGTGACTGTGGCCTCATAGAATGAATTTGACAATGTTCTTTCAGATTCTATTTTGTGAAAGAGTTTGAAAAGTATTGGTGTTAGCTCCTGTTTGAAGGTCCGGTAGAATTCTATGCTAAAGCCATCTGGCCCTGGGCTGTTTTTGGTTGGGAGATTTTTAATGACTGTTTCTATTTCCTTAGGGGTTATAGGGCTGTTTAATCTGTTAATCTGATCTTGATTTGCTTCGGTAGGTGGAATCTATCAAGAAAATTGTCCATTTCGCTCAAGTTCTCAATTTTGGTGGAGTATAGATTTTTAAAGTAGGATCCAAATATTCTCTGGATTTCCTCAATGTCTGTTGTTATTTCTCCCTTTTCATTTCTGATTTTGTTGATTTGTGTTTGCTCCCTCAGTCTTTTAGTTAATTTGGCTAAGGGTCTGTCTATTTTGTTGATTTTCTCGAAGAACCAACTCTTGGTTTCATTGATTCTTTGTATAGTTCTTTTTGTTTCTAAGTTGTTGATTTCAGCCCTAAGTTTGATGATCTCCTGGCTTCTGCTCCTCTTGGGAGTGTTTGCTTCTGTTTTTTCCAATTCACCCAGTTTAGCTGTTAATTCACTAATATGAGCTGTCACAATTTTCTTTTTGAAGGCACTTAGTGCTATGAACTTTCCTCATAGCACAGCTTTCATTGTGTCCCATAGGTTTGGGTATGTTGTGTCTTCATTTTCGCTGGATTTTAAGAAGTCTTTGATTTCCTTCTTTATTTCTTCCCTGACCCAGTGGTCCTCTAGTAACGAGTTGTTCAATTTCCATGTGAGTGTAGACTTTCTGTTGATTCTTTTGCTATTGAAGTCCAGGTTTATTCCATGGTGGTCTGATAAGATACAAGGGGTTATTTCAATTTTCTTGTATCTGTTGAGGCTAACTTTGTGCCCAACTATATGGTCGATTTTGGAGAAGGTTCCGTGAGGTGCTGAGAAGAAGGTGTATTCTTTTGTGTTTGGGTGAAAGGTTCTGTAGATATTTGTTAGGTCCATTTGGTTCATGATCTCTATTAGACTCATTATTTCTCTGTTTGGCTTCTGTCTTGATGATCTGTCCATAGTTGTGAGTGGGATGTTGAAGTCTCCCACTATTAAAGTGTTTGGATCAATGTGCTTTTTAAGTTTTAGAAGTGTTTCTTTTATAAATGTAGGTGCCTTTTTATTTGGGGCATAGATGTTCAATATTGAGATGTCCTCTTGGTGGATATTTTCTTTAATGAGTATGTAATGCCCTTCTCTGTCTTTTTTTATTAACTTCAATTGGAAGCCTATTTTGTTTGATATTAGGGTGGCTACTCCAGCTTGTTTCCTGGGTCCACTTGCTTGGAAAACCTTTTCCCAGCCCTTTACTCTGAGATAGTGTGTATCTTCAATAGTGAGGTGTGTTTCTTGTATACAGCAAAAAGATGGGTCTTGTTTACGGATCCAGTCTGTAAGTCTGTGTCTTTTTATTGGCGAGTTGAGTCCATTGATGTTGATGGATGTTAGTGACCATGGGTTGTTATTTCCCATTATTTTGGTATAGCTGGCTGTCTTGTGTTTCTTTTTGTTTAGTTGCTGTGGAGGTTTCTATTTCCTCTGTTTTCTTGGGTGTAGTTTTCTTCTCTGTGTTGGAATTTTCCTTCTAGGATCTTCTGTAGGGCTGGGTTTGTGAGGAGATATTGTTTGAATTGGATTTTGTCATGGAATATCTTGTTTTCTCCTTCTATATTGATAGAGAGTTTTACTGGGTATAGTAGTCTGGCTGGGCACCTATGTTCTCTCAGGGCTTGTAGGACATCTGTCCAGGCTCTTCTAGCTTTTAAAGTTTCTGAGGAGAAGTCAGGTGTGATTCTGATGGGTCTGCCATTGTATGTGACTTGGCCTTTTTCTCTTACAGCTTTTAATATCCTTTCTTTGTTCTCTACATTTGGAGTTTCTATTATTATGTGGCGAGAGGCGTTTCTTTTCTGATCTAATCTGTTTGGTGTTCTGTAGAGAGCTGCGACGTGCCGCGCCTTAAAAATGGCGCTGGTCTCCGCCTTCCACCAGCCCGACGGTGAGCGCTCTCGATGGTGGGCGGGTCCATGTTTGGCTAAGACCGCCCATGTGGCTTTACTTGATTGGCTATATGTGGGCCTCTAAGATAGCACCATGTGGCTTTACCTGATTGGCTGTTCATTTAGTATTTAGCCTGTGGGTTGGGTCTGCCCGGCCCTCTTTTCGGAAGACTGTTTTCAAGGGACCTGAATAAACTGCAGGAGAAGAGCTTTTGTGAGTCGCGTCGTTCTTGCCGGTCGAGAGGGACGCGACAGTGTTCTGTAAGCCTCTTGGATTTTTACTGGCATCTCTTTCTTTAGGTTTGAGAAGTTTTCTTCTATGATTTTGTTGAAGATATTTCCTTGACCATGGAGTCCGGAGTCTTCTCTTTCCTCTATGCCTATAATTCTTAGGTTCCTCTTTTCATTGAGTCCTTGATTTCTTGGATGTTGTGGGTGAGAGATTTTTAGCTTTCTCATTTTCTTTGGATGTTGTACTGATTTCTTCCATCAAATCTTCCATACCTGAAATCCTGTCTTCCATCTCTTGCATCCTATTTTTCATACTCACATCTGTAATTCCTGTTATCTTCTCTTGATTCTCCATTTCCTCTTTTAACTCTGACTATGTTTTCTTTATTGTTTCCATTTCTATTTTAATGTCTTGAATGGTATTGTTCGTTTTGTACATTTCCTTCTCCAGTTTGTTTGTTTTTGCCTGGAGATCTTTCACTGCTTTGTCCTTTTCCTGTTCAAGCTGAGTCACCTTGTCTTGGAGCTCTTTAATGGTGTTATTCGTTGTTTTGAGTTGTAAAATTGTGGCTTCTTTGAATTCCTTCATAGTTTTAAGTTCTTCTTGAAGGGACTCTATCACTTTCCATAATGTAGAATTGTCATCGTTTTCATGTGTTTCTGTTGTGGTGAGGTGGTTCGGGCTGGACGGAATAGCATTGCTTTCTTGTGTTGGAGACATTTCGCTCTGTTTTTTTTTTTTTTTTTTTTTTTTTTGTCTGGGGCCTCTGGCCATGTGGATTTTTTTTTTGCTATCTTCTGGACTTGGGTCCAAAGGGGGCGCTTTGGTGTAGGAGTAGCATTGCCTTACTCCACTCCTATAAGGTGAGTCATTCTGTCCCGCCTCCCAGGTGGAGACCTAACTAATCCAGGTGGCAGAGCTGTGTACAAGTAAGCTGTTGTTCCCCGCCAGAAGGGCCCAGTACTAGTACAAAAGTCCAATATACGACAGTTTCACATATCTCGCAGTTTGCCCGGGGTTGGTTCCTGTAGCGGGTAAATCTGCAGTTCAGCTCCAATAGCCTTGCTGCTCCCGCAGCTTGTAAACTGGTCAGTTTCATCACAGACTGCGATCTGAGGTCTGAAGGCACTTTGCAGTGGAGCTGTGCTCACTTCCAAGGGTCGCAACCTTTCGCCAGATAGTTGGATCGTCTGTGTGAGACCTGGGAGTGCCCAGTAGGGTGGAAATTATCTCTGCATGGGCTCTGAATCTGCCCGCTGGGTATTAGGTTGGAACTTACCGGGAGTCTCTCCTGTTGGGGGATGGGTGATCCCAATTCCCGGGTCCAGCGGCTTCCTTGCGTGTCCGAGAATGGGAAGGAGCGTCCTGCCCAGGGATCCTCCGTGGTCCCTGGGTAGCTGGGTGAGATTTAGAAGGGGTCATTCCCTTTGTACAGCGTCCTGCAACACTTGCCGCCTTGTGACTGTTAACCCTAAAATCAAAATACATCCGCGCAGGCCCCCACTATTTTGGATCCCCTCCAAGTCTTTTCTAAAGCTACTTACAGTGACTTTGTTGATAAAGTTAAGAGATGTACCCAAGTGATGGAAATGCCCATAAGTCATTAAAATTAATTATGGGGGTTCACAATGAAAGTTATATGCCTCCAACAGGCTATCACCCCCCCCCACCAGAGATTAGTGGTCAACTTATGTACTGTTCTAAGAAAGAAAATCAGCTATGAAAAGATATAACATCACAGAAAACAATTGTGTCTTTTAAGTAAAAGTAGGATCACCATTAAAAAGAGAATAAGGACATTAGATTTTTCTCATTTATTAGTCAGTCATGTGTGCGTCCATACTATTAAATATGAAATAGAAATTTACTACAACTCTGGATCATAAAATATGATTTTGGCTAGCAAGCACATATAGGTACACCTTTATGCACACATATACACACACATAGATGCACATGTGCGCAAGACACATGAAGGTAGATACACATACATTAAGAGAAAGTTTAAATTCCTTGACACTATTTTTGTACAGACAAAATGCTAATCATAAAGTTGCAGTTGACTTTACATATAGTACTTATACATAATAGGATGAGCATATTTGTGTTTGGGGTAGCTAAATAAAAATAATTTTAAAAATCAAACATTTCACTACTGCAATTGAATAAATATCTTATGAAGTGTTCATTTGGAGTAGGAAATGAATGGAATGAAGATGAGTGTGTGTCTCAGTTGTTTATCCTTTCTTCAATTGTTGTACTGTGAACTTGACATAAAGTTGATATCCTGATACAATGCAGTGATTTGTGAGGACTCTTTTAAAGAAAGTAGGCTTTGGTGTCTGATAGTTCAACCAACCTGTATTCTTTCCTTGCCTTTACATTTATTTTATTTTAAATAACTGAATTTAGATTTTTTTAATAAAGAAGAGGCATTTTTAGACTTTCTATGTTTTACTTTCTGAAGAGAAAGTTTGCCAATTAAGTTGTAAATTGAGAGTTGGAATTTCTCTAGAATTTTGATTATGTCAGGTTGAAGTTCCTAGCAATGATTCAGTGGCTGGTTGTTGGTTCCTGATGGCTAGTGATTCCAAAACCTCTGAAGTTGGGACAAGAAGTTGCCCCCAAGTGCAGAGACAGCATTCTGGTTGGTTTACTATTCACCAGGGTAAAGGCGTACTTATCGCTACCAACTAATTCATCCTTGGGTATGTAACAGGGTCATAGGAAATGAAGCAAGTGTGACAACTTCCCATGCTACCTTGAGGCCAGGGCATGGGGAGTGGGTATCTGTACTCCCTAAGGAAATCCACAGGTAGGAAGCAGCTTCTTTTCCTTGCAGAAATAGTGGTGACTGAATGTGAAGTCTGGATTCACATAATGGCTTTGTGGCTACAAGAGGAGCTGAAGTGGCTGAGGACACTGAGGTGACACATGTGTGTCAGAAAAGGCAGGAGAGGCAAGCCCTGACCCTTGACTGTTACAGAGTAATTGGGTCATGTCTGCCTGTCAAGTAAAACGCTCCACTTGCCTAGCGTGCTAGCATTTGGTGTAGAATATTTAGCCTCCAATTTTTATATTATGCTCAAATTTAGTTAAGAAAATTTTAGGCTATTCAGTAAAGTAATAATTTCAGGTAAACTCCGAATGCTACATATAGTGGTATTAGCTCTGTGGGACTTTGGGACATTTTTGTTTTTGGAAACTTAAATTTGACTATGTACTTTGTTTTTTTTTGAATAATTAAATTAAAAAAAATTTGTTTTCCTGGCAGGGTTTCACTATGTACCACTGGCAGCCCTGCAGCTTGCTATGTAGCTATGTTGAACAAGCTGGCTTCAAACTCACCCAGACCCTCCTGCTTCTGCCTTCTGGACGCTAGAATTAAAGACATGAAGCACTACATCTGTATGATACCTTGCATATTAGCTGGGTATTTTAAACTTATACTACAGTGAAGGTTACTTGATTTAGCAAAGAAAAGGCTGTTTTGTTCTGTGTTTTTAGTTGTTTGGTTGGTTTTTGCTATTGGGCATGCACTTTCAGAAGAGAAAGGTAAGAATTCATAGCTTGAATATGTGTGTTTGTCATAGAACAGGTAGAAAATGACCAGTCTATCTTCCATCTTGGAGTCTGTTAGTGGACCTTCACCCAGATTTGAGATGCTGCAATACAGGTTAACAGTGGAAAGAAGGAGACCAGCTTTATTTAGAAGCTAAAATCTTTGATACTCCTTCACTTACTGTGGGTGTGTAATCCTGAAGAAGTCAACTGTGTCTCAGTATCCCATCATGGTTCTGAGAAGTTAGCGTGTCATTGTGGGAAGCAGCCATTATGCCATCTACATAAGACTTGTCTTGAAGAAGAAGAAGAAGAGCCCTGTTAGCCTCCTTTGTTTGATGATTGTGAAGAACTGCCTTTTATGCTCAGAAGTCAGCAAAACTCATTCAAAGCTTTGCTGTTCCTTCCTTTCCACACTGAGAAGAATGGCTAGGGGAAGTGTTGTGGAGAGAAGAGCCTTCGCCTGTCTCATTGCATGGTTGAGTTCTGCTTTCAGCTCTGGAGTGAATAAGTGAGTGTTTGCAAATGCAGTTCTTGTTCATATTATTACCATTAGGTAAGCAGAAAAGAACTGTTTTGCCTTTTCTTAGCAGGCAGAGACTTACATTTTTAATATCTTCAGCAGGAGGGAGGTACAGTAAGTGCCACACACTCAAATAATTCTTAATGAAGCACACAGTGCCTTAGAATGGGTCCCTGCCTCCTGGGCAATGAGTAGAATATACAAATATGTTACTTCTTACTCAAATGGTAGTGATGCCCGTGTAGTGAATGTTGTTGAGAAAACTGCAGAGTCTACAGACTGACAGCTGTAATACCCATCACTGGAGGGGGGGGAATGACCACCCTCAAGTAGCCAAGAGCTACCTGAAAGGAGACCTTGCTCAAGTTATGAAGGCAAAGGGGCAGGATGAGGGTAGAGAGGTCGCAAGAAGTATAGTCAGTTGGAGGCTGATACAACTGCCCTGTATTGCAGTATTTTAAATGTGATGAAGTCTCTCATGCTAAAGATGATTAAGCTCCCGAAGACCATTTGTCAGGAATGTTAGAGAAATAACTACAATTGATATCTTCTTGCTTATAAAGTGGGGATACTCTCGGTTCAATTGCCAGGTGAGGGATTTAATCCTGCTACACCTAAAGAGGCTCTTCTGTTCATTAGAAGCTTCCAGGAAATCCAAATAGATTTTTAAACTTTACTGCACACTTTGTTATCTTGAAAATTTTGAAATAAATTGCACTCTAAAGGCACACCTTCAGAGACCCTGATTTCTGTATGGTGGAGTTCACCAGAACATCAAGATTTTTCTCAAAGCTCACTAGAAGTGATCTGAACAGGGATTTCAAGAGCCACTAAACCTTTATACTGGACAGCTAGGATTCCAGATAGATTCCAGCCTGACTCTGAGTGGACTAAGAGGAGATCATGTTAAGCTACTCTGACTTTCTTTTGGTTCCACATTTCTTACTTACTATGAAAAGAGGGGACGAACGTGCTTCTAAAGCACTTTTATCTATATTATCATTTCATCATGCTAGGGTAGGCCACCCTTAAGAGCTCATAGATTATGCAGAAAGCACTTACGGATCTTGTAACAATGTTTGAAAAGGGTTTTTTTTTTTTTTTCTGAGATGTAGGCATTGTCAGCAGTAATTCCTTTTCTCTGTTTTAATGGCAAAGCCTCCCCTGTATGAGGAAATTTTTATATCTCTCAGGAAGTGTGTGGCACCAACAGCCATTTGGACGGTGGTTTGTTTCAGTCGCCTTCCTTGTGAAACAGGCATCTGCCCTTTCTTCTGAACACACTGATGAAGGCTAAAGGCATCTTTTTAGCTTCTTCCCACAATTCCAGAAGCCACTCTGTTACTGGAGTGGGAGCCATCTGATGGATGGCTGGATGCTCTCCTTGGCAATTTGTATGTATGGCTGTCCTTGTCTGTTTTTTAGGGCTTGGTTGTCTTAGTGATTTGCTTAGGAAGAATGTTAGTAGCCTAGCCCTGGACATCCACCCTGTCTCATGGTCTTGACCTCAGTTCCAACCAATTTAGATCATGTCTCTTTGTCACTTTGCTCACCCAGCAGACAGGTGACGATGGGTACAGACTACAGCTCCAAGCTGCCCGGAGGACTCCAGTTATTAGTTTTTCTCAGAGATGTTGCTTGGATTACGTATGCTGGGGAGGTTTTATTTGCTGCTATTTGATGAGGGAGCAAATGATCACAGTAATGTATACTATTGTGAGGGAGAAAACATAATATTTTACAGGAGCAACATGAGCCAGCAATTTTAATTTTTGCTTCTGACTTCTGACTTAGAAGTAGAAGATAGGTTTGGAGATGCACTTTGTGGTTATTGGGATACCTCCTGAATTTCTAGTTTGAAAAACAAGGCGGTTCCCTGAGGGCACACTACCTGTGTGCATTTTGACATCAAGCCACCAGTTTGAGCATAGTCAACACAACGTAATCGGGAAAATTAGAAAACTTTGGATTACTTGTGAAAGAATTAACTGGTCTTTTCCCTATCTTAATGCTAAACCTGCATAGGGATGCATTAATGGTTTTGCAAATATTAGTGGGTCAGAGTGGGAAAGAAATGTTGTTTTTACATAATTATTTACTTATTTTTGATTGGGGAGGGCAACAAATCAATAAGGAGCACAGGACAGCATTTTAATGAACAAACCGCAGGAGGCAGCTTCACCAAGTTGTGAAAACTAGTCTCTCATTGTAGGAATTGGGTTGGGCCACCCATGGCCCCCCTTCTCAAACACAAATATTTTCATATAATAAAAGCCTGTTTCCTTATGCTTATAACCCAGCCTCCATTGCCGCGAAGCCACCATTTTAAAGGGATTTGTTGCAAGGACTCCTTCTAGCTTTGCAGGTCTTTAATCTCTCCAGCAGAAGAATCTTTCTGGGGTGTCACTCTGGGTGAGAGGGACGAGAAACACCCACTAGGACCCAACCCGGCAGCTTGTGGCTGAGCATGCGCTGAGAGTTTGTGCAGCTGGCCCTGGCTGCCGTGGCTGCCTCGTCCGGACTTGGCAAGGACTTGGGAGGGACAGCGGCGTTGGGAGGTGGCTTAGCAGAGACTTTCCAACGACTGCTGCCCGGGACTTTTTTTTTTTTTTTTTTTTTTCTTTTTCTCAGGAGTCAGCGACGGCGACGGCTGGGGAGAGGAAGACAAGGAAGCGTCTGCTGCTGGAGCCAGTGCAAACCTTTGACTCTCGGGGAGGAGCGTCTCTGCCCGGATGAGTGTCCGCCGTGTGTCCCCGACTGTCTTCAGACAGGAGCGCAGCTCGGACGGTGAGTGGCCACAAGTCCCACATCTCTCCTACCCGCGGTCCCGGCTGACTGCCCGAGTGGCTTCTGCGCTGCGCGGTGCGCCCTGCCGGGGGCGCGCGGCTACGGTGGCTTTGCCTGACTGCACAGGCTTTGTGCTCTGCAGGCAGCGGGACCTCAGGGTCGCGGTAGCACACGGGGACCCGAGGTTGGGGGCTGGGAGTGGTGGTGGTGTAGCGTGTAGTGAACGATAACTGGCCCGCATGGGCACAGCTGCACCAACCCTGGTTCCCCGATGTCCCCTCCCCGCCACCCCGCCCCAGGCTCATCCATTATTCCCGGACGACAAACAGCGTTTCTCACGTTCTCCCAAAGAAACCCTAGTCGCCGGGCGGGATCCCAGCTCCTCTCTGCGCCCCTTGTGGTCCCCCGAGTTCACACCCGAGCTGTGGGACACGGTGATGGGGTGGGGGCGCGGAGTTGGTGCCCAGGAGCTGCCCTGATGAGGAGGGCACTCAAGTGCTCCGGATCGAGAGGTGTGTGTGTGTGTGTGTGTGTGTGTGTGTGTGTGTGTGTGTGTGTG
>CAJQZJ010001969.1:16973082-16999801 GCA_907164525.1 Lophiomys imhausi
GTGTGTGTGTGTGTGTGTGTGTGTGTGTGTGTGTGTGTGTGTGTGTGTGTGTGTGTGTGTGTGTAAGGGGGATGGGAGGGGAGTAGCGGTGGAGCCTGTGGCAGGCATCTCCAGAGACTCAAAGGGTTTGTAACCTTTAGGACAGTTGCAAACAGAGTTGTCCCCCAGGAGGGAGTAAAGAAAGTCTCTTCAGAATGCTAAGGGCCATGCCACAGGTCCTCTGGGAACTAGTTTACTGTAAGTCTTCATTCATCCGGAGAATCAACCTTTTCTCTTGGCGGCAGGTGTTATCTGAAGCCACGGTAGAGCTTTTGTTCGCTTTAGGACTCTAACAAATGTGTTTCGATGAGGTGATGTCTCGAAAACACTAGGCTTGCGGATCCTGGGGACCCAGCTGAGGGCTGACAGAGTAGTAGGCTGGCAGAGAGGCGCACTTGCTGTGAAGTTAGTTCTCTGCTGTGCCCGCCCCTGCAGATCGCCTCTGCTCTGCCTGGACCGGTAGGATGTGGTGAGAGAGAGGATGGGGCTTCTCCCTCCGGAGACTCACAATGGCCAGAGAAGATTCCGTGAAGTGTTTGCGCTGCTTGCTCTATGCTCTCAACCTGCTCTTTTGGGTAAGTCTAACAGTTACACGATTCCAGCAGGCGGGGGTGGCTGGATCTGATTTTCTCCACCACCCGATAAGGCGCCAAAGGGCATGGCTCAGCATTAATTAACGACATGAGATCACATCCTCTGTTTTTCAGAGAAGTAAAATTTGACCTTCTTAGAATGCCTTTGATCTAGTTCGAGTTCCATCTGTAATTAGAAAAAAAAATCCGCTCCTGTATACAAGCGCCAGTAACATTAGACATGAAGCTAATCTAAGGATATAAATAAATGCACGTGCTTATACTGGTAGATAAGAGAGTTATGACATACTACTTGGGAACCGCTAGTTTGCAAGGATTTTAGATAACTGTGCAAGCCTTATATTGGTTTCTTTACTTCAACACCACAGCCTATAAAAATTTGCTGGGAAAACTGGTCTTAATATGTCTTTGGAAGAATTTATATCTAGATATCATATCAAAAGTCTGGATAGGTTTTTAAAGGGAATTCCATATAGTCTAAAAGGTGGTTTTTACATAACTATTTCAAAGTTGGGAGTGTTTGAGAAATTTTATGTATTCTTTTGGACCCCTCAAAAAAAAAAAGCTATTTAAGGAAACCAAATACATACAATTAAACAAGACAATGGAAATTATGCTGTATGAGTTAGTGACTCTTGATGCTTTATATCCATGCATAAGTTTTCAGGAAGCGTTACTATTATACTATTTATAATACTTATGGAAATATGAATATTAAAACTCTGAATGCTACTTCAGAAGGTCATCATGCTTAAGCAAGTTCCCTTTGCCACGTTTGTAGTCTTTCAATAATTTATAGTCAACATTCTGCTGGAAACTTTAGAGTGCAGTTTATTTCTCTGTCTGTCTGGCACTGGCCAGTCCCCTTAGTTCCCAACAAGTATTATATCTGGTCTCTAGAGGATAACATTTTTGTTAAATTGCTCCTTTAGGACTGACACTATTCTAAGATGACCAATTAGGTCTTTAGTTTGATATCCAAAATGACAACTTTTAAAAAAGTCAGTATGAAAATTAAAGCATTGAATAGTGACATTCACCACTTGGAAATAGAAAATCACTAATTGCTCTTAAATTTACACTCTTAAATTTAGAATTAAAGTGTACCTTTAATTCTAAAAGGGACTATTTTAAAGTTGTTCATGAAATCACCTATTGAGCTATCGGAACTTTGAGTTCTGTTTCTTCTAGATTGTGTAATTAATTATTACTCATATTGCTAGGTTTTCACTTGCCTACATTATGCTTTTTTAGTGATAGTTTAGTTACACTTTCTCTCTAAGGGACCTTTATGGAAGGTCTGGTTGAACTTCCTTTCTTTGTAAATCAGGAAGCTGAGAGCAAATTAAATGCCATGTCAAAGGCCAGCCATTCCAATGGTGGCGGTGCCTGGGACAGAACTCCGCTTTCTCCAACCTAGATGATGTCTTTATCATGCAGCCTTGGCTCCCTTCTGAACCTTGCCATTAACAAGATCTTTTCTTGCTCAATTAAAAAAAAATGAAAGTATTGGAAAATTTATATATTTTTCATTAGGAAAGATACTAAAATCATTCTGCAAAAGTATTGCTTTTCTTATTAATGGAATTTGCTTTAAAACTCCCCTCTTAACCATTTGCAGTCCCATTTATGCTACCAGGGACTGAAAAATGTTATTCTTTTTATTGTTATCCTGTCTTTCAACTTCCTGACTGTGAGGGTTTGTGACTTGTGTATTTATCTAGATTGCTACTCCTCTGTCTCCAGCCCTCTTCCTATCCACTCCAAATATCTCCTCTGTAACAATTCAGTGTGCTCTATAGTTTAATTTGTTTTAGACAGAAGTAACACATATTTAGAACTACCCACATGTGTAGTGTGGTACACATTCTGTTCACATTCATATACGTTCATGATTTTTCACTTCATTAGTGTTATAATTGAGTTAGTCATAAGAAATGAGATTGCTTATACACAATTAAATGTGATGACAGCAGCGAGACAATGGCAAAATGCAGCTAACATCCATAAAATTCTAAAGTACAAAGTAGCTCATATGCAGTTACTATATATTTACCAGGTAAATTTAGTGCCTTGGTTTTCTTTAAAAATGTAGTCTTTTAAATAGGAAAAGCTGTTCCTGTTTTTTTTTTTTTTTTTTTTTTTTAGAGGTGTTGTGAACATTCATAACAGTGGCACATAGTGCTGTCTGTTTAGAAGCGGTGTGGCCAGTGCAGTTACCACAATCTTGATAATCTCCTCAAGGAGACAAACAGGAAGTGGATTGTTGCTATTCCTGGCAGTAGGAGTGGTAATTATTATTGTCCTGATTAGAACTCCTGTTGCTGCCACCACTACTACTATGCTTTTGGTCCAGTAATCTTGATTCTACAGCTTAGAGATAGACATCAATATACACTATTATTTGTATGAAAGTATCTTTTTCTACTTTGTTAGGAATGCTGTGCTTTTCAATTTTGTCCAATCTGAAAACTTAAAGTATTTTGCTATAGTACTTTATTTTCTTAACTCTCCCAATACCAGTAAGAATGACCACCTGCATATATATATATATTTACACACATTTTTGATGCATTTCCTTTTGTGTTTCACATTCATTGCCTATTTTGTCCTTATTGTTACCATCATGCTTGTTGATTTCACATTTGTTGTACAGTAATGAAACACATTTTATAGTTTTTTAAATATTTTTTTTGTAGGTGGGTATATGTTCTTTTATAACACCAACATTTTTTGTCTTGGCTAAGGTTTCTTTTTCCATATAAACTTTAAGATTTTTAAAATTTTGTGTGTGTGTATGTGTGTGTGTGTGTGTGTGAGAGAGAGAGAGAGCTGTATGTAGGTCTGCTGATACTATGGCCTGTGGGTGAACATCACAAGTTGACTTTGTGGGGTCCCCTTCTTCCACCTGTATGCGAATTCAAAGTTTTGAACACAAGGATTAGACAAGCCTTTTCCGACTGAGATGTAGTGCCAGCCTTAAGTTGGTTTTCTTCCCTCTCATTCTGTTAAATATATCCACAGGGCCAGGCATGACATCCCATTCTTGCAGTCCTTGTTACAGGAAGGTCGATGAAGGAGGATTGTTATGAATTCAAGTCCAGCCTGGTTAGGTCTAGGCCAGCTCTTGGATGAATGACAAAATGCAACTTTGTTTCAAAAAGCAAAACCAACCACACATAAAGAACAACAACAAAATCACTAAAGTATTTGTTAAAATCTTATGAAATGATTATTCTAACTTTGGGAAACCTAGCAATGCCTTTTAGAGACAAAGCAAAAACATTCTTTCACCTCAGGGCAGCTTTCCACCCCTTTCTGATCCTGTTTCTAGGCATCTGCCTCCTCCCTACTCTCTTCACAGCCTCATAGAAGAGCTTCTTTCTCCTTCCTTCCTTTTGTAGATAAAGGCAGGAGTGCTCAGATGAGTTCAATAACTTTCTGGTAAGCGTCAGAACAGGATGTCCAAGCCCCAGTTTTGTTTATTTATCCATAAGTAGAAAAATGATACTGTCAGAAACAATGCTGAATGTATTCACAGTGATGTCAAGTATACATCCTTAGAACAGAAAAACTCCCTGTCCAACTGCTCATTCCAAGCCTTTTAGTGCTGACCTCTCAGTCCACAGAGTACACCTGAGTGAGCTGCTGAATTTCAGGCTCAGCTGCCCTGTGTGTGTGTTTGCTCACACAAGCATTTGTGTGTATCTCTCTGTGTGTGTGTGTGTGTGTGTGTGTGTGTGTGTGTGTGTGTGTGTATGCATGCGTGTGTGAGTGCACTGCAATTGAACTGAGGGTCTTGGACATGCCAGGCAAGGGCTTTGCCACTGAGTTACATGCCTAGCTCTCAACATGTTAATGAAGTTTCTCCATCATATAGTTATTCTGTGCCGTTCCCTTTCTTTACCAGCAGGAACAAGGGCTAACTTCTAGTTTTCATTGGAATTACAAGTAGGAAAAAAAAGATGTGGTCTCTAGATTGGATTTTTAAAATCAGACTTCACATCCTGAATAGGGAGCGGGGATTGTTCCTTTCTCTCATTTGCAAGTTGTTAGACCTTTCCTTGTTACTCATAGGATCACACATAGAACCTTCTAATTGCACATTTTAAATAGACATATTCATACCTTTTAAATGTTGTATTGACACTCAATCCCCTTCTCCACCACAGTGAGGTTTTTTTTTTTTTCTGCCAAAGGGAACAATGAATTCTAATTGAGAAAATATAGCCCATGCAATTTTTGTTTTGCTATTCTCAGAACTGAAAAATCTTTAATTATAAGTGTAGTTCTTGAGTATTTAAGTTTTGTAAGTATGTGTGCTGATGTGCTTAAGAGGAAACAATCCACAGGTCCTCATATCCCAATACGCTGCATTCTCTTCATTCCAGAGGAGCTGCTACTCTGACGTGGCAGCTATTGAGTGTCTTCCACATTATGAAGAAGCTTGGCCCTGCTGTAGTTGCATGGAGACAAACCACAGATTCTGGTTTTTAGTGTTTCATGAGTATTGTGCAATTGTGTGCAGATCAGCACGTAGGGGGTGGTGCTGGATCATTGCTGCTGGAAAGCCTTTTGAGATGATGCTTCTCACTGCCCAAGATGGTGGAAGGGTGGTGAGTTTCTTTATCTGAAGTATCACACTCTTCCTGTTCAAATGACATATTACATGAAAAAAACTGAAAGCTTTCTTTTGTTTTAAAAATGACTTCTGCAGCTTTCTAATGTGAGTGTCATTCTTTGGTGATATGGGCCTGTTATTATAAAGAAGAGTAAGTGCTTTTTTTTTTAATTTCTGAAAAGGGCAAGCACTTGTTATTTCACAAAATGTGTATTTGCTTATAATTTTCTAAAAGCATGCTACCGTTTCTGTAGTGTTTAACTCCCATTTTCACCTATCATATGAATATCATTGTTTTCTTACCATTTTAAAAGATACTAAGAGTGAGTTTCCCTAAGTAAACATGAAAATAGACTTAGAAAACCTAAAAGGTGAAAACAAAATCTTGTTCATTATTTAGGGATGGGTTACAGACAGATGAAGGAATTCTCCTTCTGTTCTCCAGCCACCAGCATCTGTCGTGAGATGGTTTCCTACCATACACCTTAAAAAGGTATACTCTTAGAAAGTGGGACTTTGCATCCCTAACAAAAAAAGTTACTTTGTCATATTAAAATATATCTTAAATAGATACTTTCAACTTTATGGTATGAATGGCTTTCTAGTTTTTTTTTTTTTTTTTAGACTCTTTCTAAGTGGTGGTGAAAAGTTCTGATTTTTGGAACTCTCTTAAAAATAAATTTTCACCATAAAAATTTTAATCAAGGCAAAGTGAACATTTAAAAAATACATTGTAGTTCAGCTGTCATAAGCTTAAGTCTGTGTGTACCTCAAGGGATGCTTTTGTGGAGTAGAAGGCAGAATCTGGATTTCATCCACTTCTACTGGAGACAGGAACATTGAGTCCCTCACTCATCCTACTGAATTCATTCAATGAATAACCGCAAGCTAGGACACAGAGACAGTAGAGTTGACTGAAGCTGACTCAAACTAGTGCAGAATGAAACATTCTACCTTTATTCCATGACCATATTCATTCTCTTGGAAACCAGAGTGATTTTGAGAATGAAGATTATTTCTCCACTAATTATGTCGGAACATCAGAGACTTAAAGGGGAGGCTCTCTGGTTCAGGGAAGGAAAGCCATAGTATGCAGGGAGAGATGATAACATATGAAAACTCTCATTTTGAACTGTTATTCTGAAGGATGCTACTGATTAAACCTTTTCTAATTAATGAGGTCTGTGCTTACATGCTTACATTATGACCATAAGTAGTTTCTCAGTCTTTTTTGGCCATTATTAACATTGTCTATTCTTTCAATACATTGATAAATAGTGTTATGTGTTTGTTCTCCTTTCTTTTGCAATCCACTCCTATAAGGGAAGCTGGGAAGGCATGCAGAGCAGGGATAGAGGTATCATGGGAACGTGTAGCTTTGGTCTTCAAACCAGCAAAAATTTATTTTACATTTAAGTAAATGTATAAAAAGACATGTTTGGAAAGAAGGAAAGCTCTTACTTCACTGTTAGTATCTTCAAGATGAGTAGATGAACATCCAGAAGCCTGACTTCTTTGTTGGAGCTCTCTTTGTGGAGACAGAATTGTAACTAAGATCTAGACCTCACTGACATTCTATCCTTGCTAACAAATTGGACACACAAAGGAAACATTCAAGAAGGTAGTTTTAGATGTCTTTCATTCTTGAAGAGAATCTGTGCCACTGTCCTGTTCTGAGACTGTCATTTATGCTAACAGTGGAAGGATTTAAAAGCTTTGCCTTTGGCATGACCTAGTTTGTGCAAACTCTAGGTGTATGTTTCAGAACACAGACTGGAAAACACTCACACAGTTCTGATTTACAAAACAACTTGATTTAACACTCCCACCCTCCATAATGAGATTCAGGAGAAACGAGACAGTGCTCTCAATGGAGCAAAGTTCACATTTCTAATTATTGGTTGAGAGCTAGCACTTCACCAGACAGGATGTAGTAAATGTCAAATGCATACCTGTGAAACAGTACTTGTATTATTTTTCTACATATCTCCTTGATGATTACGTAACATGTGATAGTACTGAAGATCATGAATAACAGGTGAATAAGTATATCCCAGATTTGATCCTTATGTAGCAAATTCATAAATTAGAGTATGATATACCCCATAAATATATATAGCATTTTTTATGCCTGGTCAAAAATAGGAAATATACGTGTAAAACAAATAGAAATTAATTTGGTCAATTCACAGAAAATCTGACTTAGCTAGGAGTGTGTGTCATTCCTGTAAGTTATGCTTCTAGTTACATAATGCGAGGAAGACTTAATGAAGTGATTCAGTCTCGTTTTGGTTTAGTTTCACAGTGTAGCCATATTCTGTTTGTGCCTCCTGTTAATACCTTCTCAGCCTCAGAGATTGTTTCCAGGCAGTTAAGGCATTCATTTTCAAAGTCGCTTGTTTACTGTGGTAGAAGGCTTGTGTTGATATTTACTTTGACTAGTGTTCCAGGTATAACTGTAACATTTGGTAGACACCTCTCAGGAGAACATAGTGAGACAGGGTAGAATGTAAAGTTTAAAGTATTTCTCTATACTAGTTTCTCACCTGCATTGTAAACCATGTTGTTATTTGGCCAGTATCCCCCTACAGAAGATTTCCTGCAAGTGGAAGTTTAGTTCTTGTTAAAGCATCTGATTTTGCTAAACATCTCTAATACTCAGCTTGTTTAACGAGTAGAAAACGTTTCCATTTAGTTTGGTTCTTTTCCCATTCACTCCTTTAACCAGTATTAGGCCCTTCTACTGAGTAAATACTCTTCTAAGGGGGTAGGTCAAACAGGAAATGAGATGGAACCCCCGCCCTCCATCCAGGGCTGTACAGAGAGCATTCAGTGCTGTGGTAAAGAGAGAGCCTAGAGGTAATCTTTCCACTCTAACCAATGTTTTGGCTGGTGTCCAAGGAGAAGTGGAGGTTGGTTACTCTGTTCCTGAGGACTGGACTGCAGAGCAGGGTAGTGTTCCCTGCAGAGGTAACTGCAGAAGCAGCCATGGGACCTTGGGAGTTGCGTAGGGTGCCCTTTGCAAGGACTTCCATCATTCTTCAACTATGGGAAGGAACTGTCAGTACCCAGGATCCAGGAACTAGATTAAAGAGCGAGTAAGAGGACCTTATGTGACCTCCTCAGGCTATCAGACATAATTCACTAGTAGGGGGATAAGGGACGAGGAAGTAGGAGTTAGGAAATAACACAGGGACTTCTATGTGCTGAAGAGTGCTTGATACTGTACATTGGCAGTGGAGTCTGTGAACTGCAGAGAGATCTTATAAAGATGATTGCTACATCCTGGCAACAGTGGATCAGGGGGCTTGAACTGGCCTGAAGCAGCAGGAAATGGGGAGGGATTTGCCAGAGGCCTCTCAGGAACCGAGCAAAAGATTCAAAAGTAATTAAATGTCCAGCAAGGAAGAGGGAGAGGTTCAGGCTGTCTGCCAAATTGCCACTTGATGTGATTGAAGGGTTCACTATTTCTTTCACTAGGCTTGTAAACACTGTGAGGGGGACAAAAGGCTTTGAGAAGAGTACAGCTGGGACTGGTTTTAGACATGCTAAGATTGAGAATGGCAGCCACCAGCTCTGTGTGCTGTCCACTCAGTAGACCTTCACATATCAGGTGATTCCATTCCTGAACTGATTTAGAAACAATCTAGACTCTTACATTTAGGTAGAAGAGAAACTCTTATGTTAAAAGTGATATGTGATAATAATAGGTAATATATTTTGGTCCACTTCATCATAAGAATCTTTTATAAAGTAGATTTTTTTAAATGATGGTCTAAATGTGAAAAACAAAACAAAACAAAACAAAACTGAGACCAAGGAAAGACTAAATGTCAGGCCAAAAGTCATCAGTTCAGAAGGTATAGAGCTGGGATTCCTATCTGGAGTTCAGAGTTCAATGGCTTGCTATTGTCACTGTGGTCCTGGACTTATGCCTTCAGGTGGCTTCCAAGGCTGTTTTCTGACCCTTGCCTGCTTGTTCATTCCCACCCCAAGCAATTTTCCTCTCCTGAACATATCATGATGTTTTCCACTCTGGAACTTTTGTTCTTCTTTTGACTGGAAAGTTCTTCTTATCCTTTTCCTTCTCAATTAACCTGAAATTGCTCTTCGGATCTCAGCTGCCTTAGGGAAGTCCCTTTGACCCTGTGGATTAGGTCAGACAGTACAAAAGGACTTGTCAAAGAGTCTTGTACTATTTCCTTCCTGCATTTGGTATGGTTTGCAGTTGCCCATTCACACTTCTGATCTATTGGTAATGTGTGTCCTCTTCCCTTGGTTAGTTGCATCGTGGAGATAGTGTCGGTTTCTTCTCATTAGTTTCTCCAGCACATACCTCAGTACCTGGCCAAGATCAATGTGGATGTTTTGAATGAAATAATGACTTCAAATCCGAGGCTTTATTCATTTTACCATTTAATAAATGTCTTGAAGCATACAGTTCAAGTGAAATTCATTTCTTCTTTTTTACTTTTTGTTCTTTTTTTTCTTTCTTTTTTCCCCTTAATTTTCTTTCTTTTTATTTGTTTGCTGTAAGTGGAAGAACTGTGCCTAATGACAACCACTGTTAATGAAGTCTCAGGGTTGAAAGGGGACTAAGAAACACAAGGATGAGAGTTGGAGCTGCCAGAGAAAGGGGCGGATATGATCAAAACGCACTGTACTCAAGAAGTAAATTCTCAAAATGATTTAAAAGAAAACAAGAAAGAAACTCAAGGGTGGAGATGCCAAAATCACTTATTACTTTGTAGCACAATAAAAGGGTTACTTGCAACTGTAAAAATAGTTTAAAATAATGAAATATTCTGTCGCTGTGACATTTATAAGGTAACCCACATACAAGCATGTAGATGTGAATGAAAGTTGTGGAATGCAGATTTGTAAACAGGTAATAGGATGGTGAATTCATTCACTGACTTTCCAGCAGAGAGACATGTTTCATGGCTTGGAGCATGTGAGCTCTTCTTGGAGGCTTTATCTAGAAAGCCTGTCACAGTCCGTGCTGGCATCAGCCCAGACTCATGCCCAGCTTGGATAACCATTCTGTCAGCATTAAAGCTGAAATAACTGATGTTCATCAAAATACCAGCAATGTTAAAAATCAGGCTAGTCGAGTTTCTTGAGTGTTAGACTATATTTAAGAAAACAAAGGCACATTTTGAAAAGATTTCAGATAAAATAGGGAAAATCTTCAGAACTCAGGAGCCAACTTTCTCTTTTTACAATAGGTTTCCAGGCAGAGTCATTATCAGCATGTTTTAGGTAGTTTTTTCCCTTACATTTTTGAGTTATGAGAATTTTAAAACATATTTCAACTTGAAAGGACTATAATTATCCCCGTTTCCTCATTGCTCAGTGTCAGTAGTTGCCAACACAACCTGCTTCAATTTCAGCTAACCTTCCTTGCAGGGCATGGTTATTTATTACTGTCTCTCAGTAGTCATTTAATTTTATCTACAATTCACAATAGATCTACAGAAAGTAAGGAACCTTTAAAAAATAAATTGAATTTGTATACATACATAAAATAATAGTCAAGTTCTTAGTATTTTTAAACATCTAGTCCATGCTAAAATTTCTCCAGTCATATGCAAATATTTTTTGCAATTGATTTGATTGAATCAAGTTTCAAAGCAGGCCAACATATTACATTGGAAATCTCTTTATTTATTTTTAATTTTTAAGAACTTCCTTTAAAAAATTATTTCATTATCTATTTTTTAAAATCAAAGAAACAAGCTTCTTTTTGTTGTGAAATAATCTCATGCTCTTGATTTTATTTGCTGTATCCCAGAGGTGGTAATTAAAGCTATACCGTGTATTTTGTTCCCATAAGCTGATAGAGTTGGATGCTTCATTGGGTTCAAGTTTGATTTTTTTTTATGAAATCCTTTATATATATTTCTGGGTACTGCTGATTGTTCAAATTGTGAGACCTACAATGTCTGATTGCCTGGTATTGAGCTAAATGGGTTGGGTGGGTCTGGTATCTGCAGTCTAGTGTTTCCATTCTACATACCTCTCTCAGCCTTTTGCTGGTGTAGTGATCTTCAGCCCTGCTGATGCATTGGAACATCTGTGGAACTTACATTTATGATGTTTTGTTGCTACTCCAAGAGTTGGTTCACTGTGAGCTCAGGAAATGTTTGAGTCCTAGGTGACTCTAATGAACAGACAAGACTGAGAATCTCTGATCTGCTAATTTTGTCTGGCACTGAAGAATTTCTTGTATAACTTCAATATTTCAGGAGAGGTTGGTAAATGGTGTTACTAAAGTATGTAATGGCTGCATGCATGACTGGGGATTCTGCTATTAAAAATTTCGTTCAATCTTTGGTTCTGCCTTTTTTCATATAGGAAAAACAGAATAAAAATAAATAAGAGATTCATATTGGTTTCTGAATAATGATCTGAATGCCCATCATGCTATAATGGTCATCACTGATTTTCAAACATATTGATGTTTCAAACCATTACATTTATTTTTATTACTATTATCTAATGTTAACTTTGTTGGAATTTTAGTAACTAGAAACTGAGTTGGTTTTTTTTTTTTAATTTTTGGTAGCTCCTGTGACCATTTTGACAATAATTGTTCAGTAACCATATTTAATTGCTTTATCCTTTTAAGGATGATAGTTCATCTTATACATTCAAAAAATTGAATTGTTGATAGGAAATTTATGAACTGAACTTGCACTCACCAACTTAAGAGTTTACTTGTTTCTATTCTGTTTCCAGATATTCTATTTAGTGGGGATATATAATTAACAAATGGATTAGTCAGATATTTATAGTTCCAGCAAAATTCAACAGAAACCCAATAGGTAATTAGGAAAACCATGAAAATTATATAACAAATCCTCCATTTAAGGTTGTTATTAATCTTGAAGTGAATGCTGCAGAACTCTCTGGTAACAAGTTTGTTTGTTTATCTCTTTCTCTTTAGTTAATGTCCATCAGTGTCTTGGCAGTTTCTGCTTGGATGAGGGACTACCTGAATAATGTTTTGACTTTAACTGCAGAAACAAGGTAGGTTTTGTTATTGCCTGTTGGATTATTGATCTCTCCAGATCTCAGTTTTTAAAAACCTTTGCTCTGAGATGCTCATTGGTGATTCTCCTCCATCATCATCCCGTGGAACACTTATTCCTGTACCAGCAACTTATTTTCTGGAATTTATATACTTTTTCACATTCTCATTAAGGAATTGCCATCAATCCTGCAGGAAGGACATCAGGTAACAGTTCATTTACATGGAGATTTATGGGCATATTAATGCATCAGTTGTCTGATTAGTCCTTTTCTCTAAGCAGAGAATGCAATATATCCCACTTTGAGTCATAGTAAGGATCGAGTGAGAAGACATGTTTTTGTAAAGTCCTTAATCCAATATAGCTTATAAGCAGTGAGTAATGGCTGTTTCATTATCACCCCTAAGGCAGTCTCTGGTTAATGATTACATATGTCCTAGCAAAAAGTCTTCTCTTTACCTTCTCTTGTGGTTATCTTCAAATTCCCTATGCATTCCTGCTTTCCTCACATTAGAAAATGATTAGTTTGACTGTGTGTCTCAGCATCTGTTTTGATCTGCTACTGGGTGGAATTTCTCTTAAGATAGTTATGCCAGGTTCCTGTCTTTTTGGGTCTATGGGTCATATGATCGTTATGCTGTACTATATGTCTAATATCCAGTTATAAATGAACACATGCCATGTATATCTTTCTGGGTCTGTGTTAGCTCACTCAGGAAGAGCTTTTCTAGTTCTGTACAATTGGCTGCAAATTGCATGATTTCTTTGTTTCTGATAGCTGAATAAATGTATGTATAACATGAGTTCCATTGTGTAAATGTACCACAGTTTTTTTTTTTTAATCCATTCTTTGGTTGAAGGGCATCTGGGTTGTTTCCAGTTTCTAGCTATTATGAATAAAGCTGCTATAAACATAGTGGAGCCGATATCCTTGTGGTTTCGTTTTGAATCTTTTGGTTATAAGCCCAGGAGTGGTATGGCTGGGTCTTGAGGTAGAGCTATTCCAAGTTTTCTGAGATATCACCAGACTGATTTCCATAGTGGTTGTACAAGTTTGCACTCTCACCAGCAATGGAATAGTGTTCCCCTTTCTCCACATCCTCACCAGCATGTGCTATCACTTGAGTTTTTGATCTTAGCCATTCTGACCTGTGTGAGATGGGATCTCACAGTGCTTTTGAGTTGTATTTCCCTGATGACTAAGAATGTTGAACATTTCTTCAAGTGTCACTTGGCCATTAGAGATTCCTCTTTTATGAATTCTCAGGTTAGCGTCAAACATTAGGTGGAACTCTGGGGGGCCCTATATAAGAGAGGGAGGAGGAATAGAGACACCTAGAGGGGTTGAGATCAATACATGAAGACCAACAGAACCAACCAACCTAGGCCCCTAGAAGATTACAGAGACTGAAACACTAGCAAGAAAAAGAAGAAAAAAGCTTAGACTAGACCTAGACCCCCCCCCCATACAAATATAGATGATAGGCAACTTGGTCTTCCCACAGATCCCTTAGCAAGTGTTGGGGAGGTCTCAATCATGGACATTGTTACCTGTTAGTGGGATATTTTACTCTAGCTGAGCTGCCATGGTGGGCCCCAGAGCAAGCAGAAACTCTTATCTAATGTGACTGATGAACTGAGGGGGGGCTGATATATGGGGGATCCCCTCACCAGAGGAGAGGGATAGGAGGAAGAGGGGGGTAGAGGGTGGGAGGGCAAAACCAGGAGGAGAGGAGGGATGGGGCTGTGATTGATATGTAACTTGAATTAATAAATAAATGTTAAAAAAGGAAAATGATTAGATACCAGAGATAAGGAAAGTGCTATATAGACTCCAAGATCAGAGAAGAAGGCAATTCCTCTCTGGTGAGACCTAGTGTAATTCACTTAGGCTGGGTATTTGGAGCATATATTTAAAATGTACTGGGGTAGAAATGCTTCTACTTACACAAAAATGTCACAAAACTAAAACATAGGTAAAGCGAGTCATAGACACAAAGTACAGTGCTTTTGAAAATATCAACAAAAGCCAGTAGCTTCTGAAGGATAACAATTTGGAGAGCCAGAGGTCAGCACAGCATTTGTTCAGTGCCTGGGGTCTGAGGAGCATTTTGATGATTTTGACAACGCTTTATTTATCTTGTGATATGATCTTCTTCTCTTAGGGTAGAAGAGGCCGTCATCTTGACTTACTTCCCTGTGGTTCACCCGGTCATGATTGCTGTTTGCTGTTTCCTGATCATCGTAGGAATGTTGGGATATTGTGGAACGGTGAAAAGAAATCTGTTGCTTCTTGCATGGGTACAGTGTTTATACCTTCTCTTTATTATACTTAAAGCATCATATGATAATGCAGTTTTATGAACCCATAACTGCATTGGCAACTCTAAGAGGTGGTCATTAATCAGCATCGTGTGAGAAGTGACATTTCTTTCCTTAAGAGATGATTTTGGTACAGTTAGTTGCTATATTTGCACGATAAGGAAGGGAGATACATATTCTATTTAATTATTTCATTCTGGCTCTGTTTTGACATTTTCATTTGCAAATAATTTTTTAGTAGCATAGACCTTCAGGTCCTCAGGCCTTCAGGACCAGAGTTTTCATAATGGAAACTTTCCTCTTTTAAACAACCCACCTGGCTACCCTATTTAGAAATTCAGATACTGAGATGATATAGAAAATGTATTGTAATTCTATGCTGTCTTATTTGGTCTAGTATATACTGTTTTGTTTCTTTAAAAAAAACTTTGGAAGAAGTTAATAATTTCTTAAATTGATTTTCCTCCTTCAGCTTCTATAATTTATCTTATAAATAAAAATTGCTAAACCTTTAAAATTATAAATGACAGTCAATTAAAATAGTTTACTTGTAGATTTCTAGAAGAATACCGACAGCGACATTTCAGGGCCACCAGACAGGGAGTAAGCCTGCTAACATATAAATTGAGGAGGCCATGTGGGACTCCAGAAAAATTAATTCCTCTACTATGATCCTTTCTTTGTTAACAGTCTCAAAATGAGTAGTTTTCTGGTGAATTGGATCGTTGGGCAGAATAAAAGAACCACTTTTTAGCACTTTGAGTGTTTCCATAGGGCAAGCACTCCTTGCATGGCTTATTTCAAGTTACCAACCATTTTTACCATTGCTAAAAATGAGCTGTGCTCTCAACTCCCAGTGGTCCATCCCTCACAACCAATATGTATCTTCTGTTTCTCAAGCAGTTTATCCCTCAACTTCCTCCCTAAGCTCCCGTTGCCATAGCCAGTTCCTTTGGGTGCTGTTTCTGTAACCCCAGGAACTCAGCTCCCTTCTCTGCTCTTATTTGAATTGCTCTTGTACAAGCTCATAGGACACAGAGCTTTCTGCCTCCACTATTGCCCACTCTAACCCAGAGTAGTTCAGTCAAGCCAATACAACTATGATTATATCAGTATTGCTATGCTCTAAGACTTTGATAGTCTCCCCATTGGGTAGTGAAGTTTTACAGGCATCTGGAACTTGAATCAAGCCCTTCTATAGCCAAGCCTTCATCTGCCAGTTTAAGCCCTCTTACCTACTTCATTATTCTCTAGTTAGGGTATATTTCCTGATCTCTGGTCAGTTTTTCTTCTTTTTTTTTTCCCTGATTTTTTTCTTGCTATTTCCTTAAGAATATTTCTCTTAATACTTCTGTCTAGCTACTACCATTCCATCAAGACTTATTTGAAATGTTGTCTCCTAGAATAATATTGACAACAATGAGAAAAGTACTAGGTAATATTTCTAAGATGCTTCTCATGTCAGACACTGTAGAGTTTTACCCAATGATTGCTATATGAATATTCTTGCATGAACTGATCAACTTTATTCTTCCTACAACTCTGAGATAGGTACTATTGTTGTCAGATAATGTAGATGAATCGAGATTACAGAGCTGTCCAGTGGCTGCTCAGATTCTACAGCGCTATTAAATAAAGAATCTGCTACTCAGACCACAGCAGCTCAGTTCAGATAACTTGTATTTTTCTAAATAAACATCTACTTTTCCTAAGTTCCTTGTAATGTGTGTTGCAGCATAAAACATTTTTGCTGTCATTGCTGACCTCAATCATGACAGCAATCATCCCTCAACTGAATGTTAAATGAAGCTCAGAGAAGTTACTAACCGGCCCATGGTCACTGAAAGGTGAAGACAATGGCTGTGATTCAGCCAGACCTCAGTGATTCTGAGTGCCAAGGCCAATTCTCTCCGGGCCTTTTCTCTAACTTGGAATTCCAATGAGTTTCACTTCTTATAAATTTCTTACTATGTAAAATAGGTCAAAACTACCGTACTTTGAGTAACCATTCACCTTTCCTGTTGTTTTAATAAATGCTTATTAAATACAGTTACAGGCATGAAATCAGAATGGTGAGAGAGTAACCAGCACATTAGGCTAAGATGGTCCCTGGGAGAGAGTGAGAGCAGATGGATGAGCTTGGCTCTTGGGAAGGTTTAGATTACAAAGAGGAGGGCTTGGTTAAGGGGAGTTAAGTCGGTGCAGAATGGGACACTGTTAGGTCTTGGGTAAATATTTGTGAAGCAATCCTCATGGCTTCCTCTTTTATGTTTCTTTGCCTTTTATCCTAATTGGAAAAAAAAGAAGGTTCATTTCTTTTTATTTTAGATACAAATATTTACGTATGCAAGATGAGTTTCTCCAATTTGTCCATTTCCCTGTATTAGGGCTATTTCAGTATTAAGATTTATAAACCAGATTACTATATAAAAAAGCTATTTTTGATTTGTTTTATTTTTCAAAACAATTGTTATTTTTGATAGCTGATGTGTCTTTTGAATGTTTATGAAAATAGTACCTTCAGTGAGACTGCAGTACCATTCAAGTAAAGTAAAAGTGTCATTATCCAACAGTCCAGTTAAAAAAAAATTATAGGGTCTCTTTCCAAACAGATCCTTATAACTAAGCTGCCCCTGCCATGTTACACCTCCAAGAAATTCACCAAAACAAACTAAAATAAATTGTCCATAAGCAAATAGGCTACCTACTAAAAACTTGGGATGAATGATCATTTATATGACCCTTGTATTAAATTATTGGTTTACAGATGCAAAGGGCTAAAACATCCCCATTTAAGGTACTCAATTAAGACACAAAATGCTCAATTAAATTTAAGATAAATGCCTTCATGTGAGCATATGCAAAGCTTCATGTGCAAAGCTCAGAATATACATGTACCAAAAATATTATTATGAGAGATTTAAATGAGTATTCTATATATTTTTAATGAATCTAGCCACCCTGTTCCAATTAGATATGGTTCTCCCTCCTTTTCATTCTGTTGCTGGAGATAAAACTCATGGTGTTGTATGTGTCATCCATGCTACAACCTAACCTAGATTTGATCTTAGTAAGTATGAAACTCTCACAGAACAAGAACACATCTTTATATTTGCTTTTAAAAAAGATTTGTTTTTATGTGTATGAGTGTTTGACGCCAGGTATATATGTGTACCATGTGTGTACCTTGTACTTGGAAAGGTCAGAAGAGGGCACTGGATTCCCTGGAACTGGAGTTACAATCTTGGAGCAAAACCCAGGTCCTCTCTGTAAGAATAGCAAGTGCTCTTAACCACAGTTATCTCTCCAACCCCAGAAACATATATTCCTATGAACAGATTAAGAGTAATTAAATTCTAATTACAATGAGAGCATTTTCATTTCCTCATAGGTCAGAAATGATTGGGAAAAGAAACTTGAACATGCAGTGCTTTTCAAAGCAGTTTCGGTAGCACAAATTCCTTCAATCTTTCAAAGAGAAATTGAAGCTAAATGGAAATTGGTTTTAAGCATTAGATAGGTACTCCCCAAGGCTTTAGCGGTAGACTAAATGAAATTCATTTGTTATTGTAGTTCTGCTCCACTATTAAGGCAGACATTAGCAAAGCTGTGCAAGCTCAGGGGGAATGTAAACAGACTAACACACACACACATACCGAGTCCACAGCAGCTGAATGTGACCGTTACATCGCCATTGCGCTGAATGGAAGGCTAATAATGTTCCTGCTCCCCTGTCAGCACCTGATAGGCAGTCAGGTGCTGGTCAGAAACGAAGCTGGTGGACATGAGGAAGCCCTGTGGATTCTTTCAGAGAAGGTTGTTTTTCAATGTATTCACATCAGATAATTTGCATAAGACAATTGAGGTTGTGGAAGCATTTCAAACACTTTCTTAAAATTTGCAAATATTGAATCAGCTCTGAACAATTTCTTTTGTAGAAATCAAAGAAATCTTCAACAACCTTGGGATAGCTTTTTTTTTTCTCATTGTCTTTGTTTAAAATCATATTATAAAGCTGGGTGATGGTGATGCACACCTTTAATCCCAGCACTTGGGAAGCAGAGGCAAGTGGATCTCTTGAGTTCAAGCCCAGCCTAGTCTACAGATCGAGTTCCAGCATAGGCAGGGCTAAACAGAAATGTTGTCTCAAAAAAAAAATATATATATATAAAATCAATATATCTTTATGTAGTAATAAACTGCATACAAACCCTTGGTTTAAAATTTTCTTTTAGGTAGTGGTATATTTTAAAGTTACAAAGCTATTCATAAGTTATCAACTTAAAATGAACTATGAGGTACAATATTTTTTGCCTGGTTTGTTGTTTTGGGTTGTTAGGCTCTAGGTCCCCTGTGTCATTTTTGACATGATCAGCATCCGTCAAGTTTTATCCTCACCTTCTCAGAAAATATTCATGATGATTAGCTTTGGGTAGGCTAGTTACAGAACAGTAAAAGTACCATGCTTGAAGACACAGCTGGAAGTGGTGTGGTTAGCATTCCAATGTGTGCAAAGCCCATGCATGTAAGGTTACAATACACCTGATGAGCTACACTGGTCATGTTCCTTTAACACCTAGCTGCACACTGTTTATTGCTCCTACCCACTTCGTCTTTTTAAGAATACCATCTCTATATTTTACTAAGACTTTTTAGCACAGTTATTGTCTCTAATCCTCTCAAACGATCAAACAGATTCTCTTCTTTCTCCCTCCTTCCTTTTGTCCTTTTCTCTCCTTTTCCTCCTTAACCTTATGCACCGAGTTTGCAGCCTGTTTTATGCATTTCAGAGACAATGATGAAAGGGATAGAAAGAATGTAACAAAATGAGCCTATTAAATTTATAAGTAAACTACTGTGGGAATCTGGAATCAGAAGCAGTGGAGACTCCCTCAAAATTTGTTCAAAGGACAGTGACTTTGCTGGGTATTGAAAATGCATTAGGATTTTTCTGGTGGAGAATGGAAGGAGGGGGATTTAGGGCCATGTGAACAGTGTGGCAGATGAAGAGTCAGCATGGCAGGTTGAGGAATTCGGTATATAAGTCTTTGTAGGAGTGCCTACACTCCTACTTTTGATTCCAGAGAGCTACTGGCTATAAAGAGAGCTAGTGAGAATTTCCAGTACGGGATGAAATGTTTCATGTTTAGAGTAGAAGACAATAAAAACCCTGGTCATGTATTTGTGCATGCACAAGAACCAATGGCCTGTTCCTTGACTGTTTCTGATCCTCATGGTGTCTCTGTCTAAAACTGTATCCCAAGGAAGCATATAAGCAGACACATTTGAAGGAAATGTAGGAATAGAGACTAGGCCCCAAGAAAAGTGCCTAAGACTCACAGCCATGGTGTTGGGCATTTGGGAGAAGCCTGTGAGTACTCCTTGGCTCTTTTGATTATTTCAAAGATTGAAGAGTCAATGGCTCTCATTTTTATATCCTGATTTGTGCATCATTTATATGTTTTCAATCATAGTGAGCAGATGGGACTTTGCAACATCCTGTTTCCTAATATGTTTGAGATACTTTTAGTTAGAGATAAGCCTATATCCATTGACTTAGTGACCCTCTGAGGGTATGCAAAGTTTAAAGCTCGTGTCTGTGTGGTGCCACCTCATCAGCCTACCTTTGAATGCTGTTCACCTCTCCTGCTCCATGTGTTGAGCAAGGCATCTATTGTAAAATGTTCCTGCTCTCTCACCTGCTTCCACAGTCCTATTTTTCTGGATTTCTTTGGTGAACATCAAGAGGTAGCTATTCATTTAAAATCATGTAGCTCTTTAAATGACTCAAGAGAAACCACCTGTATTGCAGAGTCTTAAAATCAGGGAAAGTAATGAAGGTAAAACATGAGAAAATTAAGTCCTGTAAATCAATGAATGTTAGGGTAGTGTTAAGTATTGTAAATGTTAATTAATTGGTCCTACTTGCTGTCTGTTACTTACATTGACTCTGATTGGTTAAATAAAATGTCGAGGCCTGAGATTGGGCAAAGACAGAGAAAGGTGGGACTTCCTAGGATTAGAACAGGAAGCCTGCACTTTAGACAGAGGATTCAACATTCTAGCCAGCAGCAGGAAGAAAAGTATTCCAGCCAGCAACAGGGGTAAGGAGGCACACACCATGGGTTAGAGAAAAGAACCTCATTCCACATGGCCAGGAACATTGGCATATCATGGAGAATAGCAGTCCAAGGGGATGTATGTATATATGGGGTCATATTTGGGTAATAGAATTAAGAGCTAGCTTAGATGGGCTAGGAATGCACAATTCAGGCCAAGGCTTGGAAAAAACCATGCGGTGTCTGTGTGCTCATTTATAAGGTCTGGATAAGAATTAACGGCTGTCCAACCAATTTGATGTAAATACTCTTAAACAATTTAATTAATTATTTCTACAAATGTCACCCAACCCAACATAATTTAATTAATTTTTAATTTTATTTTACATATGGCAATTTAATTAATTAATGTAGTTATTAGTAAGTATAAATTGTAATATTAGGCTGGCAGCATAGCTGGTGGCTTGGCAGAGGAGCAGGCGGCCTGGCCCAAGTGCCTTAACCGGTTGCCTAACTTATCCTTGAGAAAGAGCCCCGGGACCAAAGGTGGCCTACACCACCTATAACCTAAACTCTGTTAATTAATATAAGTTGTTATATTAGGCCGGTAGAATTACTGGTGGCTTGGCCGGAGATTCGCCTGGGCTAAAGGGGAGTCTGGGAATCCAACATCCCAGGACTGCTTGGACTGAGGGCATATAAGCAGCTGCAGTCTTCTCCCCAATAATTAAACACACCAAGACCTTTTAATATTTTAACACTTAACTCTTAGCTGGGCAGACTCTCAATTAGCTACTCTAAGTTAACCTGGATCGGATCACCTAATTCCAAACCACTATGTGCCTGCGAGTACCTTCCAGCAATTCTCCAGTCATCTGTCTCCTTCTGTGTCTCCCGGCGGAAAGAGAGAGTGTGTTTGTGTGTGCCCAGAGTTCCTGGTCTGATCTCAGGAAGTCCCGCCTTCTTATACTCTTTCTGCCCAGCTAATTGACCATAAGCGACTTTTATTAACCAATCAAGAGAATGCCTCAGAACGGGCGGTATCCGGATCTCAGCATTGAATTCAATGTATCAGAAACAATATTAGACCTTCCCTCAAGAAATGAATAAACTAACTTTCTAATAAACTGCCTAATGGCCAATGATATTAACTACTCAGTAATATTGTGAATGCAAAACCATTTATAAATTAAATTTGTAAAGATTAGAAACCATATGCCTTTATTCCTTGACAGATAAAAAGTGATAGCAGGCCCTGATTATGTGTTTGTAGGTTAAGATGAATCTTAGCAGCTCAAATGACAAGAGTAATTTATTTCAATTTTAAATATGGAAATAATATAATTGTACTCCTCTATTAATATAGTTGTACCTATCTATTAAGCAATGCATAGAATTACTCTAAAATAAATGGCCATTCTTTTATTTTCTTTAGATTGTCATTACTTCTGTTTTAAAGCTTTAGTGGCTGGAAACTGGAAATTTGCTTAAAATAATTGGACCTGTGAAGATGTAGAAACGGGGTCTTCAAGAGTATCAGAAGTTTTGTTAGATTATACATGATGATTTAAGGATTATTTGTAAATAAGCAAAACTATGAATAATTTCAGTATCTCTCAGGTAACACCCTCTTTAGGCATTTCACAATTTAACGTTCTGTTTTGGCTTTTGCACCACTGAATTTGAAGCATGGACTGAACTCTTAATGGGATAATTAGACACTTGTCTTTTATAATGAAAATATTTTAATTCCATAAACTTCCTGTGTGTGACTAAAAATTACTTTGGAAGAACTCTGAGGAGCAATTGTCTTGTTCCATGGAGGGTATTTAGTAGACACACACAAGAACATGTCTACAGTGAGGCCCGAGGACTCAGGACAAAGACAGGCGCTGGTGGGAAACAGTGGGCAGAGGCAGAGCAGTGCCTACCATGGCCCTTGCAGGGAGCAGCGGACTTCTGAGAAACAAAAATGTTAGCATACAAAACAAGTCTAGTGACATTAAGAAGTTTCTGATGGCTAGGAGCATGGCACACGTGTGCCACAGGGTAGGTCTATACCAGGTACAGCTGAGGAGGGAAGTGTGAGCTGGCCTTGGGTTAAAGACTGATGGTCCTGAATGACACATGCTTGATAGGCAGTTTGAAACTTTTAAACAGAAGAGCGATGCCCTCTGGCTCATCCTTAGGACATATCCCTGGCAGCAATGAGTGCTCTTAGTTACTCTGGGGTCTTTTGCTCAGCAATCTGGAGGAAAATGCCTAACTGACTATGCCACTCTGTACTAAGTGGAGGCCTCCTGTTCATAGATCCCCTTTTAATGACAGAAGAGAAAATAGAAGAGATTCTTCAGTACTCTCAAGATGCTTTTGTTTTTAAAGATATCCATTGTGAATAAACTTGTAGCATTCTGAGTATCCGTAGTGCAGACTTGATAGCAAGAATATAGCCATCGAGCTAAAGTGACACCAAGAGACTTCATGCTGTGCTGAGATGTTCTGTGGAGGCGAGTGTGCACCCAGAGACCTTGTTGGAGGGCGCGATGGTAGTTGTTTGGTTTGCTTTTGGATTTTCCTTGTCCCAGAGAAAGCAGTTCCATAGGTGGCAGGGCATAATGGGACATAGCTGTGATCCAGGCACTCAGCATGCCGGCAGAGGTGGATTTCAAATTTGACTCTAGCCCATGAAGCAAAAGGAGAATCCCCACCAACAAAAAGCTCTGTTAGCAGTTAAGTTTCATAAAGAATTGTGGTAGAACGGGCTAACTTGTTCGAGATTGAGTTAATGCGGCTTGGAACCTTTGACTCGGAGACAAAGTATATGCTTTTTCAGTCGTCATGCATTTATTTATGAATGCAGGTCTTCAAAGCTCGTGACTTCTCAGCATTGTTCTATTCAAATATTTGTTTGTTTCAAAAGTGCATTTCTGTAAAATTGTTTTTGAAAGCCATGTGGTTCAATTCATACTCTCCCTGCCATCACCTAGAGCAGTGGTTCTCATCCTTCCCAATGCTGTGACCCTTTAATACAGTTCCTCATGTCCTGGTGACTCCCAACCATAAAATTATTTTGTTGCTACTTCAGAGCTATAATCTTGTTACTGTATCATAGTGTAAATATCTTATATGAAGGATATCTATGATAAGCAGCCCCAAAGGGGTCACGACCCACAGGTTGAGAACCACTGATGTAGACCGACTTGTTGCTGTTTTGGCAACTTGAGATTTCATGATTTTGCCTCCTTTGTACTCTGACCATAACTGTCAAGCAATCAAATTAGGAGTCCTAAGCATTGTTTTCCTTTAGTATTGTTATTATAGTAGGTGTGTATGCATGGCGTTTGTGTGTGTGTGTGTGCACTCACAGCTGCTAGGGTCTGCATGTGGATGTCACAGAACAACTTTGGACAGTTGGTTCTCCCCTTCTGCCTTTGCATGGATCCTGTGGCTGAAGTGCCTTTACCCACTGAGCCATCTCTTCAGCCAAAGAGTTCTATTCTTACAGCTGGCTCTTTGATTTTCTACTTTCAACTGTACTACTGTAGGGTATTCTTTTCTGTGTGATATACATGTAAATAAAAATGTAGTTGACAATGAAAGTGTAGAACTCTGAAACTCTATGGCTTCAAAATAGCCATTCTAACTACACAGACATTCACTGAGATGTATGGAATTGGGCACTTGTTTATTTGAGGGACTACTTTAATCTATCTTTGTGATACTTTTATTTGTAAGTTTAGTACAATAGAGTGATTTTATTTTATTTTTTAAAGAAGAAAACATATTTTTCATTCAGAAAGATAACATTTTTACTTGAATAGGTTAGAAAGTATTAAAGAACAAACCTATCCACTTATAATACATATTTGCATATGTGGATCTAGGTAAATAAAAACTATTTTCATTAACACTCTTTCTAGCAAGACTGAGGATTGAACCCAGTACCTCATCAATGCTAGGCAAGTGCTCTATGACTAAGTTATATTTCCCCGATTTTTAAAAACTTTCTAACACATAGGGATGTGTGTGTGTACATATACAAACATAAATTAGATTGGATAGCTTAACTGAAAATAAAGGTAAAGCAATGTAATTGAGAACCTGGTTTCACAGTTGTGAGGTTTTGAAGTTACTGGCAGGTTTTAAAGTTAAGTTTTCATACTTTAGTGTTTTTTCCTTTGAATATTATCCTTTTAGACTTCTACTTTCATCTCATTAAAATCATTGTCTTGGTGGTGCCTGCTGTCATGGATCCCTGCCACTCTCATGTTTGGGAAGGACTGGCACATTTTGTTGGTTTTGCATGAGATCAGGCTCTGGGTCAGGGAGTCTAGCATTGGTTGGCTCTATTGCTAAGGTCATATCTAAGGTAACTTTCCATTTGCATGTTTGTACACAGGTTCTGGGAACAAAAACCGTTGTCTCCCATTCTGAGGAATGGCCCAATAATCTGTAGCCACTGCCTCTTCAGAGGCCAGGAACAGCCTGTAAATTATTTGAGATCTGGCTGAGCTTGCAGACTTGAGCTGACCTAGCTTACAAGGGAACAGAAGCCATATACACAATGCCCTCTCTAGCATGCCAAACTATTTTATTGCCTCACCCTTAATGCCTTCCCTCTCATGATATAGGTCATTGACCTCCCTTCCCGAGGAACTTATTTCACTCAGCCAAACCCACAGAGCCTGGAGGAACTCATTTTTCTGATGAGCTGTTGAAATATCACACGATGCAAACACTTACTGATTTGAGACTCACCAACAGCTTTGATAAAGACATTGGCTCAGCAAAGACCAGTAGAAAATAAAACTGCAAAGGGAGTAAGTGAAGGTATGTTTCTGAGATAGTCTTCTATACGTTCACACATGAAGCATGCATGTAAGACCACAGCATGCCAATATTCACCTGAGTTTGGATTTCTGCCCACATCGAGTAGTTAGGAGACTTCAGGGATACTTCTTCAACCACGTTTGTTCTAGCTTTTTCCAAAATTAGATTAACCTCATTCTGTTTATGATTGTTGAGATGAAGGACATTTCTGTGAGAAATATATAGGACATTAGATTTCACTGATGTGCCTGGCGAATGTCCCACTCCTGGCTCCACTGTCACACCATGTTGGGAACTCGCTAAACAGAGACTGTGTGTGTGTGTGTGTGTGTGTGTGTGTGTGTGTGTGTGTGTTTTAAGCAGCAAGTATTCTTGGGCTGTTAGCATTTCAGTCCCTGTGAATACCTAACAAAAGGGCAAGTCATTCCATTATCTTGTACAAATATTTGGCACTGGAATTCCCTTATTTACTAACTATAAGTAATATAATATTTTTAAACCTCCAGTCACTGAGGGAGGAAAAATAAACAACTGACATAAAGATACTTAGCTCTGAAAGCTTGCAGAGTTCAGTATTTGACAGGGGGAGAGACTGGAGTTTATCATTTATCATTTACTGAGCACAGGCCTTTAATCAGACCTTTTGTTTGTTCAATGAGTTGTTACATAACGGGGAGAAAGAGTCAAAAGGTTTCTGTTTTTAAAATATTAAAACGTCCAGTAAAGCATGTTGTATTTTAAAATTGACTTTATTTGGGAGAATTTGTATGAATTTTCCTAGATAAGCAATTTGGTTGTTTGTGGTTTTAAATTATTTCAAATATTATGCATGAAAAAAACCTAACTGATTAATTATAAATTCAGAGTAGTAGACTTAAATAGCTTTTATAGTGTTGAATATTTTTACTTCTTTTTTAAAAATCAGGAAGCATTCTCATAGAGTTTGGTGATACTTGAAAATTATATCGTATTTTCTCACAAAATATGTCAAACAAAACAATTTTGTTTTGTGGAAAAAAATCTTTTCCAATTGATATTTGTGAGAGAACCAAGATGGATAGCTACTTTATTTTTTGATGTTGTGTATAGGGTTTTTGTCCATAGTATATACCACACAGTCCTTACATAGTATATACCACACAGTCCTACATAGTATATATCACACAATCCTTAGGTAGTATATACCACACAGTCCTTACATAGTATATACCACACAGTCCT
>CAJQZJ010001969.1:16999811-17013748 GCA_907164525.1 Lophiomys imhausi
TATACCACACAGTCCTTACATAGTATATATCACACAATCCTTATGTAATATATATATACCACACAGTCCTGATATAGTAAATATATATATATATATCATACAATCTTTACATAGTATATACCACAAAGTCCTTACATAGTATATACCACACAGTGCTTACTATAGAATTGGAAGGAATAGTGTTAAGTTTACAGAGTATAGTTTACTAAAAGAAACTACTGTAATTAAAATGTTCATTTTCTACATTCCTCAATGTCCTACTAGACTTAGCATTGATTTTGTTGGCAAAGACAGTTTTGTAATTCCAGTAGATTGTCAAAAGTTAGAAACAGAAATATTTAGAAAGTAAGCTTCTCTAAAAATGAAAACTATTTAAAATATTTCATATAAAAAGCACATACTGCCTTATTCAAAAGATTTTCTTTTAAATATTGTCAGTAGTAAAGTAAAGGAGTAAAGATGTAAAAAGAAATAAAATCACTTTCCATTGTCAGTTTACTGAATTTCGAACTCATCTGTCTAGTCCTTCCTTATAAAACTGTGACATGTATATAAAGATGAATTAATTTTATTGTCAAGAAGAAGCTAATCTAAAATTGAAAATATAAAAAGGAAAAGAATGTGGAGCTGCTTTTTGATAAGATTTGTCAGTGGTTTGACAGAGCAAATAAGGTTGTTCCTTTAACTAGCCAGAGTGTGACAAAGGAAAGACAGATTTATTTATTTTTTTGTCATTTTAAAAACTGATTATTGATAGTCTTTTATTTTTCTGTAACTAGGAAGGTAAAAGATGGATACACATGACTTGAGGGGCGACATTCCTCCCTAGTTTAAAGGCAAGAGGACTTTTCATGTAAATATATATAAACATGTTACTCATGTGTGCATGTGGTCAGAAGTAAGAGTTACTGAGGAGTTTCCCAGTATTGGCTTCCATATGCACATGCAACATTAAATGGATTCAACATGTTTCTTTGTATTTACACACACACACACACACACACACACACACACACACACACACACACAACTTACGGACATATGAAAAAAAGTTCCAGAAAGTAGAGGAGTGCTGTTAAATACTGTCATCTTGGACATGACATATGACTCACCAAACATTCCAGCATGTATGGGGAGGGACCATAAAAGTAGTTGGAAGGGGAAAGGGAGGGGTGGAAGTGATCAAAATACAGTCTTTGTACATGAGATTCTCAAAGAAAAAGTTTTAAATATTACTTAATTTAAAAAGAAATACTGATAGCCTTATAATTTTTGAGTAGTAAATTGTATGAATATATGTAAATCTCTGATATAATAAATGATTTATATTTACATACATGCTAATGAGCACCTATGTATAGATATTTGTGTATAAATACACTTGTTTTTTTTCTCCATTTTGATATATATGATTTGATTATACCCATATGTGGACATATTTTTTCAGTAATTAAATTCAGGGTCTCAGTATGGAATTGCCTTTATTATAGAATCTTAAGTTCCATAATTTTGTTATTGAAATGAGCTATTATGGAAGATAACCTAACTCATACGAATTTAGGTAGAATGTACATTGACTTTAAGGAACTATATTTCAGAAGACACCTTGATTTCCAGTCAAGCCCATAAACCACACTTAAGTACATACTTCGTGTGTTTTGCTAGGCCACTCCCATTTTGAACTACTGAAAGCATGTTTAACCAAAGGAAGATAGTGTGCGAGCATTTTGGAAAGTTTCCGAATGCTATTCACAGCATTTGACACTAACAGCCTCGAAGTGTATTTCATGTACTTACAATTTTCAGTGCTTTGGAATTACTACTTTTAAAATTAATTCATCAGTGTAAAGCATACTTAAAGCCCTCTGGTTTCTAAGTCTTCTCTTTTTTTGGCCCCGAGGCTGCAAGGGGAGATACCTGCTTTAAATTTTTGTCCTCCCTTCTGTCAGAGAGCTCCATGGACATGATTTAAAGAGTTAATTTAGTGCTAACATCCCAATGAAATATAGAAGTCCTTCACCCCTGCCGTCTTCCACTCCCAAAGGCAACTGCTCTCAATTGCACCTCAGCAAACTCCTCTGTCATTTGCCTCCATATGGCTAAATCACACTTTTATGTAACATTTGTCATTCTTCCAGACTTAGCTTTAAGTCCCGTCCATTGACTTAAGTGAAAGATGACTTCCTAGTTCTTCCTTTGCTCACCATTGCTATATTTCCTCTCCTTAGCCCAGAGGTATCACAGTTTTGGTTAAATCAGTGTTTACATGATTAGAACTACAGAAAATATACCCACAACTGGGACACATAAAACAGTGCATTTGTGCTTTCTTTCTGAAATAAGATTTTGTTAAAATTAGCTTAATTTCTTATCATAGTCTTATATAATCATCACCCTGCTATAATTTTTCTTCAAGTATTGAAATACATTGGACAATTCAGTTTATTTTTTGAGATCTCCCAGAATGTTCTCAATGTTCTGTCTAGGTCTGTTGAGGCTGTCACCATCCTGGGATCATCTTTTACTGTTCTGGCATCTGTCTCCTCTTATTTTAAATACCTTTTCTTGGATTTTACCTCATTCCTTTTTGTTTATTCTATCATTTTCCTTTATGCTTTCATGGCAAAATACATAAGAGATTTTTTTATGTATATGCCTGGCAATGGCTTTCTAAATTCTCACACATTGATTTTGAAGGGTGAAGAGTTACAGCTTGGAAATATTTTTGTCAGAATTTTGGATATCCTTTTCTACTATCCTTTAGTTTCACACGCTGTGTTTCTTTAGTTGATTCAGTTATGAAGGTGTGAGCTGGAGAGGTGTGTAGATTTGACCTTCAGATAGGCTTCTATTGTACCTGTTGTTCCCTGGAGTAAGACTATTTTAGGAACTCCATGGCCCCATCTTCTGGTGGAGATGGAGGACTCATCCAGTTTCATCCCCCCTAGATACCATGGGGGATAATAAAGGGTCCAATGTTTCCTTAAATGGATTTTCAACAACTCTTCTTTTTCAGAACTAGTCACTCCTAGAAGTGTATTGAGCTGCTGGTAGTCAATAGGAATATAATGGTTCATAGTTTTTTTTTTTCCCCCTTGCCATCTATCCTTCGATTTTTTTTCAGAATCACTAATAGATTCACCATTCTTCTCTTTGCACTTTTCTAACTATGCTTACTGCTGTGTCATTTCACATTTTGTTCTCTTTGGGATGATACCTTTGTTATTATTTTAGTAACGTTTTAAGAGAGAGCACAGACAGGCATGGCCTGTGCCTGATCTGTTTGCATTAGGGCAGAATCCTAGTGAAGGAGAGCTATCAGGGAACCAGGCCATTTCCTTAAATAATTGCCTCCTTAGTAAACTCAAGGATTTGCTATTGCTTATCTACACATACAAAGAAGTGAAATAATCTTTAAAAGGAATTGGCAGTGGACACTCTTCCTTTTGCGGAGGTACACATTTACCCATAACTCACCAAGTACTTAAATATACCTGGCAAAGGTGAACTTTTGCCATTTTCCACCCCCATGTGCCAGGATGCCACGGCTTTCCATTCTTTTTCAGAAACTTACAGTGAACAAAGGCTAGTCGTTGATGACATGCTGCTATGCTGAGGCCAGCCTTAGTTATTTTTAAATAACAAACACATTGATTTCAATGCTTACAAATAGTAGTTGACTTCCCCACCCTTCCCACCATCTTGTGGTTTTCCAACACAGATATTTTGAAAAGTTCCAGTTGTATTCTCTCCAGATTGATATTTTACTAATGATTTTAGCAAATAGTCTTTGAAATTACATTCTCTTGTGGGGATAATATTCACAGTGTCTAAAGGGTGAGCAACTTTTGTTCTCATGGCCATCCTCCAGTCATAATGACAACAGTGCTGCACTGGCCATGTGCCAGGAAGTGAGCCTAGTTATTTTAAACATAATGTGCATCCTAATAGAGTCTATTATATGATTAATAATGGCTACTATTTGGGGAGTGGTTCAAATGCAAGGGTACATTATGTCATTGACTTCTGAGTATGCTACTGCTAAGCAATTCTCGTTTTATGAAATAGAAAACTGAGTCTTGCTGGTTTGTGGAAGACCATCAAGCTATTAGTTAAATTAGTCAGAACTTGAAGTCAGGTCTATTAGCTAAAGGCCCATGTTTTTTTGTTGCTACAACGTTTTCCAAAAAGGCAACAATAGAACTCTACATGTGTGTCATATGTCCTATTATCAGAAAATCAGAACATATTACTAGATGCTTTTAAAAAATTACAATATTTTGAGGATAAAACTGGTATGTATAGCACAAATTTTAGTTTAGTTAGAATAGAGGCCCCTAACTATTTTAAGGAACCTTACATCGAATAATTGTACAAAGTAACTAAAATGGTAATGAAAATAATTATATTTGAGTTTCCCTATAAAAGCCTGCAATTTCTTTTTTCTTTCTGTGAAATGCTTAGTTGCTAGTAGCCCAAGAAGATGGTAAAGGGCACAGTGTCCCCTCCCTTTAACTGTGTAAATAGTCTTAAATGTTTCCAGGCACTCTGGATTATCAGAGTGTAGTCTACAAAAACAGACATATATAAAATAGAGAGGCCGTATTTAAAATACAAATGTGTAAATGGAAATCAAGGGAGTCAGATGTTAACAAGAAACTCGAGATTCAAATTAGGGAGAAGAAACCTAAGGAAATGCTGAAATTGGCCTTCTGAGTTTGCAAACTGATCATTATTTCCACTGACATTTATTGAGTACCTGCTGTGTGACAGGTACTGCTTAGGCACTGGGCATAAAATGATGTTTAAGAATACGATTCTGCCAGCTGGAACTGCTGGCCTGGCTATTGACTGACACCATAATTTGTGGAGAAGGCAGCCAACTGATTTAAGCCTCTGAGGTCTAACGTACAGGAGACAAGGAAACTTGAATACACAGAGCGAAGAAGAAGAGTTCAATGGTCAGAAGCAAAAGATAAAGTCCTGCAAGAAACTGTGTCCCATTGTGGACAATAAAGGGTATGCTGCAGGGACAAGAGGCTCAGTTGGTATTGCAGTGGGTTCTGCAAAGTAATACAGAAACCTCATCAAACAAACCACATGTACTGGGGAGTTAGGAAGACAGACATACCAACTGGGACATTGCATACATGTTCCTCCACTGTATTGATGGACAGAGGACAGCTGTGAAATGTAGTGTGGCTATTCATTCTTACTGTAGCAGAACTGGGCCTGTTACCTAACTCCTTATCTAGCTTCATTTCATTGAAGATACAAATACCATCATGCATCAAGTTGTTTCAAATTCAGCTCCTTTGTTACAATAGTGATTGATTGGGTTTCTGCACAGTGATCAGGAGAAGACTGTCTTAATCAATGACGCAGGCCTGACCAAAAAGCAAAGCAAAGGGTAGGTACAGTTGCCTTGTGTGCTGTGGGGATGGATTTGACTTGTATGGTATTCCCAGAATGGATTTGACATGAGGAGTGTTCCCAGAATTAGGTGACCTAATGTTAAATAACAGAGTAAGAGTAACAGAAACAGATAGCATCCTTTGCAAACATGTTAACTTGAGTTGAATTATACATTTGTTTAACTTTGAGAATGGTTGAAAATATAATAAGTATTTCCACCTCAAGGGCAAAGTCTGTCTTTCTGAGTGTTAATGGTGTTAAGGCAGGGTGATTGTTTCACATGGGATAACTTGCATCAGATGAAAATACTGGAATTTTCCAGAGTCAAAAGTATGTCCCAGTCATACGGAATTTACCCTGTCATGTGGCCAACAATCAGTTTTGAGTTTTGGAATGAAAACATGTTTTGATATATATGCTTTACATATTTATTTCTGTTGATGCTTAAGTAATTATAGTAGTAGCTGACTATAGTGGTCCCTTTAAGAAACAATATAGGGACTGAGAGATGGCTCAGTTGGGAAGGGTGCTTGGCATCATAACTGCAATTCCAGGGGAACTTACACACTCTTTAAATTGCCTTCATGGGCACCTGCATACACTCAGACACGTACACACACCTACAACACAGAAAATAGTAAAAATATAAAGAGAGTGGCTCTGATAGCATGTCTGTTTTATAGGCCTGTGGCTTGAGTCAATAGGCCTGGCAGTTCCTCATATATTAGACACATTACATACATCTGAGTACCTATTGCCAGGTCCCAGGACCTTTCCCAAACTCACCAGTGACTCCAGAAGGCAGGGAATGAGAATGATAAATCTGCTGGGATTTCAAAAGTAAAAACTCAGTCCAGAAATTTTCATTATTATCACCAAGGCAAAGTTGGAGTATCTCCTTTTCCCATTCAGCACACAGTTACCACCCTGTCCATGTTTCTCTTTATCTCTTTAAAGTGATATCTTTGTTGTTGATAAAATTTATTTATTTATTCATTTTAACATCCTGTTTATAGCTCCCGTTCTCTTCTACTCTCAATCCTACCCACCCATCCTCTGGTCCCGTTCCTCTTTTTCTCAGAATGGGCCTCAGCCCACCCACCAACCCTCCCCAGTACTTCATGTCACATCAGAACTAACTGCAACCTCTTCCACTGAAGCCAATCAATGCAGCCAAGCTAGGGGAAAGTTATCCGACTGTAGGCAGCAGAGTAGGTGTCAGGGAGAGCCCCCACTCCAATTGATAGGGGACCCACATAAAGTCCATACTGTCTCTCAGCTCCATGAATGTAGGGAGCTTGGGTTCAGTTCATGCATGGTTTTTGGTTGATAGTTCAATCTCTGTGAGTCCCCTCATTAGTGATATCTTGCCTTTTGAGGATTGCTTTGGTTTTTACTGTGAACAGACATCTGTTTTCAAGCATTCAGTTTAAGGCTTTATGGAGCAAAGATATGCCATAGTGTAATTTTTCTCTGGAGTCTCACTATCTCCTAGCATCTTTTCTTATCAAAGGTAAGAACATTGGTTAGGAAGAAAACTACTGAACATTTTATGTCGTTGTAATACAGTAGTAAACACATTTTTTTTTTCATGTTGAAATATTTCTTAAGTATTAAAGAGACCTCAGAGAGAAACTAATGCGGAGTACCTTGTTCACCAGATTTATTCTAGCTGACCTTTCAAGGCTGAAAAATTTCAGTTCATCCCTAGAAATAACATTTAGATATGAGAGCTGAGTCTTGAAGCTGACTACGTCTGCATCTGTATTAAATATGCGGGAAGTAGAAATGCCTGGTGAACTGGGAGCCCCTTAGTAAAGACTACTTTATCTTTTGAACCATTTATGTTTCTAAGTCATGTTACTCAGAGATTGTCAGTTGTACTTTTTGCTTTAGTGAAAGAAATATGAAGGAAGAAAGTTAAAACTACTAGCAGTGATTTGTATTTTTGAGTCATATGGACTGTTTTCACAGAAATAGAAAACTGTGTAATTTTCTACATCTTTGATTGCTCTTCTCTTTTTGACAAATTTTGAACAAAGGTTCTAAAAATGTCTCTGAAAGCCAACAGTCTTGTGCCAGTCAACTCCTTTCTCTTTCTCCCCTCCCATCCTTGTTTAGCCGTCCTTTATGTAAATCTCACGACTTTGTTTTTTCTGTAGACAAAACAGCCAGACATGTTTTCATAGTGTGCATTAGTTCATGTCAGCCATTAGTGATTTCATCACACTCAAAATAAAATGCAAACTCCTTTCCACACCCCATTGTACCTCAAAACACTGCCTGTCATCTGCTCGGCTGACCCAGCCATGTCTGCACTCTGGTTACCTTGAGTTTTGATTAACTCACTCATCCACGAAGTGGCTTTGCATTTGGTGTTTCCTCTTCAAGACTGCTTTCTCTGGAATGCCAACAGTTTTACTTCCTGTTAAGGATCACTTTCATTAAGGGTTTCTTTTAAGATTATAGTCCATTCGAACTCCAACCACGATCAATTCATTCTGCTTTGTTTCCACTTAATATTTTGCATGGCATGCTCTTATCAAGCACTACATTTAGGTGTCTGTTCTTTATAGAGCTTTGATTGCAGGCAAGGAGGTAATCTAAGGTACCATCCAGTATTACCTCCCAACCCCCATACTGCCCAGGAAGTAGAAGACTCGTGAGCTCAGCTTTGTTCTATTCCTGCTGGAATCAGTGGAAAGAACTTCTAGCTCCTGTCGTTGTCACTGCTTGCTTCTGTAAGGTTACCCATGGGAACTGGTAAGAAAGAACACACAGAACGATACTGCAAAGATCTAGTCCATGAAATCTATCAGGAACATTCTTAAGTCACATGACCTACCTTTTGCATTTATTTCATGTGTGAAATGGGATCATACTGTTTCAGAAGGCCCTTGACTAAATTATGAACTTGATAAATAAAACACTATTCAAAAGTTACTCTGTGTCCAATAAAAGAATAATTTCCAGTTCCATTCTCAGGTACCGGAGCTCTGATGTTAACACTTCTAAAGGAATGTGTTTCAATATTTTTCAAATAAAGTGCATGCTTTCTTCTGCCCTCCCACAGGATAGCTACTCCCTTCTATTCCTCTACTTTGGGGAGACACATCTTTCTCTCAGTCTGAAGTCCAGGTGGTCCAGTGTCTTCTGCTGTATTATTTGTTTCCCACTTGTTTGCAAGGCTGTCACCTAAATTCAGGTCTTCACCTCAAACCACTTCTAGAGTTGCTGTCTTCTAAGCTTTTCAACACAACTCTTGGCCCTTCCCTTTCAAACTAATTATCATCCTGACATTATTTAACCCATTTATGACTTATTTTCTTATTCAGAAACACAGAAATGCCACCTTATTGCCTACATGATATATTTAAACTCCATTAGTGGGTCATCTGGTGTGCCACATGATTTGGTTTTAGTCTGTCTTTAAATTTTGGTCTATCATTTATTTTCTGAGTGTGTGCGCTTGTGTTCCTTGATGCTTTGTTGTACCACCCACCTGCCTCTGTGCATTTGATCACATCATTTTCATCTGCCTAAGCTTGTCTATTCTCCTTGTTGCAGGTCTACTTCCTGTTCAGGATCCTGTATATTCTCTATTTCACAGATATACTGACTCTTTATTTGTACTTCTCTTTTCAATACTGCATTCAATTTTTTTTAAATCTATTAGCCTTTGTAAGCCTCCTAACAGATCTTTCCACAGTAGAAACTTACTGTTCATTTAAAAATAGCACAAGTAGTAGAGATTTTTGTTCTATATTTTCCTTTTTATTAATGTAAAGAACCAACTCAACCTTTACCCAGGAGAAAGTGAAAACATAAACTAGGTAAATCATTAAATTTGCAGACCTCACCTTATCCATTCTAAGAAGAACTAGGTATAATTTCTCAAAGAGCTTGATTCAGCTTTGTCAAATTACACTACATAAGTTATTACTTAGCTCAATGAAGCTATTGGTATTTTATAATAGATTTATCAGGGCAACTGAGTAAGGACAAAACAACAGCCCATTTAGGTGAGTCCTGATGGTTATCTGTAGCTGGCCCTGGCCTTGGGGAAACTCTCTCTATGTGATCCCTGAAGAGGAGCTGTGTGTTCTTATCATAGATAAACACAATCCCGAGCAGCATTTGCCTTGTGTGGTCTCGTGTTAATAGGTCCTTCTGTTTTTCTGCAGTACTTCGGGACTTTACTGGTCATCTTCTGTGTAGAACTGGCTTGTGGCGTGTGGACATATGAGCAGGAAGTTATGGTGAGTTCAAAGTGGGACAGAATCAAAGTGTGGAACAACATCCAGGTTGGCCTCCAAGTCAGACACTGGAGAGTGACTGTGGCACATGGCTGTCATCTGCCATGATCACATTGCATGATAAGGGTGAACATTCCTTATACTTCTGGAAAAAAAATGTTTTTCTAAAGCACATTTCCCAGTCACAATTTAAAATCTTTACCTTGGGTTATGGCTATAGATCTTTAATCTCATAGATGTCTTAACCATGAACATCATGGACTGGAACTAGTCTAAGAGAATTGCACCAACTCCTGAGTTAATAATAAGGAAGATTAGCATGTGTTTGTTCTGCTACAGCACCTCCTTTAAACCACATCTTTGCTGACCACAGCGGAAAACAGCGAGGAGGAAGCCAGCATCTCCTGTTTGTACAAGCTGAACCGCATTGCATTTTAGAAAGTGCACTTGAAGAACTGACGTGTGCTAACATGGGTGTAAAAACTCTCACAGATTGAGATTCGGCTGCTTGAAAACAGCAGTTCAGCATTTCCCCCTCTTATTTCAGCCATTGAAACAACCACTTAGAGAAACCTTCATAGCTTCCTTAGAATGAAGGAGGAGTTTTTCACTTGTTTGTTCGTTTGTTTGCTTGTTTTCACCAGTTGCTTTGTCACATGGACCGTACTGCCCAGCACACCTCCCATCCCTGGCCTTCATTTGTGCTGGCTCTTGTTTAGCTTGTTCACCTCAGTGGTGAAATTAGTACAATTATTTCCAGTGGGGAATGGTGCTCCTTTGCATATCTGTGAATGCTGTCTGGTGTCAGGCTGCACCTTGCAACTCTGTTTCCACAAAATGATGCTTTTGCATGGTTTGCCCTTGGGCCTTCGGGGGGGGGGGCGCTCAAAAGGTGATTGATTCTGTTTTTTAATTTTATGTTTATTTATTACTTCAATTTACATCTCCATCACAGTCCCCTCTCTCTACCCCTTCTGGGCCCACCCTCCACACTCCCACCCTCTCCCCCTTCTTCCACCTATCCTACTCCTCTGGTGTGGGGTGCCCTACATATCAGCCCCCTTCAGTTCAGCAGCTATATGAAGGCTAAAACCTTCCTCTTGCACTGGGGGCCTACATGCAGCTCCACTAGGGCAACGTGTCCCACTAACAGGTAACAAAGTCTATGTTCCTGTTCCTTTCAGTCTGTTAGTGGTAGGACAGTTATCCTGTACTAAAAGGCTAAAATCCAGTCATAAGTGAATAGATGCCATGTGCATCCTTCTGAGTCTGGGTTAGCTCACTCAGGATGAGCTTCTCCAGTTCCATCTATTTGGCTGCGAATTGCATGATTTCCTTTTTTTCTGATAGCTGAGTAGTATTCCATTGTGTAGCTGTAACACAATTTTTTTTATCCATTCATCAGTTGAGGGACATTTAGGTTGTTTCCAGTTTCTAGCTATTACAAATAAGGCTGCTATGAACATAGATGAGGAAATGTCCTGTGGTTTAGAGAGGAATCATTTGGATGTATACCCAGGATTGTCATGACTGGGCCTTGAGGCAGAGCTTTTCCAAGTGCATTCCTCTGTCTCTGACAAGATGTGCTCAGTTGGAATGAAGGGAAAAGATGGGGCCTGGGCAGCTGAGAAGTTCCTGGTGAAGTTTAAACATTTAAACATTAAAGACGTCTTAAGAGACGATGGTGATTTTGTGTTTGTTTCAGAGATAAGCAGGACATTAGGCATTTGTGTAATAAAACTGAAGTTATTTCTGTTGTCGGTACAGTTATTAAAGATTCTGTGACAAATCTGCAGTGTTCTGAGACTACGGATATTCAGTGGGTGCTGCAAATTGATGGCAGATTTCCTACTGTAGTTTACTGTTCAGACTGCTGTGTTAGCATTCATAGCTCTGTGAGGAAATTCATAATTCCAAGTATGAAGACTCATGGGAAGAAGACAGAATCTACAGGAAGTTGAAGAGTCAGGGAAGGTCCTGTAAGTCAATATAAAATGAAGAAGAACGTATGTGAAAAAAACACTCCCATAAAATTGGAGTTGATTTGCTTCCTTTCAGTCATGTTTTCATGTTATCCCTAGAAACTTTGTGTGTTAGAAAATAAAAACGTAATAGGGCCCCAGATTTCTGTTTGAGAATGAGGAGATTTAATCTGTTTTCAGTTTTCAAAAAATGATCTACATCCCTGACATACAAGCAATGGAAGAATAAATCTTATAAATAATACTTCTTTCCTTTAACTGAAGCTTTTGGCTGTATTCTATTTGGTGCCTAAAGTATTGTTTAGAAAAATGAATGTCTTTCTGTTGATTTATATATGTATTTAATTTGGAGACAGGATCTTACTTCATAGCCCAAGCTAGCCTAGAACTCACAGCGTAATGCAGGCTTCCCTCAAATTCATGACAATCCTCTTGTCTCAACCATTTAAGTGTTACAGCACTATCATGAGGCATCACATCCTATTCTTTCTATAGATTTTCTAAATGGGCTGCAAAGTGTGTGCCTTACAGATACATGATACATATACGATAAAGCTGTTTGTTTGACGGGGTGCTTTGATTCTAAGAAGCATAAGAAAACAAAGAACTTAACATTAGCTCAGTTCCTAGCCAGGAACAGTCCTCAATGACTGCAGCTCCTGGGGACTAAATGAATCCACACTGCCATGACAGTCATGGGCTCACGAAATCACTGTTCTGCTTGGGTAAATCTTCCCCATTACATCACCAGGAATGAGGAAGGAAGGACCGTTTAAGTTTAAAAGTGAAATGTGGAAAGCAGCCTTGCAGGAAAAGGAAAGTCGGCTCTACAATTTTTATTGCGTCTGTACTAATAACAATGTAAAAGAAAAGTCCCATTAAAGTTTATTGTCTGCCACATTTTGCAGAATCCAACCTTTACATAGAATGGGCTTTGTGCTCTAAACTGTTTCATGCAAGCAAGCTGTTCCCTGTATGTTCTGTTTCATGGCTAGAGCCCAGTATGTGGGGCCGGGACCTCAATGGGCCTCTGTTTTCTTGCCACATTTGGTTTCAGATTGATGGTGGCCACGGTGAAGCAATGACCAGTGTTTATTTTGGGAAGCAAAAGTTTAGAAAAAATTATTCAATTAACCGAGTCAAGAGACTTGACGTCTGTATGTTCTCTCATTATTTTTATTGTTTTTACGTGCTCAACTCCTATCCAATACTCCAGTTAAAATATCTGTCTATCATATTAACTGTTACAGATGATGTATTTCTTGAGAATTTATTTTGCTTCCATTCACTTTATGCCCTAACGGATAATAATTTATAGTGGGTAGCTTGAACTTTGGCTAACTTTCTGAACGTTATTAAACCATATGAATAGAATGTATACTCAACCAAATTGCTATTTTTTGAATTATGTATTTCCAAGTGATCATTAAAAAAAAAGAAGAACCAACACCAACCTAGAAAAGAAATAAAATTGAAGAATTTCTGTGGCCAAAATGTTTAAACTTACTTCTACTGGTATTATTATATTTTTCTGAGATAGCTCTGGGTATCCTGGAACCTGCTTTATAGACCAGCTGGCTTTGAACATAGAGACATCCATCCATATCTGCCTCTCAGCTACTATTACTATTTTTAAATTGAATTAAAAATTTATTTACACATATGTACTCTGTGTTCATATGTGTTCACAGTGTCTACAGGTGCACACACACATGCTCAGGTGTGGAGATCACAGGAAAACTGATACCCTTCTCCATCAATCCCTGCCTTATTTCTTTGAGATTGCATCTCTCTCTGGATCTGGAGATTGGTATTTTCTGCTAGGTTGGTACCCTGAAGTTCCAGTGATACTCTGGTCTCTGCCTTTCTTCCCATCTACTAAAGTGCTTAGGTTACCGGCACAGGTGGCCATATCCAGCCTTTTTTATATGGATATCTGAGCTCAGATCTTCATGCTATGCAGCAAGCACTCTTACACACTAGGCCATCTCCCTAGTCTGATATTACTATTTCTGATATGATTTCAAAATTACCCTGGTCTTAGGTTTTTGAGGCTTATATATACATTTCCCCTTTCTATAGCCTGGTTCTTTATCCCTATGTCATTTTTTTTAGACTGTCAGGGTTATTTACCTGAACTGAGTCTATAAGTTTGAAATAGTATTATTATTTATTATTGTATACCGTATTTATTATTATAAATTGAAATGGTATTTGTCAGCTTTAGCACATCTTTATAAGTGTGGTGTGACGGTATGGTTAGGTTGTAGATTTACACATCTTT
>CAJQZJ010001969.1:17013758-17088947 GCA_907164525.1 Lophiomys imhausi
ATCTTTATAAGTGTGGTGTGATGGTATGGTTAGGTTGTAGATTTACATATGTCAGTCAGTTTTTGCCTGGCTTGTTGTGCTTCTGTTTTGACAATTTGCTTCTTATCTCCAGGTACCAGTACAGTGGTCAGATATGGTTACCTTGAAAGCCAGAATGACAAACTATGGCTTACCCAGGTATAGATGGCTTACACATGCCTGGAATTATTTTCAGAGAGAGGTAAGTGCTGCTATTCCTGGGGGTAGAAAGCACGGAATAAGTGCCCAGTTGTCAAAACAGGTGTTCAAAGCTTTGGCTTTGATCATTTTTCTGCACTGCAAATTGAAGCCTGTGCACCAATCGCCACTGGTGCAGGTTTTTTTTTTTTTTTTTTTTCAGTATGCCTCAAGTCACTCCACGCGTGTCCTTTCATCACACACACACCATTTTGTCCCCATTTTTTTTTTTTCTGGTCTACAAGCGTTGGTTTAGAAGTTGTTTTGCTGAACGACTCTGAAATTTCATTTTCATGAGTTTTTAAAATAAAAATCCAAAGTTTTGCTTAGATATTTCTCTTTTATGATAATTTTTCTACTTTTAGAGTTGCCCACATTTTAAACATGTATTTTACCATCTTAAAAGGTTGTTTCCATTTGGGAATTTGGTTGGTATGAATATCATTACAGGCCTGTTATTTTTTCTTTGTTTTTTTTTTTGCTTTGTTTTCTAGTCAGGATGTCCTTAATTCAGATTCTAGCTCTGTGGCTTACAGTCAGATCTCTTACCTTCTCAAGCCTCAGTTGCCATCCCTCTGAACAGTACAGGCACTCACCTGCTGGAGTGTCAAGAAGAGTGAACAAGATCATCAACTGGATCTGGTTTACCTTATGTTTATAAACAGTCCTATTACGAAACATACTTTTGTTCTCAAAACTGCTTTACATTCCATCCACATATCTCAAATGGGAACTGTTTTCTAGATGTTTAAAATTCAATGATTTGAGATTAATCATTGATTTTGCTTCAAACCAACTCTTCTAAGCAATTTTCTTGGAACTGGAGTGGCATTCCTAAAAGACCAAATATCTCATTTTGCTTTCCTTTCTTTTGCTCTGGACCATGAAGCATTTGAAGATGAGTGTCAGCTACTCGCTCTGCCCTGTCTGTGCCTGCGGCCGAGGTTCAAGTCTGGGGCAATCTCCAAACCTGGCTTTGTGTCACAATTGTTGAGATGGTGAAGCTATCAGTGTCATGCAGATTTCCTGTTATTTCTTTGCTTCCTGACTTTGTTTGTTTGTTACACAATTATACTAACAACACCACAATGAGAAGATGTGAAGCCCTAGGGCATTTATAGTAAGCTGGGTTCAGGAACTACTCCTGGTAGAGCTCCCAGACCCTTTATTTTCTGGAACTGATGATACAAACTGTGATAACCCTGGCTGAGTAATAGTGAACTTGTTTTGCTCCCGGTGGACTTCCACCTTCATGGGTAGTTCACAAATACAGCAGATGCTACGTGCTGGTTTCACTTGGTATGTTCTCTCTTACCTCACTCACAATGCTAGTTTGCATGAAAAGATTGGTGAGTCCATCAAAATATCCAGAAGACTTTCAAAGCTCCTTCTATCAGTGTGACAGGACTGCCACAGTGTGGTGTCACACACGGGGTCACTCAGGACATGTGCCTGTCCACTATTCTGGAGGCTAAAAGTTCAAGATTGCCAATATTGATGTCTTTTGAAGTCCCCCACCGCCGGCTTGTAGATGGCCCTATCCCGTATCTTCTCATTGTTTTGCTTATATATATATGTGTCCATCATTAATTTTCCTCTTTCTATAAAGATGTACCTGATTAAGGCCCATGATGGTGACTTTGATTTAAATTACTCTTCTAGTGGCTTTCTCAACACATTCTCATTCTAGGGTACAGGGGCTAGAATTTCAGCATATAAATTTAGAGGGGGAGAGACAATTCAGCCTAGAACACTTTCCTTCCACAATAAATCAAGTCTTCCTCGATCCCTCACTCGCTGTCGCCCTGTCCATGTACCATAACTGAATGGATCCTGTGTAATTCTTACTGACACTTACTAATATCTTCTTTTAAACCATATTTTAAACATGGTAGTGGTTGTGTAAGCTTTGGAGTCACAGGTGCCGCCACACACTGACCTACGACTTTGGAAAGTCACTTACTCAGCAAGGGCCTCAGTCGTTTACATGCAAAATGCTGATTCTGTGGTATTTTCTGGAGCTTAACATAGCATCAGCTTGGAGTGGAGCTACCTTGAAGTGAACTTGTAGAGTAGTGTTGGCAGATAGTGCTAGAGCACAGACTTGTGCTGGCGCACCACTGAGGTCACCTTGAGGAGGTCCGGAAAGTCTCCTTACAGATCCGCTGTCTTCCGCTGGACAGGCTCTGACCCAACTATGTAGAAGAGACCTGGATGTCAGTGGCTCTTTAACAATGTTGGCACCGAACACAGCATGTTTAAGTTATTTGGAAAAGCCACTTCTATGGAAGTCTTCATTTCCTGACTAAGCCAGATAAATAGGCCAGTCTGCTGTGACCAGAGGTAGGGTTCCCCAAGAACCACCCTGTGGTGATGCCAGCTCAGAAAAGCCTTTTGTCTCTGGGAAATGAGGGGAGACAGCTGGGTAAAAGGCCTTAAAACACTCACCCCAAAACACTTCAGTGATGGTTTAAAGTATTTAGAAAGTGGAGTTTTTTAAGTACGTGCTTTATTTTCAGGACTTCTAATGCTTTGTGTCAGGGCACGATGTCAGATTAGTCGATCTGTGACATTTATGTTACACTTATGGATGTAACCTAGTTGTGTGTGATGTTTGTGGTACACACATGGTTTTAAAACAATACAGAAAATATTTTTAAAGTTTCTCAAAACTCTTAGTATTAACAGCCTCCAGTGATTGTCATTCACAGTGCATTTATGACGCTTTTTTTTTCTATTTAAATCATAAGCTCTTTAAAGCGTAAGCTATTTAGGCAAGTGAGTGAAAATGTACCAAGTACATCGAGCATTTTCCTTGCTTGCTGTTGCATGCAGAATTTGGAATTCTTCCAAGCTGGTCTTGGTTAAGCTTTGAACTGGCACCGGATTGTGATATTTTATGATTTAGTGTTAATCTTGAGCACAGATTGGTCTCCTGAGCTATGTCATTTGCATAGCCATCATTCTTGGCAGGGTCCTTCTCCGTGACTGCCCATATCCCATCCTCCTGACTATATAGAGGATAACTTCTCTTCTTCCAAGGGCAAAGCTCTTCTTATCAGAGCTGCCTTTTTCTGAATGCAGTCTATATATGCCTTCAAGCCATGTTTCCATATCTTCATCAGAGGTTTTTTTTTTGATAATTTTTGGTGAAGTACAATGAAAATCAGTCTTCTTAAATATGCCTTAGAGAAAGGCAAGCTCACCTTTCTTAAGTCCAGCTACATTCAAGCTAAGCACACAATTATTTCTCTGAGATTATAATGATACAGTCTGATAGCTTTTCAGAAACTCCAACCTATATGGTGATAATAAGTCATATAAATATCTATTTACAGAATTTTTGCTTTGGTTAAGGAACCTAAGACAGTTGCCTTTGTGATGTGGACTTTGGTCAACAGCACTTTCTATAGAATTTGTGGAAACTTTCATCACAACAGTTGAATCTGTTGAGTAGTTATATTAGTGAATAGATAATAAGCAAAATTATTAGCTACTTTCTACTTTTCTAATTAACCAGAAATTAATCATATAAAAAAAGTTCAGCTATGGACTTTGTAAGTATGTGTGTGAAATCGTTCATCATCGTGATCAACTGCAGAACGTCCTGGAGTTGGAGAGTGAAACACAGATCTGCTCTTATGGAGGGTGGCTGTAACTGTTCAGAACTGTTGCATTATGGAATGATAACTTTGATGTTCCTTCGTGATATTTCTGTCGTCAAGATAGAATGCATCCATATATGGAGCTGATAAGAGAGTTTAAATCTGAGTACAATCATTTAAGAAATCTACTATCTCATATCTCTTAAGTTAAACAAAACTACTTTGTATAATTTCTAAGTATGATTGGTAATTCTTTTTCAGTTTAAGTGCTGTGGAGTGGTGTACTTCACTGACTGGTTGGAAATGACAGAGATGGACTGGCCCCCAGACTCCTGCTGTGTTAGGGAATTCCCAGGATGCTCCAAGCAGGCTCACCAGGAAGATCTCAGTGATCTTTACCAAGAGGTAAGACCATGTGTGGTCATCATATCATGGACAAAAGTTTCCAAAAGAAACTTAAACACTATGCTGGTTACATTTTCACTTTTTGTGTAAATCTTTAGGCCTTAAATTTTTCTCCATTATATATAGCAACAAAAAACAAAGTGAAAAAAAATAACAGTAACCACATTTTAAACAAATCAGAGTGGGAAAGACCTAGTCCTATCATTAATTGAATTTTGTTTTATTATTTAAAAAATAACCCTTCTCACTAATTTAATTTTATACCCTATTGCCTAGAGCCAAATTCTATTGTGTTCTCCCAGGGCTCTTTTGAAAATAAGCATGTGCAGATTATGTAGCTAACGGGATCTGTGGGAGGCTTGGACTCTGCAGTTCCTGGGCAGACTGTTTTAGGGCCTTGATGCAAAGAAAAGTCTCCTGAGAAAATCCTGTGTGCTGCTCTTCGGTTCCCCCTGCTGGTGACAACTGGTAACCTCAGTTTTAGTTTGCTGGAATAGTTTTCCTGGGTTTAAAAATCAATCATTTGGAGCCACACATTTTACATATATTGTGTGTTCGTCCAGGATATACCCAAACCATCACTTGTTATTTCTTAGAAATTTTTATGGCCCTTCATCTTTAGTGGTTTCACAATCAGTAACAGAATACCATTCTCAAATTAAAATGTAAAATTTAGCTTATGTAAGCTGGAGTGCAGAGGTGGCTCAGTTGAGCAGTTAAAGACGCTTACAGCTCTTACAGACAGACAACCGGGGTTCAGTTCCAAGCACCCACTTGGTGTCTCTCAACCATCTATAACTCTAGTTCCAGGGGATATGGCACCCCTTCTGACCTCCGCAGACTCCTGCACACACATGCATATACCTAGATTCAGGCATAGACACAGACCCATAACATTAATCAATGAAAAAAACATGAATAAAGTTTTGCTTACATTACAGTAGCCACTGGGTATGTGTGGTTATTTTCACTGGATTAAATGAAGAACTTAAAATTAAAATTTTATTTCCTCGGTTTCACTAACTACATTTCTACCTGTGCACATGCACCCATAAAACACTGCGGAACGCTTTGGGCTTAACATAAATACTTAGAATGCTTGTAACACAATGAGAATATGTATTTATGTATTAAGTGTATCCATGATATGACTGTAATAATAAAACATCTGAGTGTGTGTGTGTGCGTGTGCGTGTGTGTGTGCGTGTGTGTTGGGTATATACATGCACGTGTATTCACCCACATGTGTGCATGTGGAGAGCAGTGGTGGACTTCCATTGTCTTCCTCTGTTGTGCTCCCTTGTTTTTTGAGATAGGATCTCTCATTGAACCTGGAGCTTGCTGTCTTGGCTAGGTTGGTTGGCAAACAAGACCCTGGCATCAGGCTGTCTCTCCTGACCCAGATATGTGCTGCTGTGCCCAGCGTTTATGTGGGTGCTGGGGATTTGAACTCAGGTTCTAATATTTACATAACCAATAATTTCCTGCTGAGCCATCTCTCCCACCCACACCTCAGGACTTTTAAAATATGTGTCTTTTATGTGCTTTAGGAGAATATACCTCCCCCCCCCACACAATATTGTCCACTCATTTTTTTTTAAAGGCTGCCTGCCAAAGTTAGCTGTGGAGATACATAATTTATCCTGTGTGCTACTTGATTTGAATTAATCTGAACACAGCACTGCAAGCTGAGTGGCTTCAGCAACAGAAACTGGTTTGCAGTTCTACAGAGTAGAAATTCAAGGTCGCTGCTCTTGCAAGGTCAAATCAGCTCCTTCCAAAGCCTTGGGAGGAAGGGCTCACCAAGTGCCTCTCTTCCAGCTTCTTGTAGAAATATTTTCCTGGTCTGTCCTTATCTTCACATGGTATTTTCCATGTGTATTTCTGTCTCCAAATTTCCCCAGAAAGGTCACCTTGGAGCTCACTGTTCTGCAGTCTGGGCTCACCATCACTTCATTACATCTTCAACAACCCAGCGGTCATAAAATCACATCCTCAGCTGCAAAGAGAACAGATTAAACATAAATTTTGCCAGGGCACAGTCTAACCTACAACCAGAAATGTCAAAACGACTGAATAAGTCAGTTTGTTTATTTCAAAAGATAATAAATACATGTATTACGATTCTCCACATTACTGAAAAATATGATGTTTGGCTTTTTTTTGAACACATTAAAATTTGATGTGTTTGGCTTCAGTGGCACAACAGATACATCAGATACAGGTAACTGAACAAGACATAGTTGAGTCACTGTTTGCAGATCTCTCGGTGATTATGTTCAGGTGAAAGTTGGCTGCTCTGTTGTCTAACAGATATTGTAGAACATGATGAAATCCAACCAAGCCTTGTTCCTTTCTATGCTACAGAACACAGGACTCAACATTTCTGAGAGTGCGAAAAAGAAACTACTGCATAGATTTAATTACATTGTGACTTACTGCTATCCATTAAAAGAGCTGGTGATTACAGTATAAATATATAGAGACAAGTTAGTTGAATCCTATCAATGTTCCTAGTGTAAATTTTGTTCATTGGTTGTTTCTGAGCAGCAGGATGTCAATATGGAAAGTTACTGGGCTCTGGCACAGTGGAGTATTTTCTGCCTTGGTGGTGATGACATGTTAGAGTCATGGCTGACATCATAAGAATGTGGCACCATTGTACAGTCTTCAGAGTCTGAATGTGGATAATCTCTCTTCATTTTTACTTTATTTAGCTGAAAATTATTTATGTTTGTTTTTGATATAATTTTCTTCTTGTAAAACTCATTTAATTTTTCGCAGAGTGGCTTACATTATCTCTGCTAGTGCTTCATAATGGGATTCTTTCTTTTGATGGTTTGTTTTTAGGATGTCTAATAGAAAGACTGGAGGAAGCCATATCTTTGTACATGGGCAAACTGATAACCCAGGTTAATTAAAATATTTTCATATTTTAATAAGAAGATTTTCAATAGTCAGCTGGTGCAAGCTGACTTCAGACATAAATTGATTTCAGACATAGACCTCTGGTTAGGTTGATTGTATCAGAACAATCTGCTTTTGCATTTTACAATTAATGACCGATGCTGATATTAGTAATGATGACAGTACACAGTTATATGCATAATTGACTTTCAAAAGTGGATAGTTTAGTAGCTTTATGGCTCAAGTATAATTAGGTCCATAATTTAAAAAATAAGCATTCTGAGATCATTCAGTTGCAAAATGAATATTTAAATGTAGAAATGAATAACTAAGAGCTGGAAGATTTGAGAGGATTTTTTGGAGTTGATAAAACTAAGGGAAAATATTTCAGAAGTCTTCAAATATCTCAAAGTTCTGAATTCAGAACTGGAGTGAAGCATGCACAGTATTGTTACAGGAAGGAAAATTTTGCATCTATGAAAGGAAGAGCTTGGTCATCAAAATATGTCCAGTTGTGAAACCGGTTATCTTGTAAGATAGTGTCTCATTGCTAAAAAATCTTAAAGTCGAGGTCAGAGAGCCATGTCACTGGGTGCTGTAGAATGGGCTTTTAAATGAAGCGTGAATCTGTACTAGACGGGCTTCAAGGTCCCTTTATCTTCCATATTCTGAAAGCTCAGAGATAACTACTGGCTTTCTTCCTACACTCTTCCTTCAGAAGTCTGAAATCAGGGATATAAATCTTTCTTAACCATCTGGTGGCCTGCCTTGTTCCATGACCCAATAATATTTTATGACACATTTTGGAACCTGTGAAAAATGATAGAGCAGAAATAGAGCAACAGCTGCACATTTTAGAAATATCCTCACCAGAGGGGCAGTTGGTTTGGCACACAAACCCATAATAGCTGATATACACATTTGAATAACATACAGACTTAATAATTACATGTGCGACTATTTCTAACTCTCACTTGGATTTTGTATATTCATTTACTCAAGATATTTTGTAATTGTTTTCAGTTCTACATACAGTGTGGAATGTTGACAAAATTCTCTCTGATAGGTTAAAGGGTAGTTAGTAATACAGACGTTTAGCAACAGCAAGGAAAAGACAATTACAAAAGAAAAAAAAGCAGGTGGTAGTAAACACTTTGAAGACTTTGAACTCAGAGTGAGGGTTTCTTGATGAGGGAGCTTCCTTAGCTGGGATGAGGCTATCTTAAAAAGTAGAATTCTAGTTTCTAGCTATTAAAAATAAGGCTGCTATAAACACAGATGAGGAAACTTCCTTATGATTCCATGAAGAGGCATTTGGGTGTATACCCAGAAGTGGTATGGCTGGGTCCTGAGGCAGAGCTATTCCAAGTTTTCTAAGATATCGCCAGACTGACCTCCATAGTGGTTGCACAAGCCTGCATTCCCACCAGCAATGGAGTAGGTTACCCCTTTCTCCACACCCTCGCCAGCATGTGCTGTCATTTGAGTTTTTGATCTTAGCCATTCTGACAGGTGTGAGATGGAATCTCAGAGTCGTCTTGAGTTGCATTTCTCTGATGATTAAGGATGTTGAGCATTTCTTCAAGTGTCTCTCAGCCATTAGGGATTCCTCCTTTGTGAATTCTCTATTTAGCTCTGTCCCCCATTTTTTGATTGGATTATTTGGTCTCTTGGCATTTAATTTCTTGAGTTCTTTGTAGATTTTGGATATTAGCCCTCTGTCAGATGTGGGGTTGGTGAAGATTTTCTCCCAGTCTGTAGGCTGCCGTTTTGTTCGAATGACATTGTCCTTTGCCTTACAGAAGCTTTTCAGTTTCATGAGGTCCCATTTATTGATTGTTGATCTCAAGTCCTGAGCTGTTGGTGTTCTGTTCAGGAAGTTGTCGCCTGTGCCAATTAGTTCGAGGGTTTCTCCCACTTTTTCTTCTAGTAGATTTAGTGTGACTGGCCTTATGTTAAGGTCTTTGATCCACTTGGACTTAGTTTTGTACAAGGTGATCATTATGGGTCTAATTTCATTCTTTTACAAAGGACATCCAGTTGGACCAGAACCATTTGTTGAAGATGCTGTCCTTCTTCCATTGTGCCGTTTTGGCTTCTTTGTCAAAAATTAGGTGGCCATAAGTGTGTGGGTCTATTTCTGGATCTTCAATTCTATTCCATTGATCTACTGGTCTGTTTCTATACCAATACCATGCTGTTTTTACAACTATTGCTCTGTAGTACAGCTTGAAATCTGGCAGATGTCCCTCAACTGAAGAATGGGTTAAAAAACTGTGGTATATCTACACAATGGAATATTATTCAGCTATCAGGAACAATGAAATTATGCAATTTGCAGACAAATGGATGGAACTAGAAAAGCTCATCCTGAGTGAACTAACCCAGACTCAGAAGGACACATATGGCATCTATTCACTTATAGTAGGATTTTAGCTATATAGTAGAAGGTATCGATACTACAACTAACACACCAAAGGGAACTTGGACATAGACTTCTTATTTTTAATTTTTATTTATTTTTTATATATTAGTTACACTTTTTTCTATTTTTTAGTCTTTTTTTATCTATTGTATGCTTATTGGTTTGTTTGTTTAGTGGTTCTCTCTCCCGGGCAATGAGACACTTTTCACTGATGGTACTGCTTCATAGATCCCCAATGAATGAGGAGGCTCTTGGCCCTCATATGACCTCTCAACTGAGATGAGAGACTGTTATATAAAGACACCCCACCCCAAAGAAATGGGATGGAAGGATTAGGAGGTAAAGAAAAAAAATGAAATGTGATGTTTCAGCCTTTTACTACTAATTGTCATAAACTGTTTAGGATAATTAAGAAATGCAAACTAATGGTTATGCAAGCCGGTCATTCTGTTAGGTACTATGACAGCCTATTATAGTTACTTGCTAAGCTAATCAGAAATAAACCTGCTACGAGACAAGCAACATCTGCTTACCCTAATATAAGAGATAGATAGGGCCTCTTCAAAAACCTCAAGAGATCTGCAGAATATGGCATTCAAAGATGTTTTCGTAACTTTAGATATTTTTTATATCAAGACATATCAATTCCTGACAGCACCCCCTACTCTCCCCCAAGTAGAAGATGAGCATCGAAGAATCTCCAGTGGGAGATGATTGAATTAGTCGCAAGCCTATCTCTTGGTAGGAAAAGCCCCTTGCCCCAACTGTAGACAGAATGGTGTCCAAAAAGGACAAAACTTGGAAGCAGGTAAGTCGACAGCCTAGCTCTGCCAAGACAGGGTAAGTAAGTCCTTCATAACCCCTGCTCTACAATCAATGTCTGTCAGAGAAACGGGGCCAAATGACTGAAGTTCGATGCTGTAATGTATGGAGAGAAAATGGGAACTGTCCAGGCAGCCACTGGTATGTCATTTCTTAGTTTGAGAAGCTGCAGGCCCTGTACTTCCTATAAAATCAGATATATTTATCCCTCTCAGGTCTCTGAGGTGGTTGAAGAACAGATAGCTAGAGTCTCATAATTAAATTTTGAGTTGTTTAGGCGTCAAGAGAGTGTTATAGATCTAAGAAGATACTTTTAAAAATGTGTTGCAAGTTAGTATGAATGTTGAGTCAGATATAGAACTTTAAACTCATGGAGATGTTTAGATAGTAGAATGTTAAAGTCAGGTACCAAATACATATGGACTGGTCATTGGGAATGTATGCTAAGCCATATAACTCTCATAACTGTGGCCTAATTACCTCTGTTGTTATGTATTGTATTTATTATTATAAGAGAAAGAGCCATTTGTTGGACTGAAAGGGGAAACTGTAGGGGGAAATAAGATATACCTTAAACTTAAAAGAAAAAAAAAGGGAAGAGGATGGGGGATGAGGGTGGGAGGGTGGGACTGGAGTGGGGAATAAGGAGGGGACTGCGATTGAGATGTAACTTGAAGAAATAAAAAAATAAAGGAAAAACAAAACAAAACAAAAAAAATCAACATGTTTTTAACCAACTTTACATCAAGTGACTGAACCAGCAGCAGTGTAGGCTGCGGGTTAATGTTCACTTGTTTGGATGTATTAAACACATACCTCAATTACATTTTTCCTTAAAAAAAAAAAAGAAAAGTAATGTTCTCAGTGATTTATGTAAGGGCAGGACAGAGTGAGAACTTTCCCACAGCAGAGTACTTTGAGGACATTTTTCCTTTAAACCTTTAAACTTTCTACATTTCATGTGTTGGGTATGAATCTCAAATAATCAGCAAGTGTGGAAGTGAAGAGATGTCCCCCTTTTCTGTTATTTAGCCTTCAGGACACAGTGATCCTGGATGAAGATGGGTATGTTTAGATGTTCAAATACAAAGCAGACTGCAGACCAGGGATGGGGAATTAGTTTAGGAGAGGTGAACATCAGTGGTTGAAAAGCTACTAAAAGGAAACCTTAGTAGCAAGGGGGATTTAAGCTAATAGGAACCAACGGAAATCTTTCTGATGGCAGGCCAATGTGATCATACTTTCTCTAGGGGATGTGAGATGGAGGATGCGAAGTGAAGAATTGTGAATTCTAGGTAAATCAACAGCAGAATTATTGCTAAAACTGGAACGTAGTCTTTATCTTAGATGGGAAGCAAACATAAACAGGCCCTTCAAGGGAAGCAATGTCTCCAGTGAGCCATCTCAAGAAAAATAGATGAAGGTTAGAAGGCTCAGAGTGGCCCTATGTCAAATGGACCCACTCAAAATGTAAAGGGAAGAGGTGCAGAAAGCCAAACAATGGACATGGAATAGTTGAAAAGAATTAAGAATTACCTAGAATTTGATTGTCGATATTGTTTGAAGTCTTCACACTCTCATTAAAATATTGTATGATGTGTGCGCTGAGTACAATAACTTCATGCTGTTTGTCGTCATTGAGATACAATGTGGTTCTGTCCTTGCCCATGCCTTTTGTATTCTTCTGTACTCATAAAATAATCAGTATACATTTTCTTTTTCTTCTCTGAGCACCTTCTTAGCTCTCAATACTGTTTGTTAATATCTCTCTCCTCTTAACATCGATGACAAATTCTAACAATTAGTATTCTTTGTATATGGAAACATTTTTCACACATGACATCCTGATATAATTTTCCGTAGCATTTCTGAGCTGATGTGCAGATATAAAAAAGTGTATTTATTTTCCACCACAGCATTTGTACAAAATGCTGTGGTGGAAAATAAATATGGCCTTTCATAAAGCTCTACTTACTGACACAGTCAGTTGATTTTCACCAGCATCACCCACCCTATTCTTTGGTTTGTATGGGATTCTCCTCAGTACGAAGAAAGCCCTCACCCATGATACAGATAAAAAAATCAGGAGTGAGAATTTCAGAGAACTACAAGGAGGAAGAGATCAAACCTTTAGGCAAGTTGACCAAGTCACTAATGGGATAGCCACAAAGGGCCTAGAAAATAAAATAAGAATTAGGTCCTCTTGAAGGAGGGCACAAAAAGGAGCTGGTATGGAGTAGGCAATCCTTAGTTGCCATTGTCTTTGTGCTCCAGATGTGGAGTGGGAGGCACTTGTAGCAGTGGTGGTATCTCATGGGCCATTCAATCTTAAAGTGCATGTACGTGTCGTCCAAGTGAAGAAAGCATTTGATTGGCAGGTGGCAGAAAAGGCCATTTCCAGCTAAGCAATGGTCCAAAGTTAGAACTGACAGCAAGTGAAGAAATGGCCTTGTCCCCATGATGCACAGAGCAGGGGCTGGGTTATGAATAACTCTGTATGTTCTCTTAACACACCGATTTTGTAGTTGTCAGTAATTGCCAAGTCAAAAGGCAAACATGCTCACAGATTTGAGGCATTCCTATGAAAGGAAGGCTTATTGCAAAGTAGTCATAGGATACTGATTTATTAATAATGAATTGCCAGAGCCAGATAAACACACAGAGAGCCCCCTGCCCAGATGGTGAACGGTAGGCAGCTTTTCATGCTCGGTGGTTATTTAGATGGAATTTCCCCCAAGAAGTTCCTTTCTTTATATAAACTCAGAGATCTTCCCTCCTGCCTTTCTTCTTGCTTCATTATCTCCTTCTAAACTGCCAGCAGGATCAAGTTAACTCTGGCTTGGGGTGTTGCCTGTTTTATCAAAGCCCCTGCAGGACCAGTTTGGGTTGTTTGTGGCTGGTGGGGACCCAAGGGCAGGCTTTTATCTTCAGACTTTGCTTGATCTAATCTGGCTTGGAAAAGTGCTGGCAGTTTTGCTGCAGGTATACAAATGCATTGTTCTTTCAATTGCGAGTTTCCTGTTCCTTATTCACTGTTCAGAACCTCCACTTTCCTCCTGTGCTTTATTAATAGAGACTAGCAATGTTTACTTGCAGCATGTAGTGCCATAAAAAGTCTTTATAGGATTTTGGCCTGAGAAAGTACGTTACACAGCAATTACTTTAGATGTGTGTGTGTGGTTTTTTTTTTTTTTTTTTTTTAATCATACTGTTGATGTTGTAAAGAATGGAATGAGTCAGGAGATTAAGGTTAGGATCCAGGCTTTGAGGTACAAAAGTTAGGTATGAGACTGGTAGATAATTCATGTGATTTGAAATGGTTGGGGTTCAATGTATGGCATTAGAATGGGGAGGAGGGTACAAGTGTGAAAATAAGTACTTAAAATCAAGAACAGAAGAAATTAGGTGTAGAATGTGGCTGGGGGTTGGGTGGCAGTGAAGCTGCAAGCATGCTGTGTTTGATTTGGCTCTTGGAGAGACGGAAGCCTATCCAAGCCTGTACTGAAGGCTTGGTAGTGATCAGATTGTATTAGTTCCATTGTTGAAGTGCTGCCTTTATGGCTTCATTTAGGCACAGGGTGGTACAGAAATCCAGGAGGAAATATGGAGCTCAGGAGGCAGAATTAAGTTAGAGATGTGGATTTTGCATGTGCTAACTAAAGGAAGACTACTACAATGGCTTGGATGAGGTAGGAGTTTATTTCTCTTTCCTAGACCAGCCAGCTAGTTTGGGCTTGCTAGTCAGCTCCAAGGCTCAAGTTTGTTCAGAGACCAATGGTGATGTAAGCTTTCCTTCTTAGGTACCTGTCTTTCAGAGTTAGTCCTGGTTTCACTGAGGGCACTCGGAAGAAAGAAAGGGTATGGAAATGGGAGTACATCTTATTCCAGAAAGGCCCGTATGCATGTTATGGTTTGACTTTGTTTTGTGAAGGTCTGAAAGCTATATGGGAGGCAATGTACAATACTGTTTTCTCCCCGACTCCAAGGACCATGGCCGACACTGCTGCAAGACAGCTCAACATTTACTCAAAAGAACTTTTACACGGAAAGGTACCTTGAGAAATGAAAATCCAAACACCTGGAGAAAACTGTTACCTTCAATCTAATGAATGAAGTGTAGAGCAGTGGAGATACATGCCCAGACAAAAGGAATATGAGCTCCTGACAATCAACCAGAGAGGAGGGATGTCAGCAAGACCAGTTTCATATTCTCTCCTTCGTCTCTTCATCATATTCTCTGTGTCCTCATTGTGGAGCTGGATACCTATCACTGGGTTTCCAGGTGGAGGAGGAGATTAGAAAATGAATTCTTAGGTTTTGTAGCTTGCTTTAGAGGGTCAGAAGTTGAATATCTGTACCCTGTTTTGAGGATCAAAAACCAAACCAAAACAAAAACAAAAAACAGGAAAGCAGGAGGAGGTCATGAGACCTTGCTTCTGCAGTGTTCTTCAAGTTCAGCCTAAAATTCCACTACCACCTTTAGGGTATGGAGTGCAAGCCCTGACAGAAACATTGAGTTTTTAAAATAAGATATTAGCTCATATAACATTCTGGGTAACGGTGTTAAATGTATCGCCTCACCGAAACCCTAAGACAATTCTCTCAGTATTATCAACATTTTGTGAAAACAGTAACCCAGGAAGAGACCAGTTGACTTGGCCTCAGTTGTAATTGAGTGTTTAAACTTGGGTCTGCTTGGTTCAGGAGCCCAGGTAGATTCCTCCAGTCTTAAACTACATGATCAAGAGAAAGCTGAGTTTGTTAAAACTTTTCAATCTGAGCCTCAAAGTTCTTGTCTGATAAGATATCAACAGCAGAAATATAAACAGGAATCTTCCATACACTGCTTGGCATGTAAAAAGCACACGTTTTGAGCACACACTGGTAGCTAACAATGCCAATCACAGCACCTTATTAAAGAACTTACGAAATTAAATAGAAAAATTAGTGATCTGCAATTAGATTTTTATCTAGCTGTGTTGGCCTTCATTTTAATCATTCTAACAGAAAAGTCTGCATCTTCTGGTTTCTGTGCTAATGGAAGGTAGATTTTTCAGGTCAAGCATTTTTATATTCTGTGGTTTCTTCTTTTCCCTCTTCTGGTGGTTGAACAGCTAGGATAGACAAATCACGTTGGGTGGGGTCTGCAAATAAACCCTAGTGTGGGCCGTGCATGGGGCCTCTGCTGTGCAAACCTGAGTGTGCCTGTTGAGTTGTTAGACTATAGTCGCTTTAGAAGAAGTTTTGGTAAAATTGCAAAATGTGCAGCATAAGCAATTTTTTTTCACACTTGATAATGTTGCCTATATTCTGTGAGCATGGTGAAGAGTCAATGAACTATGAAGATCTGTTGTGCATTCGAAAATAATAAAATAACTATTCATTCGTATTTCCTGTGCCTGGATAAACTTTACTCTTTGCAGGTTAGAAGGTGTTGTTTTAGTACATGATGTCTAGGTTTTTCTTTAGGGAAGCACTTATTTCCCTGCTGGGCTTAAGAATTTTAGTGAATAATTTTTGCCAAATCTGTTTAACATCTATGAATTCATGAACTTATATTATTCAGTTTTTGGATTCTAAAAGAAATAGAGCTGAAGATTAAATATTTGTACCAGATAATTACCACAGTCGTTTCAAACTTGAGAGTCATGTTTATTGTCAAAACTTGATTATGAAAATATCAATGCTGTTATGCATATATCAGCATCTAGATCTTATTTATACTTTATCTTCATAACCCTTTCAAGGCCTGCCTGGCTTTCTGATGTGGCCTGAGAATATTGAGCACTGAAAAGCCATGGGTGTTCTTCCAATTTTAGAAACTCATTTTGGAGATAGATCAGAGAATAATTTCAAGTGTATAATTTCCTCAAGTGAAATGAGGCATCCTGACATGCCATCAAACAGATGCCAGGAAATATAGAGATTCATGTTTTTTTCCTATGATAAATGTGATGTTGTTATTTATGGTTAATAGTGGACCAGAATTTTAATATTACAACAAGGAAAGTAGATGAGCCAAAAATTCTTATCCATATCTTTGAATTATCTGAGGTTATTAGTGTAGGGCTCACATGGCTTTATTTTATTTTATTTTTTTAAATAATTTATTTTTTATTTCTTCAAGTTACATCTCAATCACAATCCCCTCCCTACTCCCCCCTCCAGTCCCACCCTTCCACCCTCCTCCCCCTCAACCCCCCATCCTCTTCCCTTCTTTTTTTTTTTTAGTTTAAGGTATTTCTTTTTCCCCCCAACAGCTCTTCCTTTCAGTCCAACAAATGGTTCTTTTTCTTATAACTATAAATACAATACAAAACAACAGAAATAAATAGGCCACAATTATAAGAGTTATATGGCTTAGCATACATTCTCGATGCCCAGTCCATATGTAGTTGGCACCTGACTTTAACATTCTATCTAACCATCTCTATGAGTTTAAAGTTCTATATTTAACTCAGCTTTCATACTAACTTGCCTCACAATTTTAAAAATATCTTCTTAGATCCAGAACACCCTCTTGATTCCTAAACAACTCAAATTTAACTATGAGACTCTAGCTATCTATTCTTCAACCACCTCAGAGACCTGAGAGGGATAAATATATCTGATTATATAGGAAGTGCAGGGCCTGCAGCTTCCAAAACTAAGAAATGACATAGCAGTGGCTGCCTGGACAGTTCCCATTTTCTCTCCATACATTACAGCATCAATCTTCAGCCATTTCGCCGGTAGGATTTGCTGAAGGAGGCAGAGGCAGGAGGATCACGAGTTCGAGGCCAGCCTGGGCTACACATGGCTTTATTTAAGATGAAAATGTATTCAAGTAAAATCCACTCAGATTATTTTATTCACAAATAAGCAAATGAATGAAATTCAGTTCTTTCCTATGGTGAATAAAAATGAAACACAGCTTTGATCTCTACCATTTCTATTTTTTTTTTTAGTTACATGTAAGAAGTTTGTGTTTACAACTTCATATTTACATATCTATGAACAGTGATAGACCATCATATGTGGGTTCCAGTGGGGGATTCCCAGTACCCTGATCTGGTATCAGGTCAGGAACTTAGGCTCCTCTGCCAGAAGCCACCAGACTACATAGCTGAAGGGAAGGGTAGAACACAGACCCGAAGATCCATACCTGGTCCAGGCAGTAAAGGGTGGGTGTGTGGGTTGGAAGGGGCATCTGCTCCTGGGAAAGGAGACAGAAACTCAGCACCTCTAGGCAGGATCATGCACCCCGAACAGGCCTAGCCTGCCCAGTCCAAGGGCAGCCAAGTGGCAGCTGGTGCTCAGGAGAAATGGCAGAAGCCATGTGGAAGCCAAGTAGAGGCCATGCCACAAGAAGCCAGCATGGCTAGGCAGCCAGTTGGTGGCAGTAATGGGGCAGAGAGGAGCCGTGGCTGCCAGTGGTAGGAGATCTAGTTAGGAGGCAGTGATGAAGTATGCTCCTGGAGTCTGTGAGAGTCTGGCCAGCCTAGCAAATGGCAGAAATAAACAGACTCAGACATTCATTGGAGGGGGAAGAGAGAGGAGAGAAGGAAAGAGGAAGGGGGAGGGGGAGAGGGGGAGGGGGAGAGGGAGACTGACTCCAGGGAGGCTAGAGGCCAGTTACTGGCACCAACAGACTTCATTAGCATGGTGAAGTTAGGGGAGCATTAGGCTGTATGACACATCTTAGGGGATCTAGGACCCTCAAATTGGAGGGAAGAGTTTCACTGAACAAGGAAGTCCATCATTCTAGTTCAGAGCTCAGGGGCCTTCAGGCAATGCCACACTTCCACCCCATTAGAAGAAATACCCACACACCTAGTATCCTACTTTTCAACAATTCAACTTTACACTGAAAAGTGTAAAGTCGTATTTATAATTATTTCAGTGTCTAAAAATAAGTTCAGGGTTATGTTCTGTTTTAATTACTTCAGGAAGAGTAATGCAAAATGAACACTGAATACTGGGGCTATTTCTGTGGCCTCTTTAGAGAAGGAAAATGACCACATGTAGAGGATTGTTGGTTTGGAAAGTTAATCTGTTGATCTGGACTTTAGGCACTCATGGAGATGATTCACTGATGTTCAGCATAATACTTATTATGCTGCAAGATTGTTCTGATTCATCAAAGATATATTAAGCTGTGTGTACCTTACAGAAATTTGTGCTTTTATTTATATGTTTATACCTTGTGCCTTCTATTAAATAAAAAACATAATGTGATGTATACGATACAGTATATTAGTAATGAAATATAAATAGAATTGAAAAGTCAAGGTGAATGGAAAGGGAAAAATAAGCAGACATGCTCAGTATGAAGGTTACCCGTTGCTGTAGTTGGGTGTCCTGCTGCCTCTGAGTTTCTGACAGACCCCTGAAAAGGAGACATGCTTTTGTGCATAATCCTGATGCAAAGGAGTAAACAGTCCAATTTCTCAAAGGGAAGAAAATTCTAAAGTACTGTTTTTAAAAGAGTTTATGTGTTCAACTTACAATTTATTTATAAATCTACACCTCAAGCTCCCTATGTGATCAACTCTGACTGTCTCTGGTGGACACTTCCAGGGGAAAAGCTGATGCATTGGCTGAGCTCCAGGGTCACATAAAAACAGCCTAGAGTTCTAGAGAACCACCAGATCTGACAAATAATGGCAATTCTTATTAGGAATTAGGCTTTTAAAGGACTTCAACTCCATTCTGCTCTTCTGTGCCCAATATCCACCATAGATGCAGACTGATTTTCAAGTCTACTGAAGAACTGAGAAGAGAGATGGCACAGGGGACATCCAAATGCCACCAAGCTTGCTGCCCTTCTTGAGAGCCAGGGGCTTTCTGGAAAGAAATGCTGCTTGGATTGCTGCAAATCTTTGGCCAGTTCCCAGAGATCTAACAAAGTTGATACTGACCAGTTCTGCCATGCTGCCATTGCTTGTGTGGAAGACACTACTCAGAAGTCTTGCTGGGCACACTTTGCTGATGTCACTAATTTTTCACAATGCTTTAAAAATGGAAAGTGGGCCTATTGACTTCCAAGATCCACCTCACTCTAGGACATTTTATATTAACTAATGCATCTCATTCTCACTGCATTTTGGATAATACTATTGGCTGTACATTTTAAAATCTATGATGTTGAAAAATATCAACACTGACTTCTTTTAGTGTCAAAATATGAAGCCCAACAGATTGTACTTGACCAACTTCTGCTATGGTTTACTTACATATTTGAAAAGGAAATATTGCCTCTCCTATGAGTTTTCTACTTAAAATTAATTATTCTAATGGGAAGAGAGACTTAATACAAAGATGAAAAATATACACATAAAATTTAAGTTCCAGAGACTATTGAAGGGGTAAAATGAAGTAATGGATGTATTGCATTTCAAAGGATTGAGCCAACAGCATGGATATTTCCCAAAAGCTTTGCTTTTAAAATATATTATTAACTGTGGTCACTGTGTTATATAAAAGATCTTTGAACTTACTTTGCTAATTTAATTGAAAAATTGGATCCTTGAGTGGTTCCCATTTCATTCTAAAATTTATCATTACTTAAATATTAGGATATCATACTAATTTTTATACATTAAAGATTCATATTTATACTTCAATACTACAGACAGAGACAAAGATAATCAGCCCATCACTACCCAAGGTTACTTTATATTAATTTCCCAAGAAGTTGATAGGAAAACATGATACATATTTCCCAGCAATAAGGTTAAAGTAAGTGTCTATCTATATTAACATTCCAAGTGTATGAAATTAAAACTCTTGAATTTAAGTGTTTTTTAAGTAACTATTTCTAAGTTATATAAACTGTTTGTCTGCTTGGCCAGAAGGCTAGTGGTCTAACCTCTCAATAGCAGGTAGAGGTTTTGGATAGTGATTTCATTTCCTGAAAAGTACTGATGGTCACTTTAGCTCTTGCAGAGAGTGATTGTTGGTGATATAATAGGATACTTTGGGGATTACCATAGTTTTACAAAGTGTTGCAACTCACTTTCAGGCTACTGGCAATCATTTGTCCATCTACACTTATATTTGAGCGTTCTAACCCAGAGATCAGAATTAGCACACCCCGTGCTCTAGTTGTGTTCTAGACACAATTCCGAGTGTTTGATCATTAGCTCCCCCCCAACACCACAAACAAGAGGCTCCAAAGCTCCAATTAATCTGGTTTTAAAATGAGAGTAGTGAGGCTTTACTTCATGACCTTAGCAATGGTACTATATTGTATCACATAAATACTACACATAGACTCTGATAGAATACATGAGTGGAATGGTTTCAAATCTTGTTGCACTTTTAAACTTTGGCTTGGTGATTTGCCTTTTGGTTTTCTACACATTACTTGTGCATGTCAGTGTGTATGCCCCCCTCTCTTGCTATGGTAGGGAAACCAGAGACATGACTACAAGTTAATGTTAAATGTTGTAAGTTCTTAGGCACGCTAAACTTACTTTTGGTAATGTTGACAACCCTTTCCCGTTTTTCTTTTAAAATTTTATTCAACAAAATGTCAGTTACTGCAAAGTGTATGACTATTTTTACAGATTTTCTTATTGCTTTGAAGTGATGCATTATTGGAGTAAAATTACCAACCAGTATTTTTACAAATGGAAGAACTTCCTTCCCTCCAATAAGATATATGAAATGATAACTGATTCCATGTCTAGTTCTCATTGAAATATGGATTTTTTGTGGGTTCTGGTAAAGCAGACAAGGAGGTAGTAATTTAAATATTTATAATTTCCTTTTATTCAACTGGCTATCTTTATAGGGTAAACACTAAGTCACTTTTACTGGAAACGAAAAGCTTTCAAGGCTTTTAAGATGTGTTATAAAATGATAGCTCAGCTATTCACCTTAATTTAAAGTGAGGTTCCTTTAGCAGAATGAATTATTTCTGAGCTATGGGCTCACAGTGGACACAGGTCTCTAGAGACGAGACAGCTATACAGTGGCTTCTCCAGCAGTTGACAGCACAGTGTTAGTCACAGTATCTTTTGTTTCTTTACTTCATCGTTTTATTTGTCATGTTTTTTTTCTCCTTCTACATTTATTCATGTATGAGTACTGTGTTTCTATCATTTCTACCACACACTCACATTCCTTTAATTCTTCCCATTCCCCCTCCCCACTCCCTCTAAACTTCATGACTTCTTCTGTAATTATGGTTATATGACAATATGTATGTATAAATACAACACAATAGTTCTATTTAGTGTTTTATATATATGTTTAGGGTTAACCACTTAGGGTGGAGAACCTATCAGAGCCTGTCCTTGGAGAAGACTGATTCTTCTCTCTCTCTCTCTCTTTCTCTCTCTCTCTCAAAAGCCATTAATTGCCTTTTGCATCTTCATCTAAGACTTCGTGAAATTTGTCCCCTCTAGGATGGGACATCAACTGGTGTTGTCATTATGCCAGTCTTTTTAGGCATCATAATGTTGAGATTTTGTGGGTCCTGCTCCCTGTAATATACAGATGACACTATATTGTAGCTGACATTCTGCTCCTCTCAATTATTAATTCATTCTATCTCCACTTCTGGGATGCTTTCTGACCCTGAGATGTAGGGCTTGTGTCTTCGATGCATCAGTTGGAGAAGAACAGTATGCAGTAAATTGTTGTCTGCATTTTTCCCACTTGTGGATTTCTGTAGTGATTTCCCTCTGCTGCCAAAGAACCTTTGATGAGGGATGAGAGCAAGTTAGGCCATTGGCACTAGAAAACCTAACCTACTATTGTCATGTTCCTAAATCAATATAATTCCCAGAGCCTATCTTATCCCTGTAGCCACAGGGCATAGTTTTCCTCTTACTTTTCTTTTTTAGTTTCTTTTAGAGTGCTCGTCTATTATGTGCTGTAGACTCTTGTTAGAGTCTTCACAAAGCTAAACATCAACAATGACCTTATTAATTTTTCCCAAGTATCCTGTATGGGAATTTAATAGATATGTTTCAGATCCTTCTGGTAAGGCAGGTGGTACAGGATGACAGCAACTCCCCCACAAGTACTTCCTTTGTGCAGTATACAGAGGCAGTGAGGAATCCAGGGCTATTTATTCCCTTGCAGCAGCATGTTTGGAAGCAGACTGAGGAGACACTTTGGATTTTGTGAGGGGAAGTCTCTGATCAAGTGAGACATTGCTACAATTCAGCAGTCATCCCAAATAACAACAAGAACAACATCATCATCAACAACAACAACAATAATCATCATAGTACAAATAATCTGGATATATGTAGATCATGAGTCAGAAGACTGTAGGTTTCAGATAAATCTGGCCTGGAGTATTTCTGTGCATCAAACTTCATAGCACCCACTTCGTTACCTATGGTCAATGTCTGGTTGTGTGTCACAGTGGCAGAAATGTGAAGCTCAATCTAGACTGCATAGGCTACCCAGCCTAAAATTATTCTCTATCTAGCCCTTTACAATACACCAAAAAGTTTGCCAACTTTCTTTAGGTCATAGTTTATTAAACTGTGGTTCACGATTCCACATGGGGGGGGTGTCTCATGAAAATTTTGACAACAGTCAAAGGGTGTTGAACATACTATGACCAAAAAAAATAATTCAAAATCAAACCTGTAATGAACTGTAGATGTTTCTGGCCGCGCTTGTCCCTGGCACAGCACAAGATCCACTGCAGCTTTGGTTTGGGGCACACTTGTGACACTTGTATTTGTTCATTCCATGCACAGCCAACAAAATTGTGTAAAACAGGTCAGCTTAGATATGTGACTATCATTAACTACGAATTGTAGTGTTTTTAACTGTATATAACAAGAGTTTATGCTTTTATAGATTTTTTTTTGTGGTTTTTTAAGGCAGGGATTTTTCTGTGTAGCACCTATGGCTGTCCTGGACTGGCTTTGTAGATCAGGCTGACCTCAAACGAACAGAGATCCACCTGCCTCTGCCTCTTGAGTGTTGGGATTAAAGGCTTGTGCTACCACACTAAGTTGAAATATAAATTTTAATTGTGAAAAATACTTTCATCATTTCATACCATGTAAAAATTACACTAATACATATTATACTGTGTAAGAATTTAGTCTTTAAAATTGATGTTTTAGTTACTGAGTTTAGTTTATTAAAACTATTATATAAATACTGGCTTAGGATTAGAATAGAATTGGCAACAGTTTCTGAAATGGACCTAAATATACTCCTGCCCACTGTGTATTTTATTCAAAGCAGTATCCTTGAAACTGAGATTATAAAAGGAAAATACTGATCAACTTTGAAACACATGGTGTATGATCAAAAATTGCAATCTCAAATATTCAACCAAGACGTTGGTGCACGCCTTTAATCCCAGCACTCATGAGGCAGAGGCAGGCAGATCTCTGTGAGTTCCAGGCCAGCCTGGTCTACAAAGTGAGTCCAGGATAGCCAGGGTTATTACACAGATAAACCTTGTCCCAAAACAAAACAACAACAACAAAAAGACTCAATTATTTACGTAAAAAGCAACAGGCTGAATCACAGACTACTCCAGCCAGATCTTCAGTAAAGTTCTGAAGATCAGCTTCTGTCTATGAACTTCGTAGGACATCTAAATAGCTGAGCACAAAGGGACTGAACATAAAATGATTCTATTAACATTTTTAACCATTTTTCCATTCTTATTTGGGCCCCAAACAGGTTTACTACGTCCCAAATCAGCAGGAAGTCATTTTAAGAGAACAACGTCCCATCCCCAGAAGGTGGGGAGGGTGTTCTTCCCCTTTGGTTATTTGATAGATAATAGAAAATTTTGTTATTTAGGGGAAAAGACTACAAGCTGTTAAATGGTCTTGTTAAATGGGTTTTGGAGGTTAGACCCAGGGACTTCTCTCTTTTGCTTTTCTGTATCCTCCTTTCTCTCCTATATAGGAGTGAACAGACTTGAGAAAAATGGGACATAGACATAGTATAGGAAAGAACAAGAAAAAAGGACAGATTATTGAATATAGCTTTATACCTTTGTATACTGATACAAAATTAATATTATATTTGGCTAAATTGGTATTGATCATTGTATATTAATGCAAATTTAAGATTGTATAGGGCTACATCGGTACTGATCTTTGTATATTGATACAAAATTAAGATTATATTTGGACACATTGGTATTGATACAAAATTAAGGGTAACGCTTCTTAAAGGTATTGTTTGTAGTAATACTTAAAAATGAAATGTCAAGTTTTGACCTCTCGCTACCAACCGACATAAACTGTTTAGGATAATTAAGAAACGGAAACTAATAGTCATGAAAACGTGTCATTTTGTTAGTTACTATGACAGTCTATCACAGTTATTTTCTAAGCTATTCAGAAATCAAGTTGCTAAGAGACAAGCAATATTTGCTTATCTAAATATAAGATAGATAGGGCATCTTCAAAAACCTCAAGAGATCTGCAGAATATGGCATTCAAAGATGTTTTCTTAAGATTTTTTGATATCGAGACATGTCAGCTCCTGACAGCACCCCCTATATTACTCCAAGTAGAAGATGAGCATCGAAGAATCTCCAGTGGGAGATGATTAAATTGGTGGTAAGCCATTCTCTTGGCAAGAAAAACCACTTGCTTCAACTGTAGACAGACTTCTGTCCAAAAAGGACAAAACTTGGAAGCAGGTAAGTCGACAGCCTAGCTCTGCCAAGACAGGGTAGGTAAGTCCTTCATAATTCCTGCTCTACAACCAATGTCTGTCAGAGAAATGGGGCCAAATGGCTGAAGATTGATGCTGTAATGTATGGAGAGAACATGGGAACTGTCCAGGCAGCCACTGGTATGTCATTTTTTAGTTTTGGAAGCTGCAGGCCCTGCACTTCCTATAAAATCAGATATATTTATCCCTCTCAGGTCTCTGAGGTGGTTGAAGAATAGATACCTAGAGTGTCATAGTTAAATTTTGAGTTGTTTAGGAATCAAGAGGGTGTTCTGGATCTAAGAAGATATTTTTTAAAATTATGAGGCAAGTTAGTATGAAAGCTGAGTTAGATATAGAACTTTAAACTCATGGAGATGGTTAGATAGTAGAATGTTAAAGTCAGGTGCCAAATACATATGGACTGGACATTGGGAATGTATGCTAAGCCATATAACTCTTATAATCGTGGCCTATTTATTTCTGTTGTTTTGTATTGTATTTATAGTTATAAGAAAAAGAACCATTATTTGGACTGAAAGAGAGAGATGTTGGGGGGAAAAATAAATACCTTAAACTAAGAAAAAAAAAAAAAGAAGGGAAGAGGATGGTGGGGCTGAGGGGGAGGAGGGTGGAAGGGTGGGACTGGAGGGGGGAGTAGGGAGGGGATTGTGATTGAGATGTAACTTGAAGAAATAAAAAATAAATTATTAAAAAAAAATAAAAAATAAAAAAAAAAAAGCAACAGGCTTTTTATTATCATGAAAATTTTCTTTAGCCTTTCATAAATGGTAAATTTATATTAATACTAACATTTTAAAATATGTATTTGTGTGTATCTGTGTGTACTCTCAAGAGTGTGTGCAGGTGCACTTACCTGTGCTTTTGTACAAAAACCAGAAGTGGGTGTCTGGAGCCCTCCTCTGTCACATTCTTCCTATTCCATTTACACAGGGTCTCTCTCTCTCTCTCAACCTGGGGCTAGACTGGATAACAGCAGTCCCACAATCCTCTTGTCTCCACTGGTTTGAACTTGGAGTTACAGGCATTACACAGGACACACGATTTGTTTTGTGTGTCCTTGGATCAAACTCTGGTCCTAATTGTGAAGCAAGTGCTATTAACAGCTGAGTTACATCTCTAGTCCCAAAGAAATGCTTTAAAATACATTTCTTATGATTTATTATCAGTAAACATTTTATTGGTATAGCTATTAAATAAACCTATATACCCAAGGTTATGTTAAATTTCTCAAGTGAAAGCAGTCACCATTACAAAATATTTAATAACTTGTGTTCTAGATGGTGGGTTTTATAAAAGTCTGTGTGCATGGAAAACAAAAGAAGAATGCTGGTCAGATCAGCTAAGGGGTTTTATCAAGGTGCACAACACACTCTCTTGGTTGAGGGTCACTAAATTAAAATTCAGGACTTGAACTGATTCAGATTGTTTTTGTAAATCACTGCTTTTGACAGTTTAACAAGACAGCATAAAATTGATTATATTTCTTTTCTTTACAGGGTTGTGGGAAGAAAATGTATTCGTTTTTGAGAGGAACCAAACAATTACAAGTACTAAGGTTTCTGGGGATCTCCATTGGTGTGACACAAATCCTAGCCATGATTCTCACCATTACTCTGCTCTGGGCTCTATATTATGATAGAAGGGAGCCTGGAACAGACCAAATCCTGTCTCTGAAGAATGATACTTCTCAGCACTTGTCATGTCACTCTGTGGAACTGTTAAAACCAAGCCTTTCAAGGATCTTTGAGCATACATCGATGGCAAACAGCTTCAATACACACTTTGAGATGGAAGAATTATAAAGAATGTCAAAGAAGGAAATCACAAACTTGTGGAACTAGTGAGTATGGGCGGCACACAGTTATCTATTTCAGAATTTTTTAGACATATTAATATTCCACAAAAGAATGTCCAAGCATATAATTTCCACTCTTTGAAACAAAGAAACGCTCTACGTGTTACACACAGACAATAACTGGTTCCATGAAAAATGCTGAAGACAGTTAATAATCACTGTATGCCCCCTCTCTTTGCCCCTTTCTCTCTCTGCCTTTCTTTCTTTTTTTCTGAGCACAATTATGTTTGGAGGTGACACAGTTTGACCAGGGTTTCTGCATCCATTCATGAAAATGAACCCTCATGGTGGCAATGGAGCTACTGTGAAGGTGAACTTACTTCCTCTGGCTAGCCTAGAAAAGATCAGCTAACTGCTAACATAGGAATTTAGACAGTACTAATGACCTTTATTACCTGATGATGTATTGCTTTGCGGATGATTTGATTATATATGAAAACTTTGAAGATTGGTGACTACCTAAATATGATTTTTTGTTGGTTACTAAAATAATTTTATTAATAACACTTATAAGAGCTAACACATTGTCTTAAACTTATCAGGGATATATATGTATATAAGTCTGTGCTGTGTCTGTAGATTTCAGTTCTTATAATGTTTTGAAAAACAATATTTGAAAATGACAAATTTATCTTATACAGTACCATTACTTTTTATCTTTCCAAACAATAGAACTTTTAAATTCTGTCTTGGGTCTGTATTATATCCACAACTGTTAATTTAAGTTCTTAACCACTAATCTTGGAAATTACCAGTGTGATACATAAGAATCATTGTAACTCTGGCTGCAAGAAGTATTAACCACAGAATTTACACATAGTTGATTCAGCAGAAATTCGGATGCTCTTTTTCTCTCCCAAGTGAGGGTTCTTCTTGACAATAAACACTTTGTCAAAGGGCTTATGTTTTCCTTTTGCAAACAAGAAGCAATAGTCCTGAAGTGGATGTAATTTCATAGGGAAACATTATCTGCAGAGCGATGCTCATGGGAATATCTAAAATAAGTGGTAGTCTAACTACAGGGAATCTTGGCCTTATTTCACCAAATAATATACTGTGGCAAACTACACAGAATATTAATTTTTTTACAAAAGTAGAAGATATTTATTTGAAATGGGAAAAGTGCATTTTACTGTATTTTGTGTATTGTGTTCATTTCATGAGTTATGGAAAGAAAATTAACACGGGTGTCAATAAATATTTTCTAGATCCTGATGGTTTGTGCCTATTTATTTAAAGACAAGGTCTCATTGTGTAGTTCTGGAAAGTGTGCCCATTTTTATACACAACAACCACTTTTATCAGTGAAGAGACTAGCAAGGGAGAGGAAGCAATGAGAGAAGCAGGCAAGGGCAGAGACTTCCATGGTTGGAAATGATGCAGCCCACAGTCCCAGGACCCATTTCTCAAGATGCTTACCAAACCACCACCATTTTCATGGATGCCTGGAGTAGGTCACTGGGCTCGAGTTGAAGTGCACCATTGAGGGCATCCTCACACGGTCACCTGATTACAGCATAAAAGGAACAGCATATCTGGATGAGGGTGGCTTTACCTGAGATCACAGCCACAGGCTCCCACCACAGTGGGCATGGCCTTGTAGGCAGATAACACATTTGAAACCCCTTGCTTTGAGTCCTTCTGGGGCTTTCTATGTTTCCAGGTGTGATGAAGCCTCACGGCTCTGGAGGCAGCACCATGAGCAAGTTGTGCAGAGACAGCCCTACACCCACCCACCCACAGAGGCCCATTCCCTCCAGTTAAAGAAATTCAAGTCTTTGTCTGGTGTTTGCCTTGTTCCTGTGTGTCCTCTACTATAGCAGGTATCACTGTCCCCAGGGTTGGCTCTATTCTTATACTTCCTTTCAGGATCCCAGTTTACAAGATGTCAGTAGTACTATCTAGCTTAGTACTTGGCACACCTGTCTCTCAAAAGGGTCATACTAGTCTCACTCACTAGCCAGCCAAAGAAAGAAGAGAGGACTGAAGAGTCAGAACCTTGGGCCAGCTTTTGGAGGAGGCACAAAACACACACAAACACATGCGCGCACACACACACACACACACACACACACACACACACACACTCACACAGGTGTATTGCAAAGTATAAAATAAAGTTTACAGATCTCTCTCTCAAATGATTGGATACAATATTAGTAGTTTTCAAACTCAGTAGCTAATATGTATACTGCATCTTCACTGAAAAGAGACAAGCTGTCTTTATTTTTTTTCAGGCTCATAGTTTTGCTAAGTTAATTTGATATAATAAATATTCTCACTTCTGTTAGTTTAGCTTTTCAGTGGTTTCATTTGTTGTTCATTTGTAAAAGAAAAAGGCTTGCTTGTTGGAGAATTGCTACATGCTGTATTCTCAACTCCTTGGAGGGCAGAAACTGGAAGATTACTTATGCTCAAGAGTTCAAGACCAGCCTGGGCAGCAAAGAGAGCCACTTGCTTTTAAAGAGAAAGAGATGAAGGGAGAGACAGAATATGAGGTTATATAGGATGAAACTTCAATAAAACACTTCCTCAAATTTTACCTATGATAATCTATTAATTGATAAAGCTATGGGTTTTATTTGAATTGTTGAGATAGTTGTCAAGTTTGGTTGCATCTCTTTTGATGTATCTCACAGTCATATAACATGCTTATATTATATTGAACTTAGGGGGGAAACACCAGTCTTCAAATTATAGGAATTGACTTTTTAAAATAGGCATTTTGATATATTACCCAATTTAATACCCTGTAGTATAGTCACTGTAAATCTAGACAATCATCTTCTATATAATACATTTGTTTAATGGGAACAAATGACATTTATAGTCACTGTCCACAAAGGCCTCTTATGGTAGCAGTGCACCTGGAATAATAAAACTGCAAGGAACTTTACAAAGTGCATTTAATGCTGTAGAACTGAGGGAGTTCTCTGTTTGGGTACAGTGAGGGAAAAATGTTAACTATGTCTTTGGGAACCATTAAAAGCTTTTTTCTGGGTAAAATCACACGTTTTAAAGTAAAAAATTTAAGAGATTATTTTTAGATTGGTTAACAGGCAATTCAAAGCACCCCTGAGACTCTGAGAAGGCAATTAGAGATGATGTCTGTTATAGAGCTTTTAAAAATTGGAATAGGGATGCTTGTGATAACCCTAAGAAAAGGAAATAAAGTAAATAAAGGAGTGCACAGTGTGGCCACAATGAGCAAGGAGAGGAGGAAAGCAGAATAGAGTTCCACAAAGGAAACGATTCGCGAGCAGAGCTGAGAAGGCAGTATAGAGCTCACCACGTTCACGGCAACATTCCATGAGCCAAGGCTCCGAGACTTAAATAAATGTACAAGATTTTGAGGTTATGACCTGTGGTTCAGAGTGATCGCACTGCACAGAGTGCTGGACAGGACCTCCGGGAAAAGAAAACGGGTGAAATGTGGGCTTGAGGCTTCATTCTGTAGATTCCCATGTTGAGCTGCTGGAGTGTGTTCAGAAAAGGAAGTGATGTATGTGTGACTCATAGTTTCCACTGTTTCATCCAAGCGAGAGGGATGGGGCTCAGGGAAACAGGTACAGCTAGCTACTGTACCAGTCCCCCGGGGACAAAGCATACTTCACTCTGGTTTAAGGAAATGGAGACCCCTCTGGAGCACCAGCTCTGCACTCTGAGTAAAGAGCAGAAAGACTTTTCCTTGGCTTGTGTGTGTGTGTATGAGAGAGAGAGAGAGAGAGAGAGAGAGAGAGAGAGAGAGAGAGAGAGAGAGAGTGAGAGAGAGAGAGAGAGTTCCTCGCCAGGAAGATGAAAGCTAACGAACACAGGGCATAAATCAGACTAGAGTACTACAGTGTGAATGTATGCAAGTTAGCAGCGGATTGACATTGGGGTTATGTGATAGAAAAGAAAAGAACCAATATTTCTGTATTTTGTACCTGGCACACTGGCAATGGTGCTAACCCAGATAGAAGGTTGGAGGAGAATGAGAGTGTGGAAGGGTAATTAATTTGGTTTGAGATGTACTGAGTTGGAGATGCCTGCAGGACATGCAGATGGAGAAGTCTACAGGCAGCTGTAAATTCCAGCCTGACGCTCAGGAGAATTCACTGTGGAGCCTGAGAATTTTTATGCATTGCTTTCCCATTTCAGGAAGCATGACAGAAAATGGGCTGAGGACCAAATCTCATGAAGAGAATCTTAAACAGGATGCTACAACAGCTTCTCTTTGTCTGAACTCCTATTCCTACCGATGTGTCAAAGGAGGTAAAGAAATGAGAAATAAATAAGCTACTGAATCTTCCATGACAAAAGAGCCTGCCTCCTTAAAAAAAAAAAATAATGCCAGCTGCCATGTTGCTTCAGTCACCCACATACTTATCATCTTGTGATTTAAAAGTGCGTTTTCCTTTCCTATGAACAGGGTTCTTACCCAAGCAAATCCCAAAAACATACACAGACGAATCCTGAGCATCACTTTGAATACTTTTTATTTCCCAGTTTAATATGGTAATTGCAGGCTTCTGTGCATTCGTGGCAGGCTCATAAATGGCAGGCACAGCCTGCAACGTGCTGCACACATATTTCATCTGATCTCTATGGTGATTTTTCACTTTGTACACATCATTAGTTCCACTTTACAAACAAGGAAGTGCAACTTGGGCTATTGCTCTAGTACATCCTGATGCAGCACTCTGATTCCATCCTCTCCACTTTGTTACATGGCATCTTTGTAAGCCTGTGGTGAGTCTGAGCTTCTTCCCCCAGTGAGAAATCCAGATCTCCCTGTATGTGATTCAGTCTCTTCAGTCACAATAATCCATCCTTCCTTCAGGAAGGCTTCTTCCTCATTTCACCCCTCCTACTTATCCAGAATAAGTCCAAATCACATAAAGCTGTGACAGATGGAATGTGTTGCTCTCTCTGTCTGCCTCTTCACTGCTGTTCTATTGCTTGTCTATCTTGTACACACAAGTCCAAGTTACTTGCTTTTTTAATTTATTTTTTATTTCTTCAAGTTACATCTCCATCTCAATCCCCTCTCTACTCCCCCCTCCAGTCCCACCCTCCCACCCTCTTCCCCCTCAACACACCCATCCCCTTCCCTTTTTTTAAGTTTAAGGTATATCATTTTCCCCCCAACAGCTCCCCCTTTTAGTCCAAAAAATTGCTCTTTCTCTTATAAATACAATACAAAACAACAGAAATAATTAGGCCACAATTATGAGAGTTATATGGCTTAACATACATTACCAATGTCCAGTCCATTTGTATTTGGCACCTGACTTTAACATTCTACTATCTAACCATCTCCGTGAGTTTAAAGTTCTATATCCAACTCAGCTTTCATCCTAACTTGCATCACAATTTTAAAAACATCTCCTTAGATCCAGAACACCCTCTTAATTCCTAAACAACTCAAAATTTAACTATGAGACTCTAGCTATCTAGTCTTCAACCACATCTGTAGAAAAAATTAATTAAATTGTTTACCAGTATTTATATTATATTTAATTGGTTTGGTGGCTAATCCTCTACCCGCCATTATAAATGAGCACACAGAGACCACATGGATTTTCACAAGCCTTGGCCTGAATTGTGCAATCCTAGCCCATCTAAGCTAGCTCATAATTCTATTACCCAAATATGACCCCATATATACATACATCCCCTTGGACTGCCATTCTCCACGCTAGGCCAATGTTCCTGGCCATGTGTACGAAGTTCTTTTTTCTAACCCATGGTGTGCATCCTCCTTCCTGCTGCTCCTGGCTGGGATTCATTAATCCTCTGTCTACAGTGCAGGCTTCCTGTTCTAATCTCAGGGAGTTCCACCTTTCTGTGTCCTTGCCCAATCTCAGGCCTCAGCATTTTATTTAACCAATCACAGACAATGTAAGTAACAGACAGCAAGCAGTACCAATTAATTAACATTTAGAATGCTTAACACCACACCACCACACATCAGAGACCTGAGAGGAATAAATATATCTGATTATACAGGAAGTGCAGGGCCAGCAGCTTCCAAAACTAAGAAATGACATACCAGTGGCTGCCTGGACAGTTCCCATTTTCTCTCCATACATTACAGCATCAATCTTCAGCCATTTGGCCCCATTTCTTTCACAGACATTGACTGTAAAGCAGGAATTATGAAGGACTTGCCTACTCTGTCTTGGCAGAGCTAGGCTGTCGACTTACTTGCTTCCAAGTTTTGTCCTTTTTGGACAGCATTCTGTCTACAGTTGAAGCAAGGGATTTTTCTTGCCAAGAGATAGGCTTGTCACTAAATCAACCATCTCCAAATGGAGATTCTTTGATACTCATCTTCTGCTTGGAGTAGAATAGGGGGTGCTGTCAGGAGCTGACATGTCTCAATATCAAAAAAATCTTGTTAAGAAAACTTCTTTGAATGCCATATTCTGCAATCTCTTGAGGTTTTTGAAGACCACCTATCTATCGCCTATATTTGGAAAAGCAAATGTTGCTTGTCTCTTAGCAACTTGGTTTCTGATTAGCTTAGAAAATAACTGTGATAGACTGTCCTAGTACCTAACAAAATAACATGCTTGAATGACTATTAGTTTGCATTTCTTAATTATCCTAACCAGTTTATGACAGTTGGTAGCAAAAGGCCAAAACTTCACATTTCTATTTTAAGCATTACCTAGGTACAATACCTTAAAAAGAGTTAACCTTAATTTTGTATCAATATAAAGAGATCAATACCAATTTGGCCAAATATAATCTTAATTTTGTATCAATATTCAAAGGTATAAGGGTATATTCAATAATCTGTCCTTTTTTCTTGATCATTCCTATATTATGTCTATGTTCTGTTTTTTCTTAAGTCTGTTCACCCCTACATAGGAGAGAAAGAAGGATACAGAAAAGAAAAAGAGAGAAGTCCTTGGGTCTACCTCCAAAACCTAATTAACAAGACCATTTAACAGCTTGTAAACTCTGCCCCTAAATAACAAGATTATCTATAACCCATCAAATGACCAAAGGGGGGAAAAATACCCTCCCTACCTTCTGGAGATGGGACATTGCTCTCTTAAAATGACTTCCTGCTGATTTGGGATGTAGTAAACCTGTTTGGGACCCAAATAAGAATGGAAAAATGGTTAAAAATGTTAATAGAATAATTTGATGTTCAGTCTTTTTGGGCTCAGCTATTTAAATGTCCTAAGAAGTTTGTAGACAGAAGCTGAACTTCAGGGCTTTACTGAAGTTCTGGCTGGAGCAGTCTGTGGAGCTGAACAATGTTAGTGATTTTGAGTTGTTGTGGTTGTAGACTTTTGAGGAAACAGCTATTAAGGAAGTCTGCAAGGCTGGATTATCTGGGCTACTTGTCTTCTTTGGTGCCCCAAGTTACTTTCTTTAATCAACTTTATTGAGGTCTCTATAACATTTTTGTCTTAGTATACATAACATCCAAACATGTATATAGCCATAACCAGTCAAGAGGTAGAGAATTAGTACTGTCTCAGAAACGCATTTTTTAAAAAAGAAATTCCTGCTTTATGCTTTCTTATAAATCCTGCAATACCATTCTTTGCCTCAGTCAACATGGTCCTGCCAAATGACATTAACCTGGAGGATTTTTATTTTGAAGTAGACAGAACTGTGTAACTCAGTAGAATATATATCATTTATACTCATTTTGGGATTTATAATTCAGTCATTAGCTGTCTTGTCTGTCATATTGTATGTCAAAAGACCTGTCTGCTTAACACAATGATTATATGAAAGCAATGGCTCAAACCATAAGCTGATGTTAGAGAGTTCAAAATACTAATTGGTCAAACAAAATCGAAGAACGTTTATATTTTAGGAAGAACATGTGTGAATAGTCCCACGGGTGTCAGTCTGATGGTGTTTGTTTTCTCTTCTGTTCTCTTCTCTTCTGTTTGCCTTTACAGCTTACACTGTCACATTCCAGGAATCATATACCACTTCCACTCTGAGGTAAGAGTTTTTTTTTTTTAAGTAGTTATGAGAATGCTTTTGTTTAATCCAAGGTGTGAGGCTGCTTCAGTTAAGACAAGGCCACAGGTGTAAACTAATAACTGCGCCTCATAAGCTAACAGGGATATGGGTTAGCCAGATGAGAAATTTAACTCAGAGGACTTGAGAGGGGGATAAAGAGTCAGAGTCCCAAGAAGAAGAGGAGTGCTACAAGGAAGAAAGAGGTTGCTGTTCTTCCTAGTGCTCCCCCAAAACTGCTGCTGGTTCTTTCTGCTGGTGTTTCCTGGTTTGCTAGTTTGGTTTGCTGAACTTCTGGATATTGTGACTAGTGAGACTAGTATTGCCCCCAAAGAACACAAGAGCCCTAATCAGTAGGAAGTAACTCAATGAGAGCTACTCCATCCCTTTTCCCTTTCTTTCCTTCCCTTCTTTCTTTCCCACATAGTGTTGGGGGATTGGAAGGAACAAGGGTTGGAATGGAGGTAGAAGTATTAAGTATAATGAAATAAGTAGAATAAATAATAAAACAAAAATAATAAAAGCCACCATGTTACACCACTCTTCCATCCCATGTATAAGGCAGATTGGCAAATAGTCTTCATTCTGAACATCCATGCGTGCAACAAACCAGGAAATTTTATGACCATTTTTCATAGTACTTTTCTATGCATCCTGGATAGTCATGATCTGTTCAAAATCTGTAATACACTATGTATAATAGGTGTGGTGGTTTGAATAGGTATGTGTTTGAATGCTTGGCCACAGAAGTGGCATTACTAGGAGTTGTGGTCTTGTTGGAGTAGGTATGGCCTTGTTGTAGGAAGTGTGTCACTGTGAGGACAGGCTTTGAGGTTACTTATGCTCAAGCTAAACCCAGTCAGACAGTCTCCCCTTGTTGCATGAGGATGAAGATGTAGAACTTACAGCTCCTCCAGTAAGTCTGCCTGGATGGTGCCATGCTTCCTGCCATGATGATAATGGGCTAAACCTCTAAAACTGTAAGCCAGCCCCAATTAAATGTTTTGCTTTATAAGAGTTGCCTTGGTAATGGTATGTTTTCACAGCAATGAAACCCCATCTATGACACCAGGTCTTCTTACTTTTGGTTATATCGCAGACTTTCTTGATATACTTCATCTTTACCTGCAAGCCTCAGTCCAACAGTTAATTCTTCCTTGAAATATCCTTTTCCAAGTCACTGCAAGCCCTCTTTTAGTTCACAATTTATTTGTTACTATTCTGTCTATATTGTTCTTTATGTTCTTTATTTTATAATATACTTTTTATTATATGTTTATACTGATTTTTACAAAATATTTCATTTATTTATTATGTATACAGTGTTCTGCCTGCATGTATGCTTGCAGGCTAGAAGAGGGTACCAAATCTCAATATAGATGGTTATGAACTACCATGTGGTTGCTGGGAATTGAACTCAGGACCTCTGGAAGAGCAGCCAGTGTTCCTCGATTCTGAGCCATCTCTCCAGTCCCTATATCGTTTTACTAATTTTCTGAATTCTGTTGACAAAAATTATTTTGTTTTATTATTATTTCTACTTAGTATGTGCATAGGTCTAGGTGATATTTGTAATATTTCATTTGTGTATGTAAATATTATAAATTAAAGAGCACAGTAAGTAAATCTAAAAGCCTTTGTTCATGATAATTAATAAGGACAATCTACCATAAAGGAGGCTATTGATTTTTCCTGACTTGGACCACGAACACAGGATTATCGAGGGCTATGGTCTCATTTAGCTACAAATGGATGTAGATTGGATCTGCAGAATGTGTTTAGGGCTCAGTCAAGTCTTATAAATGTCTGAGTGAACTCTCAAATTGTGCTTGTGGTCTAGTAATATAATAGTGTCCTAGATTCATAAAATGCTTTTACCATTAACCCTGGATCACTCAGTTTTCAATACACATTTATTTGATTGGTCAAGTACAGAATAAGATGCTAAGCATACATCATGAAGAAAATCCCAGAAGGCTGAGAGATTGAAGCAGGTGGGTTCTAACTGCAATTTCTATGCTACATTAGAAATTGACTTAAAGAAAATGAGGCATCAAAAAGGGCTTGTGTATGTGTAACAAATAGCACACATTTACACTTCTCAAAATCCCCATTGAGCTCCATTTTGTTAACCAGATAAGATGTTGAAGAACATTGACAAGCATCTGATACACTTTTTAATCAAATTTGCTTAACTCCAAAGTCGGTACTCTTAACTACTTTATAAAAAAGCTACTTTGTTAAAGGACTTACAACACCATTTCTCATGGTGGTGACATACTGTTATATCAGCACATTGCTTTATTATATACTTGATGCTATTTAAGAATTTTGTGACATATTCAAAATTTGTATTAGTTTGTTTAAGTACACAGATGTATTTATACTTGACATATATGTATCAAGAAAAAGCTATACTCTCATAAATGTATTTACTTTAGCCTAAGTATTTGGAAGGTATAAATCCCATCTTTAACATCTATCAGTACTAGATGAGAGAAAACAGCAGTCAGACAGAATGACAGGAACTAGGGCCAGGTTTAGCTTTCTGCCTGACATAAACAACTAAAAACTTTGCACCTAAATATTTTAAACTAGTTATTTTTGGTATTGTCTATCAGATAATAAAAGAACAGGATTGGTATGAAGTTGATGAAAATGAAGTCAGTCCTAAGGTTCCCCAGTATACTGCTTTGAATGGGTTTCCAGGATGTGGTAAAGGCAAAAAGAGAAGCTAGGTACAGCCTAGAGCAGAGCTCCTCAACCTTCCTAATGCTGCGACCCTTTCATACAGTTCCTCATGTTGTGGTGACCCCCAACCATAAAATTTTTTCATTGCTACTCCATAGCTGTAATTTTGTTACTGTTATGAATTGCAATGTAAATATCTGATATGTGAGCTCTGGGAAAGGGTCATTCATGCGACACCAAAAGGAGTTTTGACCCACAGGTGGAGAACGTCTGGCCTAGAAAATGCCCTGAATAGAAGACGTATATTTGAGAGTGAAGGCACACCTAAGTGATACAATTTGGAAGGCAAAGACATTAAGAGGAGAGATCTTTAAATAGCCACACAGGGAGGATGTGTATCTCATTCAATTACTCAGTAGGGTACACTGCCATGGGAGGGGATCGGGATGAATTTTTCAGTGCCTCCACAAAGCTGGAAATAGTGTCATAGTTCATGTAAAACTGTGGGGAAGATTCAGCACTGTCCCACCTCAGATCCTGGGCAGCATGTTGGAATAAACACCGAGGGAAGACCCTATTTGTTATTTGACTGTACCCAGAAAGAATCTTAAGTACCGTAATAGAAAGACCTACATATTCAAGGTCCACAAAAGTCAATCACAATTGTTAGACATTCAACAAAAATTATGAAGGTATGCCTGAAATTTTAAGAAAATAGGACCCATAATGAGAAGGAAATATCAATGGAAACAGAACTGGAACTGTCAGTATTGTTATAACTAACAGAAAAGACAGTATAGATAGTAACTTTGGAGGAATTCCACATATCCAAGAAGTTAAGAAATAAGGACGATGTATGGTTGAAAGTCTCAAATCAAATTTATAGATGAAAAAAACAATAGGTAAGGTATTCTGAATAGAATTAACATCACATCTCTCGTTGTAGAATAACAAAACAGCCAACATCAAAACACAGAAATATAAAGCAAAAAAAAAGATAAAAAGTAAAACAATTAATAAAAGGTAACCAAGCTTTACAAATTTCAAATGACCTAGTGGACATGTGCCTAGATCCTCAAGGGAGAAAAGAAAGCAAGATTTGAATAAGTGTTAGATAAGTTTCCAAATTTTATTTTATTTTTCATAAATTACCTTATTTGACTGAAATCACCAATAAAAATATCACAAACTAAATGAAAGTAGCTGTTCGAATGAACATTGGTCCAGCCTGAGGTTCTATACGTTGCCTGAAGCTGTGGAGTATCACTTATGGTTTTACATTTTAACTCTCAATTGTACTTTTTTTCTGCATCTGTACAAGACAGAAAAGAAAAAAAATCCCTTTGTAGTTTTAAATCTGGAGAAACTATATATATATATATATATATATATATATATATATATATATAATGACCAAATTTGGTTGTTAAAAGATGCAGGAATTTAAGAAGATCCCAAGAAATAAAAATGCAACTTCACAAAGAAAAAACACAATCAATTTTCTCAAACTCAGTCATACATAGAAACATCATATTTTAGCAAGAGGAAAAAGTCTCACATGCAGACAGCTTAAGGTAAAGATGACAGCCAGATTCTTAACAAAGTGAATGCAACAGAGTATCTCCTACTAATAGAAAAAATATCACTATCCATGGTGTGCTGGCTAGTTTTATGTCAACTTGACACAAGCTAGACTTATCTGAAAGGAAGGAACCTCAATTGAGAGAACACTCCAATAAGATTCATTTGCAGGGCATTTTCTTCATTAGTTACTGATGAGGGAGGGGCCTTCTGGGCAGGTTATCCTGGGCCCTGTAGGAAAGCATGCTGGTTCTGTTGATCTTCAGGTGTTGTTTGTGACTCCCTGGATCTCTCTGTTCCTTCCTCCTCTCTTCTATAGGACTCCCACAGCCTTGACCTAATGTTTGATTGTGTGTCTCAGCATCTGTTTTGATCTGCTGCTGGGTGGATTTTCTCACAGGATAATTATGCTAGGTTCCTGTTCCTTTAGGTTTGTTAGTTGTAGGATAGTTATCTTATACTACTTGGCTAAAATACTGTTATAAGTGAATAGATGCCATGTGTGTCTTTGTGGGTCTGGGTTAGCTCACTCAGGATGAGCTTTTCTAGTTCTATCCATTTGGTTTAAAATTGCATGTTTTCTTTGTTTCTGACAGCTTATAAATACATATATGTTAGGCTACTGGGTCTTCATACAGATCCCTTAGCAAGTGTGTGTGTATGTGTGGGGGGGGTGGTCTCAGTCATGGACTCTGTTGCCTGTTAGTGGGACACCTTACCCTAGCTGGACTGCCATGTCAGGGCCCAGAGCAAGAGGAGGCTCTTAGCCCTCATGGGACTGATGAACTGAAGAGGACAGATATGGGAGAGCCCCCCTCATCTGAGGAGAAGGATAGAAGAGAGAGGGGTTGAGAGGGTGGGACCAGAAGGGGAGGAGGGAAAGGACTGTGATTGGGATGTAACTTGAATAAATAAATAAATTTTAAAAAAAGGAATGCATACAAATGTCATAAGAAAACACGCTAGTTGATCAGCTAATTGCAAACGTGAAATAAAATTTTATATGAGAAAAACAAAAACAAAGAAAGCATGGCGAGCAGGCCAGTAAGCAGCACACTCCTTCATGGTCTCTGCTTCAGCTCTTGCCTTCAGGTTCCAGCCCTGACTGAATTCTTATTCTGAATTCCTTCAGTGACTAACTGCATTGTGAAGTGTAAGCCAAGTAAACCATTTTCCCTCCGGCCACAGTGCTATCATCTACAACAAATAGTACTTGCTGTAAGAATTGCTCACAAAACTATGGAAAATGAGGTCAGGTGACAAAATGTTTATCTAGAAAAATAATGAAAATGCTTATCTGGGAGAATATATTTAATATATCCGGTAGAATATATTTAATAATGCTTTATCTGGGTGAATATATTTTTCATTTTGTACAACATAAGACAAAGATACAAGATGCTATCCAGACTGCTTTTTCTTTGAGACAATGGAACAGGGTATATAGGGAGCTCAATGGGATCTAACAACATCTACTAGAAATAAGAGATGATTTTAAAAGATATGAAATGTAAACAAACAAGCAAAAATATTTTTATACAGAGAAATTAAAATTAATTAAAGCAGCTTAATCAAGGTAATTATGTTTTTTTTTCCTTGAGAGAACATATTATGATAGACCATAGGTTGAAAACTAAACAATCTGACTGAGAAAGAGTAATACCTGTAAATGGAAACACATGACATGTAATGAAACTTCATGTTAATGGGACAATGTACCCAAATTTATTTCTAAGTCCAATGCATTCTCCATCAAATGAGTTTTTACATAAATTGCAAACCTTATTCCAATAATATGAAATCTCAAATCAAAAGATCTACCACAATAAATGAGTGTACAAGCTGAAAAATATAAGCAAATGTGGGAAGGTAATGCTAATGGGTTTTAAAATTTCTTTGATGATATCAAAGTTGTGTGGTTCTGGTGTTAAGACAGACAAATATATGAATGGAACAGAACAGACAGCTCACATATAAACTTGCATATATGGACAACCGATTTTTGACCATCATGTTAAAAAAAGTGCAGTGGAAGGTAAGTCTAATGTGGGACAGTCAGGTATTCCACATGTGAAAGATGAATGGTAGAATTTTGATTACATATTTCAAAATGAATATTAGACCTAAATTAAGACCTAAAAGAACATACCTGTAGGGAAACAGATAATAGAGAAACTTGAGGCCTTAGTCTTACGCACAAAACTAAAGCATAACCTACAAATTAAGACATTTGGAAAGTTTTGTCTTCATTTTAAAGATCCCTGTTTTTTAAAAATTACTGTTAAATTAGGGGAAATATCGAGCTAGGACTGAAAAAGCCAGGAAAGTAGAAAGGGTTGTTGGGAGGTGAAAAGGGAGCTCTGGAGAGGGCTGTAGTTGGACACAGGTGTTATGAGGGAGTTGGAGGAAAATGGGGTAAGGGACTTTTAGCTGGGGAAGGGGAGGAAGAGGAGATAAATAAGTAGAAGAATGTTTGAAAAAGCCATAGGAAATGTATTATTTTATAAACCTTTTAAAAGATACATATATAATGTATATATGTGTGCATCCATATATGTGTATATATGAATGGATTTGTGCCACTCAGAATGATTGTGCTTCCTGCAAGAACCATGCCCTATTTATCAAACTCCCACCCCTGAGCGTCAAGCATGGAAATGTTCTCCAAGAGTTGTCAATTTGGGGAATATAAGAAACTCTCAAAACAATATAGACTATTGTCATAGTCCTTGGTTGTCTTTCAGAACTTGAAGTTAAGGTCCTATTGATAAAGACTCCATATCCCTTGGGCATAGGACTTGGACGAACTGAGTGTACGTGACCTGGAAGTCTCACAACTGAAGACTGGTTCTCATAGTACCAGGAGGTACCTGTCAGGAAGGAAGTGCAATCACTAATCATACTTGAGTAAACTCTATTAATCACAGCAATGACTGACCATCATGGCAAAATATTCTCAAAGGTGAAATAGTGACACTTATGTCTCAGAGGTAACCAACAGCTGTCTAATTGGATTTAAGGTTCACTCAGCAAGAAGGAAATCATGCCTGGAACTGTAAACCTAGCTTACTAAATTGTGGCTGAGGAAGTGATAGATCCCACAGAAGAACACACTACTTCCATTTCCCTAAGTAAATACAATTGCTAATTATATTATAAATATTTATCCTTATACCCACAAATAAATAAATGTAGCTCTTACCCCTCACCCAAAAAACATTCTTTTTGAAATTGATTGTGACAATTATAGAGATTTATAGTTGGTCAAAATACAGAGAAAAAGTGGCATAGGGTACCTAGCCCCAGTTGATACATCTCCAGTGAAATCCTCCACTAAAGATTAGGGAACATTGTGGAGCAAAAAGGCTGTAAAAGCCCAAGTACTAGGATACCACTGTTTGAAAGCGTCCCCAAGACACAGTAGGAAGATCACATCCATGAAATCTCAACATTCTGGTTGCCTGAACAAGATCTGCATAATGAAAATATGGTTGGGATGTCAATATGGATGTGAGAAATTTCACATGGTTCCATATTACATATATACATGTTACATATATATATATATGTATATATATATATATGTAACAGTAACAAAGAAGAGAAAGACTTGAATTTGGAAAGAAGTTAGAAGTGGAGAGAAGAGAGTGAGGCCCAGGAGTGATGTAGACAGTGCTTATGAAGGAAATTCTTGGGAAAAAAAGAGAAAAATATTGTGAAAAAGAATAAAAGGAAGGAAAATCATTAACTAAAAGAAAATACTTATGAAACAATTGTCTAATATGTACCAGGTAAAACTTTGGAGTATAGATTATATGAAGAACTCTAAAATGCCAAGTTTAAAAGTTCTTTGATTAAAGATGGCTAGAATATTTTGACACATGCTTCACAAAAGAATGAAGAAATGCTCAGCTTCGTTACTCATTAGGCAGCTGTAGCAGAAAGCACAATGTATTCCTACGCAACTGTTAGAATGGGTTGACTTAAAAATTTGACATTTCTAAATGTTGGTGACACACCGTGGACTTTAACAGTCAAATACTATTAAGGAGAATGTAAAATGGCTGAGACACTTTGGGAAATTTGATAGTATGTAAAATTATTTAATGGAGACCTAAAATACCACATAGCCATCTTCTCCACTTATCCAAGAGAAAACTAAGTGTATTTCCGTACTTAGGCTGTACATGAGTGTTTGTGGCAGATCTATTAATAATAGTCAAAATCTCTGCATTGTGTCTGGAGGGAGAAATGTGATATTGATATTTCAATTAAAATAAACTTTCAAAAAAATATCAAAAACTGGAAACAACCTAAACACCATGAACAAGTCAGTAGATAAGCAAATTGTATTATAACTATCTAGTGGAATATTATTACTTAAGAGTAAAAACAGGCTATTAATCACATAACTGGATGAATGGGCCTTAAAGTATTATGGTTCCTGAAGTGAACTCAGAGAGAGAGAACACAAATTATGGATAATCATAAGAAAATAGACAAAAATGAAATTAATAAAGAGGTCAAAAAATAATTATAAGATTTTGTTTGTACATAGCTAGAAAATTCCAGTTAATTTATAGTGACAAAAGTATCTGAGTTGCTGCCTCATGGTAGATAACAAGGTGTGAGAGTGGGCACAAAAATCTTTAAACTCTTGATTATATTCATGATCTTGATTGTGGTGACAGCTTCATGAATGTATACGTATATCCAAATATGAACTTGAATCCATTAAATGTGCTCATTTTGTATATAATAAGTATTAAACAAAGAAAGTTAACTTCCACATAGAATAACTTACTAGAGGTAGGCAGGGTGGATTGACAGGGAGAAACATGTTTGGGTCATTGTGTGGGAGATACATGTACTGAAATACCACGCTGGGTAATAACTGTTTATATGCTACCAATACATGATAGTAAATATTTTTTAAAAGATAGAAATTTTAAAAGAGTGTGACACTTAGTGAAGAGTTGTCTTTATAAAGTAAAGAAATCATAACACTTTAATTTCTACATACCTCCTTAGATTTAGTTGGTATTATACAAGGTTTCTTAAATCAAATCTTAAGTAATTTAAGAATATTAAATGCTATACATGACATGTGAGTTAGTGCAATGGATGAGATTTTCATTTTTCCTTTTATCCTATCAACAATACTCTTGACTTGATTTGCAACTTTCTTGGTTTCTATCCCCAGTGCTGTCTCACAGAATTTCGAGCAATATTATAAGGAAGGGTGCAGTCTTACTGCTAGCAGTTTGAGATTCCTTTTTATTATTTCACAGTGAGAACATCTATGAGCTCTACATATTCCTGCAGAAATCTTGCACAGATTGTTAATTTGTAGCACCAGTGTTGCAGCCCACTGGATTAAAGCTGTGCTTTACAACCCACATCCTCAAGAAACTGACAGCATCTCTTCTATGGCATTTGTCTTGGCTACACATGACACACTCTGACCAGATTCAAGAGAAAGGGAATTAGATTCTGACCATAAGAGGATGAGCACATTCTTCCAGAAAAGCATATGGTATAGATGATGCCACCTTTGAAGAATAGAATCTGACACAAATCCTTAAAACTTGATTTTGTCTTTTGTGAGTCAAATTCAGGACACACATGGTGAGCATACTTTATAATGTGTTATATTCCCACCTACACTACACCTTATTCAATGAGTTCAGTGGAATTTTGCAACGTTGTTATCTGTATTCATGTTATAGTCTTTCTTGAAAATGATACTTTCCCTAATTTATTATTTTACTTTAAAATTAAATTTTAGTTGTTACTCTATAAACAATGGGTTTGAATATGACATTTAAATATGACATTTTTATACACAAACGTATTTTCCTCATATCTTCCTCCCTACCATCATCCCTTTTTTTTTTTGTCCTATTTCTGCTGGTCATTTTCCCCCTTTCAGATAGTCCTCTGGATGGATATATATATATATATATATATATATATATATATATGGATGTTTTATATATATATATGTAGTTATGCATATACATATTCACACATTGTATATACTATATATAGGTGACTTAAACCTTCCAACTTGTGAGAAGAGATGTGATACATTGTCTTTCTTAGTCCCCAAAACATTCTCTTCCCCTCTTCTCTTTATATTAATTCCTCAAAATAATTGCTTTTCTACCCCATTATATATATCTAGACACACACACACACACATACACGCACACACACACACACACACACACACACACACAGAGAGAGAGAGAGAGAGAGAGAGAGAGAGAGAGAGAGAGAGAGAGGCACATGCCTGCATGCACACATCCACAGAAACACACACATCTACATGTGAGTGTTTAGATTCTGCATATAAGGGAAAATACACAACATTTTTCTTTCTGAGTTCAGCATAGTTTACTTAGCATGGTAAGCTTTATCCTCTTTCAGCTATTTTTCTGCAAGTGATAGAATTTTGTTTTTATTTGCCATGGAATAAAACTCCATCAAGTGTTTATGGCACATTTCTTTATGTATTCATCTGTTGTTGAAAATCTCAGTAGGTTTCATATCTCAGCTGTTGTGAATGGTTGTGCGAGTACCTCTGTGGTATGATTCCTTTAGGTATATCTAGGGGTGGTAGAGCTTGCTCATATGGTAGTTCAATTTTTATTTTTATTTTTAGAAACCCCGATAATGCTTCCAGTAAGAGCTGCAGTAGTTTGCAATCCCACCAGCAGTGAATAAAAGTCTCTTTGCTCACTGCCGCGTTGCTATCAGTAAGTATCCTTACTTGTCGGATTTGTTGTCATTTTTTTCCCTAGAAGATACCTGTTCTGACTCAGTAACTACTCTGAAACTTAAGTATAGTTTTAATTTATATTTCTCTGTTGGCTAAGGATGTTTAACAGGCTTCAAAATATATTTATTTACCATGTTGTTAGGTTTCCAACCAGGGACAAGTGGCTGAGGTGCCTGTTTAACATATGAAAGCAGACTTGGCTGCCAGGTTCTCCCAGCATCCCCCAGTAACTACCTCTGACAGGGCCCTCCTGGTTGGCATACCCTGTTCCCCACCCTGAACTCTCCAGCCCAGGGTGCTGAGCTGCTCTTCCCTATATAATTCAACCATTTTGATTAACTTCTCCTGCTGCTGTACCTGGTTCTCCTGCTCTTTCCTCTCCTCCCTCTCTCCTCTCCCCTCCTCAATTGGCCCAGGTCAGGGTCATGTCTACTTTGGGCTTGTCCAGATTCCTCTGTTTCTGGCTAGCCTGCTCCATTTGTCTGTAATAAACTTTCTCCTCCACCATACCTAGGAGCAGTCATGTTTCCTTTTCCTTTTTATTTCTTTTTTAAAAATCTTTATTCACACTTACACTTCTTGTAAGATCGGTCTGTTTATTTTATTTGCCAATTGTTTAGTGAATAATTTGGTGTTTAAGAAATTCAAAATTACCTTTAGTTTCTGAGCATTAAGTTACTGTTATATGAATATTTAGCAAGGATTTTGTCCCATTCTATAGATTGTCTCTTCACTCTGCTATTTGAGAAACATTTTGTTTTGTTTGTATTAGTTCATGAAAATACCAACTGAAAGAAAATTAATAGGGAACAAAGCCACATTGGCCACAGGTATGCTAGGTAAATGAAGAGATGTCTCTGATGGTGTTTGCAACCTACTCTCCCATAGGCTAGGTCTTTGTTTGAGTGTTTCAACTTGCTTCATGTCTTGCTTTGTTTCTACTTCAATCAGATGTCCTTTGGCTTAGTAGGAATCTGGTCAACACAACATCCCTTCTTCAGTATCCATTTGAGCAAGTAAGTAACATCGAGTAGCTAACATACTGTTGGAGTTGGCTAAATTCTTCTTATTTCAGTTTAATGTGGTTCGATATGAATAGAGTTCGACAAATCAAATGTTGATCTTGCTCTTAAGGCTAGTCTGCTTGGAGCTTGCAGCAGAGACTCAGCAAGTAAGGAAGTTCCTGTTCACTGTACCTGGTCCCTTGCTAAGGGTCCTTCTAATGTAACCTAGGCATCTCCATTATACCCCCAGGAAACATTCCTTTTTTAAAAAAAATTATCTTTTATTTCTTCAAATTACATCTCAATCACAATCCCCTCCCTACTCCCCCCTCCAGTCCTACTCTCCCACCCTCTTCCTGCTCAACCCCCCATCCTCTTCTCTTTTTTTTAAGTTTAAGGTATATCTTTCCCCCCCCCCAATTGCTCCCCCTTTCAGTCCAACAAATGGTTCTTCCTCTTATAACAATAAATACAATACAAAACAACAGAAACATTCCTTTTTATTCATAATGGGAAATGTACAAATGTAAATGAACAAAACAAAACAAAACTTGTTGGATCTATTAGGAATACAAACTAACAATATTTTGAGATGTGGTAATCTTGCTGTATTGCTCAGTCTGAACTTTAACTCTTGAGCTCCAACAATCCTCCTGTCTCAGCCTTCCAAGTAGCTGGAAATAAAGGCACAGGTTATCTTGCTGGCTAGTTTTGTCTTCATAAACTCATTGCTCACTAGATTGTTAAAGGGCAGGGTACTGTAAGTTGAACATCTCAAGAAAAAATTATATATTTTAAAGAAAGTTAAAATTAAGACTATTGCCTTTTATATTTAATAGACTAGGCATGTGAGACTTTAACATGCATAGGTTAAAAAATCTTTTATCTGCTGGAATCTGTACTCTAGCAAATTTAGAAGAGGAAAATTATGGTGGAGAAAGCTGTGCTATTATTCTGCTTGAGGTTCAATGGGAATAAATCTGACAATCAAATGTCTAATGGTAATTCTTAATTCTCATCTATTGTCTCCTAGTTTTACTTGGAATTCATTTTCTTATTTTCTCCTGCCAAATTTGAGAGCAATTCAATTCAAGTCAGTAAGAAATATCAAGCATCTGCTCCAGAGAATAAGTTGGGCTGAGCATTTGAGATCAGAAGAAAATTATAAAATCCAATCTCTAAGTCAGAGAGCTGCCTGTTTACTTGAGCAAAGAAGAAGGTGGACATAGAGTAGTTATTGAGAGACTAATGTAGACTCTAGTATAGCGAAGGAACTTATGAATGTGTAAAATGAATGAAACACCACGGGGGGGGAAAACGGCATAAGGCTCAATGAAGTATTCGGGGTAAAGATACAGGACTCCAGAGAAATTAAGGTTTCCAAATAGGGAGAAGTGTGTGCAGATTACTGAAAGGTCTTACATCTATAAGGCAGATTTGAATAAGAAAAGTGTGAATGGTAGTCTAGGTTAGGCTAATTATAAAAGAATCAAAGAGATTGACTTGGGTGTGTGTCTCATCTAGAGAATACCACACTCTGGCTGGACAAGGTGATATAAACACAGATATGACAAGACTTCATGAGAAGTTTGGGATTTATTCAGAAAACATGGAGAATCCCTTACATATTCTACATTTGTGCTACTCTCAGGATAGACTAGGAAAAAAAATACCGCATAGACAAGGAGATGCGAATATAGAAACTACTCAAGTATAGGTTACTTGAAGTAAGGTTGCAGCATTTTTGAGAAAGAAGAAACTAACCTTGAGAATCAAGGGACAAATGAAGTTTGCTGATGAGGAAGACAGCAATAAAGTTCAGCTCTAGGTTCTAAAAGTCAAAGATTGAGAAGAACACAGCCAGGAGACAAAAGGAGGAAAGATAGACTTGTACAAAAAAAAAGGTTTTGTTTGGGATTCACTTTTGATAATGTTTGCCAATCAGGATGACACAGTTCTGAAGGGAGAGAGTTAGCTTAGGGCTGGGTATTTCTGGACTGGTGGGTATATGTTCTTGGAAACAACTGGGGCTGTCTTTTAATTCACTATCATCCCTGTGCATTCTTCCGTTGTGTCTCATAAGTCTGAAACTAGCTCATCAAATGATCTTTTGTGGTTTTGGATTTATTACAATAAAAGACACTTTTATGTAATTCAGAGAACCAGTTCTCAAACCTTGTGTGACAGTGACACTGAGTTTTCATTGGCGGTTTCACCCACAAGAGTTCTTGTTTTTTGACTCTTGGACTCACTCCTGTCATATGCAAGTACTGTGTTTAATCTTTTTTCTGCTAAACGTTCAGAAAGATGAACCCACTTTCCTCCTGAGACCCAGACATATTCCATGTGAAGAGGACATGAATAATACTGAGCTCAAGCTACATTTCATGGGAGGTATGAATTGGAGAATAAATACCAACAGCAAAACCACAGAATATTCAGGAAGTTTTGAAAAAAAAAAAAAAAAGCTGACCTCATCTTGTAATAGAACTAAAATGGGGATGGGGTGGCAGGATTTGGGGAGGATTGTGAAGCAAGATTTTGTTTTTTTCAGGTAAAGGGATGAAACAGGCAAAAGGAGACTGTGTATTGAGAAAAATGGGGGAATATTTGTCAGGTTGAATGACAATTTGTCAAAATTCAGTTTCAGTGTAATGGAATTTCAATATATTCAATTCCAGGACCAAGATGAGATTAGATAGGACATGGAGATAATTCAGATTTCTGGAATTTTGTAGTAACAAAGAATCAGTTGACACAGCCCCCAAATTACTATAGCCTCTCTTCAGTACAGTCCCTGCTGCAAAGAGAGTATTGCCAGAGTTAATAGGGGCATATTAGGTTTTCTTTAGGAGACCCTCACATTGACAATTATAAGTATGAAAGCACAGATGGGCGTCATGACACACTAACTTCAGGACTGTGTGAGTCAAGGGAAGAAGAAGATCAGAGTGAATGGCATGCATTTCTAATTGCAATGCTCATTTCTCAATAATAGTAGATGTATCTGAACCAAGGCAAAACACTAACATTTGTTGGAGCTTAATAGTGTGAAGACAAATGTTTGTTTACACTTCCTAATTTTCAGTATTTTCAAAATATTTCATATTAAGATATTTTAACGTCTTAAACAATTGAAATAAAACTAACAATTGTAACTAAATATGTCTGTAGTACAGCTCATATTGTGAAAACATTGCCTGTTTGAAAAAGCAATAAAAAAAGTCCTTAGAAATAATTCTTTTTAAAATGCCTACTGGGCTGTGGTTATACTTCAACTGTGCATCGTTTACCTTTGGACTCTAATAACACATACATACAAACACACACACACACAGACACACACACAAACACACACAGACACACACATACAGACACAAACAAACACACAGACACACACAAATAAACACACAGACACACACACACACACACACACACACACTTTTCTAGAAGACAAAATGAATGAATTGGTGGATCCTGGGAGGGGAAACAAGGCAGGAATCACTTGGGGGGAGGGAGGGGTAGATCTCAGGCAATGATGAGCACCTGAGAAACAGCCTTCTCTGGAGATAACTTCTGTGAGACAGCTTGTTTAATTGGAGGAACAAAGACTATTTAAACCTCTTGGGAGTGGATAAAGGCTTCAGGGCAAGTGTACATCATTGGCCAGGGCCATGGTGCCTTATTTGCATGAAGAGGAATTCCAGGAACTTGGTGGACATGATATTATTAGGAGAGAGGAAGTTTAACCTGTGGCAAAGCTGCAGGCACCTAAGGCTACATGCACTGGGATGTACAGGCCCAGAACAGGGACGAAAGAGTCCAGTCAGTACTACACCTGCCAGTCTGAAGATGAGTTTTCTGGGATTTGTACAACCCTCGACCTCATTCTTGCTCCAGGCTGGCTCCCCATGTTGTTTGGCTCCAGAGCACACAGTTTTTTGTGTGTTTGCTTTTTAGGAACAGGGTTTCCTTGTGTAGCTCTGGCTGTCCTGGAACTTACTTTGTAGACCAGACTGCCCTGGAACTCATAGAGATCCACCTGCCTCTGCCTCATGAGTGCTGGGATTAGAGGTGTGAGCCACCACTGCCCAGCACATGAAATTGGTTTTTAATTTGGGGAATAAATTTACTTAATTTTTGACAGTTTCATACTTGTGTATAATGAATGTTAGTCCTCACCTCCTGTTATTCAGTCTTGCTCTCATCTCCTTTCTGAAGGAAACTCTTCCTCTTTCTCCAAATTCCCTCTTCTACTTTCATGTCATTTTGGTGCATGTGGTCCGGCGAGTTGAAGGTAGGTGACCTGCATGAACAGGGGTTGGGGGAGGATATTTACTGGAGCTGAGGCAACTAAGTGGTTATACCACTGAGAGAAATTATATTCCTTCTTTCAGCTACCATTAGTTGTTTATGATCCTTCAGGGAGAGGAGCAGTCTGACCTGCATTCTCTTTTCCACAATGAAATGTTGAATGTCCCAGTCTTAGGTAGGTCTTACACAGGTGATCACAATTTCTGTGAATTCATGAGTGTGTCAGGCCTGTCATGTCCACAAGATCTGTTTCCAAACAGCACTCTCCAGCCTGTGGCTCCTACAATCTTTCATTCCCTCTCCCATGAGCCTATTCCTCCAAAGTCACTTATTCTGTGCATTGGAACAGTTGGGAGTCTTGACAATTAACCACTGTCCAATCACAAAAGGCAGTATTCTACGGAAGGCTGAGAGTTGCAATAATCCATGGTTATAAAGATAAATATTTAGAAGGCAGTTTGATAGTATGTCCATCCAGCAACAAAATACTAGTAGATTCTCTGCAAGAGACTGTGGCTTCCCATGGTTTACATTTTTCAGTAATTTTTAAATACAGAGAGGTGGATTGTGTGTGCCATGTCTTTGAGGAGTTCATGGGACTGATGAGCTCAGCGTGGTAGTCTCACCCCTTCCTGGAGATCTGAAGCTTCCTCTAGGAATGGGTGCTCCTCCCTAAAGTTATGAGAGGAGGACATAGTTAATGAAATACTTAAGTCTGATATCATAGCTGTCTCAATAACTGACAATGAACACACGACCAGTTTAACATTTTTCTTTAGTAAAGAACCTCTCCAAGTGTGGGCTCTCTGTGGAAAGTCACCTTTAATTTGATCACCTGCTTACAATAGGCTGCTCTGATTAGTATCATTCTTTTCAGTGATTTCAAAGGAGAGAAATCAGAGTAGGTTCTGAGACTCAAAGTCCCAGCTGTCGTGATTCAAGTTCAGATATGCCTTGGGATTTCTGTGTTTAATTCAGATAAAAGACCAAAAAAAAAAAACCCTCATACCAAGAGTTATGAAAGAGAACAAATAAAAAGCTATTTGAAAAGTAAAATTCAAGAATAATTGAGTCATGAATAACGGGCTACATGGAGGTGACACTCAGGTAGAAATGCGTGCTTTGGCATATGATGTGCTAAACTAATACAGTATGTGAAGAAGTTGAGAAGGAACATTCAAGGTTACTAGAGAAAAAATGCATTCCATTCTCCAACTGCATCGTTGGGCTCTCTCCAGCATCAACAATAACAGAGATGTGATGGTAGACAGGATGGTCAGCATGATTGTCCTAAAACTTTGTAGATTAAAAGGGCCTGCACATGTCTCACTTTACCTAATCCTCTTACCTACCAGAGGACCAGCAAATCATCTCAGAAAGGCAGGAAGCAAGGTTAAAAACACTGGGAACATTTCCGTGGTCCTACAGCAGACAGTTGAGCTTGGCTTTGGGATGCCCTTCCATTATATCTGCAACCTCTGGATTCTTTACTGGGTGCTATGTCTTGCCCTTACAATTTCAGTGAGGTTGGGGAAGATACCTTTTGGAAATTCCTTATCAAATCCATAATACTTTGGAACTAGCCTCTAAGAAGTTATGTTTCATTGAAGGAAGTACTACAAGGTAGGCAAGGTTTAACCAGAATAGCTGAAGGTGGAAGATGTTAGCAGCACAAATCACTGAATCTTATTTTTGTGTGGAGAAAACACAGTATTGCTTTCCAAATAAACTTACCAGTCATGATTTATTTTCTTCTAGAACTAAAGCAATAAGAATGTTGGGAAGGAACTTATTACACATAGCTGCATGGTATTTTCTGCTCCATTATGCTGATATATTCACCATTTAGTGCCTCCTAACACATTACCCTCAAAGCTTAGCAGCATCAAATGACAAACTTTTATTATCTCAAAATTTCTGAGAGCCACTTTTTGTAGATACATCTTTTGGAAGATGCAGGCAAAAGATTGAATGAGGCTGTGTCAATGATCCTCTGTAAAGACTGGGTTACTCACATGTGTAGCTAGTTGACTGTGGTGGTTGATAATGGTTCTCAGATCTTCACAAGGATACCCTCTCTATACAGGAGCCAGCTCTCCTCAGAGCAAATGACTCCAGAGAAAGTCATAGCAAGAGTCAAGATGGGAGTTGCAGTCACTTTATAATCTAAACTCGAAGTGCTACCCCACAGTACTGCCAGACTTGATTAATTAGAACCGAGTCATTAAGTGTAGCCCACACACAGGGAAGGAAATTAAGCTATTTCTCAGATGAAGGCTTATCAAGGAATTTGTGGACACAGCTTTAAAACCTTGCCTTCTCCAATTCTCAGCTTTTGCAGGAAGAGAAAGAACATAAAGTAGATTTATTCCTCTTCAGCTAGTTCACACACTAGTAAAACTGATAAAAACAGATGAAAGCTCTCAGGCTCTGTCCCATCCTTCACTGATGGTTCCTTTTATTTTCCTGCTCCCCCTCCTCTGCATGCTTTGAAGGCTGGATGCCTCCATCTGCTCAGGGCCTCTTCTTTCTGTACACGCTCACCTTACAGCTTCATCCAACGCCATGCTTTATATACCATCTCCATTCTCATCATTCTTCTATTTCTGTCTTCAGCCCTGACTTTGCCTTTCAATTTCAGTTTTATATATGCAGCGTCTCCTTGACACTTCCACATAGAACACATCAATTTAGAATGTACCATGGCTAAAACATGACTCTTGAGTCCCCTGCTGTCTCCCAGTCTACTCGTTTTTAGTGAATCCACCTACATGCTTAAATTCTTCCCATCTCATAGCTAAATCCCAGGTAAGTCTTGTTAATATCTCTTTCAAAATTTAGTTTAATCTTGCACAAATTTCTCTATAACCACTCTTTACACCCTGGTCAACCTATCACTATTTACCACCTGGAGGATTTCAAAAGGGTTCCATCCATTTCTCCTTTCCCCTTTCCTTTTCTCCCCTTTCCTGAACCTCTTTCTCTCCCTTTCTTTCCTCTTCTAGGCATTCTGCTATTCATTTGGCATTGCAACCATCATGCTGTTATGGAAAGTAAATCAGTACAGTTTACTCATAAAAATTCTCATGGTCTTTATTTCAGTTAAAATAGGCTCAAACTCTTTGCTTTGACACTATCGTTTTTTTTCCTCATGTTCCTTTTCCCTGCTGACTAGCAAGCCATACTTGTTATTGTGTGCATTTCCTTTTCCATAGGCATAAACTGTGTACATATGTGCATCTGTGTTTATGGATACATATGTGTGTTGTGTGCCTGCTGTGCAAGATGATATAGCATGTATGTGAATATGACAGAGTTTCTTGAGTTTATGCATGTGTATGGGGGGGCAGGGTGGGTCATGCCATGGTGTGTGTATCTGGTTACAGGGTCACCCTGACTGATAGGCTGTTTAGACAGAATGATAGAATAGGCAGTATAGAGAGAATTCCCAGGGACCACATTTCTCTAGAGTCATTAAGTTTATGTGGTCCCTTGTCAACTGGAAAATACCCAGGGAGTCATATTGTCGCTGTGTCTTCCTTTGAGTCATTATAATTATACTGTGCTCCTTGCAGCGTTGCCCATGACAGTCAGATAAGAATGAGTGGAAAGGTCTCAGGAAAAGAAACTCCAGTGCCTTTGATTTGTTGGTGGGTAGCATATTGGCTGCAGTGGCATGTCCCTGTATCACTGTGTACCCCTCACCATTAGGACTGGGAAACACCAAGGGTGAGAGAGGCCAGTTCCCAGCTTCTGTGGAGCATCTTCAGAGTGTCCTCAGCTTCTTGCTTTGAAGGTCCCCAAAATAATTTGGATCATTTTCCTCATCATTCCAAATAGTGAGCATACAAATTTGCTCCCAGTAGATGCAGTCCCCCATCATCAGGCACGAGTCAAAGGCAGTAAGTGTGTGTACTAGTAACTGTCTCATGTTGTCATACACAGGCACACAAGAGAGTCCTCACTGAAGTGCCCAAACGAAAGCCAGCTTCGTCCTGAGTTTCTTTATTCATATGCACTGACTCAATGTCTGTTCTACTCTTCCTCAAACATCTTTTCATTCAGCTTCTCTTTCAGGCAACACCACTTCTTTATTTCCTAGACTTTAGATCATTGCTATAGGATTTGAGTGTATTATTTTCTATCCTATCATGTTGAGAAACTTGAGAACCCATCTATTTTCTTCAAGCACACATTAGGAGTTCTCCCTTAGCCCCTTCAGATGTCCCTTCATTTGTGACCCGTGCTCAGAGCCAAGAGCTTCCTGCTTGTACAGTTCTAAGTCCATCTAAGTTTCATTCCATGTCCTGTGCTCAGGGAAAGAATCACCTTCACAAGCCATGTTCAGTTCCTGCTCACCTTGGATTATCAGTTGGTCAGTGAAGTAGTCCACCCATCTCAGAAACTTCCCCATGTCTTCCTGGCTTCTGTCTGTCTTTCTGGACACCCTCACACTCCTGTATAGCCCTTTCTGGTTCACTACAATGATTCCTTTCTTATACTACATCTTATTCAATATATTTGTATTTAACTTCGAACTCTATGCTTCTGTCCCCAAGTAAATAACCTCCAGACTTTCTTCTGGGACATACACAGCTGTGTCTAGATTGTATTAAAAGTAAAAAGAGAAATTACTGGAATTGTTTTGTTTTGAAGTTTTGGAGTCAGATTCAGAAATCTGGGGTGGGGGTTAATTTTAGCCTTATAATGTGGAATTAAGTACTTTAAATATCCTAATTTCAAAGCATTGCCTGGTAAACAGTCACAGTAAGTACATGTTAATTCTTATCATTGCTATTATTTGTTCCCTCTTGGATGATGCATGGATATAGTCAAAGCAGAATTCCTGTCATCTCAGTGAATAACACTTTTCTCTGTCAGTTACTTAAATCAGACATTGACAGCTTCCCTTGATATCTCTTACATAGATCCCAATCATTACCCAAGCTCCTTCACTCTATCTCTAAACTGTCCCCACAATCACACAGTTCTCTCAGGTCTCACCTTAACCAGCTGTACCTCACCTCTCACTTGAGTTACTTAATGTAATGATTTCCAAGTTGGTCTCCTGGCTTCATCTGCCCTTTCCTCCAGCATGCTCTTGGCACACAGCAACTAGCCCGAAGTCTTAAAAACACAAATTGGATCATGCCATCTCTCACCTCAAAAATTTTCATGGTTTCCCATCAGACCAAGGAAAAACTTCAATATTCTTAGGTGAAAAAGTCAGTAAGTTCATACACGGCAAATATGCTGACTGATTTCTAACCTGGAGCCCCTGCTTCCCTCATTCACAGTGGATTATCTCCCCAGGCTTTCTAGTAGGTTCCAAAACTTAGAAAACCTTTTCTATTCTGCCGATTATCATTTTGTTTCAAAAGTATTCATCTTTGGGTATGTCCACTTCTCTTTTGGATCCCAATAATTTTATTGTTTAAAGAAAGCTTTCCTGAGCTTGGAATTTTAACTGCAGATACCCAACTCATGCATTTCACGGTACCCATGAACTTTTATAATGGCACAACTAATTGCAATAATGTATTATCCGTATTTACTTGATGAATAATTTTTCTAAATAGACACAAATGTTATACTGGTACAGATAATACCCGGCTTGTAATTGTTTTTATCTCAAGTATCTAAAAGAGCATCTGTCTCAGATGAGGCCTCTAATCTTTGTTGGATCGATACAGTGAATGAATAATATGTGAATGATAAATGCATTCTGGATATCTCAGGGATGCCGACATCACTAGTCTGTGATACTGTTCTAAGTGGTCACCATAGGTTCCCAATCTCTTTTTTTCCTTTTAACATTTATTTATTCAGGTTACATCTTGATCACAGTCCCCTCCCTCTTCTCCTCCTGGTTCCACCCTCCTACCCCTTCCCCCTCCCTCCTGTCTTTCTCCTCAGGTTAGGGGGTCCCCACACAATCAAGCCCCCTCAGTTCATTAGTCACATGAGAGCTGAGAGCTGTCTTTTGCACTGGGGCGCAACATGGCAGCCCAGCTAGGGGAAGATGTTCCACTAGCAGGGACCAGAGTCTCCACTCTTTTTGCTCTTGAGTGATTATAGAACTGCATTTTGGTCATAACTTGAATAGCGTTTCATTGTACTTTTTCAATAGGAAAGTTTCTGTTAGGAAAGTGGATGGTCTTTGCAGTGGGACTTTGGTCTGAATCTCCCCCTGAAGTGGCCTTGGGCCAGCTATTTGACTTCTCTGAATTTCACTATTCTTGTTTTGAAAATGACTTTCTTAGCACCGACTTACACGGTCATGACAGAGAAACAAAATTAAAAGAAAGGTTGCCATTGTTTGATTAATTAATAAATGTTAGTCACTATAGTTCACTGAGCAACTTGTATATTGAAACTTACCTATGAAAGTGAAATACATATGAAACAAGGATGATAAGCTAGTGATTTACTTATCTGTCAAAAACTGACTGAAATTATTTAATGCTTAACCATAAGCAATAGAGAAGGAAACACATTTAGAAGCTGTGAATGTTATCAATTCTATTGATTGGTTCTTTACTTTCCAGGGCTAAATGCACGAGGGCTTTCCAGGTCTGGGGTGAGGTTGGTCATGGAATTCTTTCTATTTCAGCTAGCATGTGCCTTTCCCTGGAGGATCATTCTTATTAACATGTTATGCAGCCATTTCATTTCCATTTCACTGTTGATCTGAACACTCTGTATGATTTTATGTTATCTGGAATATTTCTTATAGATTATTTCCCTCTATTTGGGGTCCAAATATAGGGAAAAGACTTCTTTAGTCTTAGTGAAGGATCATATAATGATCATCCCAAGAGGGAATAAAGTTGGCTATTTTTAGATATGTTCTTGAACTTTTCTTGTTTTTCATTTTCAGACATTGTGCTGTTTATGAAGGAGACTGACATGCCTTTCTCGAGTGGTGCCTCACACTGCTTGAAATTTAAGGCACATGTCAAATTATCATTGAGGGGACTTTTCCCTTTATCTAGGTGTATACCTAGTCCTCTAGGAAGTATCAGATACAATGATAAATGAGGGTCAACAAATGTGGGTTTACACATCAGTAGCCTTTATGAATAACAAAGTGCAAAGAATGTAACTTAACAATTTGAAGAGATTAAAAGGCAGAATAGAAACTCATAGATTTATTTAATGAAAAAGGGTTTGACACTTTGGCGTATCCTTTAATTAAATAGTTCTGAAATAGAAGCTATGTTTTTATGACCTCACCACCAGATTTACTTACCTTAAATTGTAAAATAAGTACACCTCCAAGACTGATCACACTTTAAGAAGAAATACCTGCTGCTTTACTTAAAAGACAATATTCATTGGCCAACAAAAACCCAATTCCATAATTTTGTTTTAGGTTTCTTTTTTTGTTTATTTTGGCATTCTTTGTCTTATTGGTGTTTGTTTTTTTGTTTCAATTTTCATTTGTGCATGTGTGCATGAGAGAGAGAGAGAGAGAAAGAGAGAGAGAGAAAGAGAGAGAGAATAAAGTTGTATTGCTAGGGAGGAGGGGAGGATCTTGGAGGAGTTGGAAGAAGAGGAAACATGATCAAAATATATGAAAAAATACTTTAAAAAGTAAGATAAAACTGATTTTTAATAAATTTGAAAGTAAATAAACAATGGTAATTTTCTTTTTCACGTGTACCCTCAAAAATCACTGCTAACTTAGCTCTTTTTTACTACTTAGGTTAGGCTTCAGGTTCCCAGGCATTTCATGTTCAGAGAAAAGATACTACAAATGCTACCTTAAGTCATTTGTTTTAGAGCATTTTGTGCATTTCATTTCAGACAGTGGCACCTCCCTTTTGGAATGTCATGTGGATTTATATTAGGGCATAATATTAGTATGAAAATAATCCAGAAATGATATTTTTCTTTCTAAAGGCAATTTTGAAAAGTCTTTATCTTTTTAGCAATTTTAAAGAATGTTATAAAACTATAATATCCCATCAATTTTTTATAATTTATTGCCTTGATTAGACAACAATAAGCTGCATGCAACATACATGTCTTTTGAATGATAAATACACCTCAAACTTTTATGTCAAAGAAGTTTCAGGCACAATACAATGAATAATAAATTTACTATTTGAGTGGTAGAAAGGAAAAGATTGAAATGGAGGATAAATAGAAATTATTATTATGCTAGTGTTATTTTTGAGCATAAAACAAGAAAACGATGAAGCCAGAAGAAGAAGTTTTATGGCAAGTAGTTACCTCCCAAGTACCATTTTAAAGGTACATTAAATTTCCTACAGTTCCCTATAAATCAAATGCCTGTGTTTACAGTTTATTGAAGCTTTTTATTTTATTAGGGACAAATAAAAATTTTGAATTTCTTTGTAAAGATGGAGACAGCCAGGGGTATTTTAATGTTACCATATTTATTTAGGGTGCTGCTATTTTGCTCATTAGAGTCTCTTAGCACCCCATTTTGCATGTGCTACTAAATGCCAATAGGCCCTTTGTGGCCATTCTCTGAAATTTTCTGCAAAACTTTAAGAAGTTACAAAAAATAGTGAAGTGAAGAAATCAAGGTGATTTATATAATTTCAGAACACGTCTATTCTGTTATCCCCAGCCTCTAGGGCTTAGCCTGGGAGTTGATTAGGGACTACAGAGTATGATTGCATACTTCGTCAGCAACTTTGAAAGTTTGGCAGACTTTGCTTCAAAATGAGAACAAGGTTCTTTAACTAGTAGTTTACTTCATTCCCACTAACACACACAATCTTGTGGGGTTTCTGGAAAAATCTGTCATTTAAGACAGTAATATGTTTCATAGATAGTTTCCATTTTATTTTAATTTGCCAATAGTGAATCCAGAAGCAGTTCTTAGCAGCACACTTTTTGTTTTGTTTTTGTTTTTTGAGGTGAGGAACATTTCTGGATTGATAAAAAGGGAAGAAAAATTGATTTTCTTTGATAATATTTGAGTTTAGAAGTTACAGCATCACAATGTTTCTACACAATATAACCATTTTACAGAATGCTATATTTCAATTTAAAAATGTTACATTTTTAAATTAGGAACAACTAGACTTTCTATTTCTCAGTTCTGATGTTTTCTCTACAGAAAATGTCTAATGCAGTTACCTACTGGGTTGGCCTAGTGGATTGGTTCATTGTTTTTGCATTTTCATTGTTAGTACAGTCATCATTATTTAGTGTTCACTGTGAATCTATTTTAAAAGCTGTATACAGAAAATAACATACTAGAATTTGAGTTGATTTGTGCATTGATACTAGGTTGGCATAATATTTTACCTTAGTTTTTCTATATTCTGATATAAAATCTTTTATCTTTTTTGAGAAGGTGCTTTGATAGGGAAATTTGACCAATTCTTGAACTCAATTCAAAGTTCTTTCAATTTCACCTCTCATATCTCCTTTTTGCAGTTATTAGGACTCGTTTCTTATGGTGTTGTTTTGGTTTTTTTGAGACTCTGTTGTGTATGTTTTGGACTCTTGGAGAATAAGTGTTGAAAACTGATAATAGGTTAAGATGCCTTTTGGTGTTATAGTTTACAACTCCAATAAAGCAATTGAATAGATTGAAACCAAATGTTAAAAATGCTGGCTCATCAATTAAAATGGAAAAAAGGATGCTTTTCTAGCACCACTTCACCCTCACCCACACCCTATTTTTTGTCTTCCTCCAGTGTTCTTCCAAATTTCCCTCTGGTTCTTTGGCTCTGCTCATACCATGTACTCTGGCAACCCTCCCAATAATTTGGAGTTGCCATAGGCAATCTGGATCCAGCTTTTTGTTGCGTTCCTGGATAGAACTTTCTTTTTAGATGTCCTTCAATCTCAGATATTTGCATATGATTAACTATATAAACTAATTTGAGGTATGTTGTGAAGATTCACAGATATTCACGCAGCATAATTACCCTTGGAGAAAATCTAATTCTATTAACTCCTTTTCACGTTTTCTGAAACTATGATATGAAATGTGGAGTGGAAACTTGAGGAAAGGATATTTTCCTTTTCCCAATGATCAAACCAATTTTTGGGTTTGTTTCCTCCTCTGGGTTTTTCTCTTAGTTATCAGTAATCCATGTGCTTACTTCTTGGTCTTTGTAGAAAGAGACCATTGCCTTGCACACAGAATTCAATAGCATGGTGGAATGATTTGAGAAAGTGTTTTGAGGAGCAATGTCTTTATATAGTGGTTTTCAGGTACCTTCAGAAGATTGAGGTCAAATAGTGTGTAAAGATGGCAGACAGGAAACTTTGCAGTGTAGACTTGTGAGCAGTGGAGGATAGAGTGCATCCACTCACTGCTACTGCATAATTCCTTCAGGAAACTTAAACTATTTTTTGTTTCTTTTATTGAAAATATATTTCATTTTCATACAATATATTTTAATTATTGTTTACCTCCCCAGTCCTCCAAGATTCTCCCCACTTCCTCTACCATCCAGACCCATCCCTCTTATGTCTCTCATTAGAAAACAAACAGGAATCTAAGGGATAATAATAATAAAATAAAATAATATGAAGAAATCAGAATCAGACAAAACAAATAAACAAGAGGAAAAGAGTCAAAGAAAAGGCACAAGAAACATTTAGATACAGAGACACAGTTGTTTGTATGTTTAGAAATCCCATAAAAACACAAAACCATTAGTAGTAGTAGTAATAATGATGATGATGATAATTAAAACCTGTAGAATAAAAAAATAAAATGAAATAAAAGTTTTGAAAAGTTCTGACATAACATTATGAAACAAGAACCTCCAATGGTGCCATTAAGTTCTTTTGGTCTAGTTTCTTAATCCTTATTTCTCTTGGTGCTTAACACAGAGTATAATTTATTATATGAATTCAGGAAACTGAATTATGAACAGAATAAATGTTATATGCCTAGTGAATTTCTATAGCAAAACCAGAAGAAGAAATGACTACGGAAAAGAGGAAACAACCTGAGTAATTAATGTACTAAGAGGGAAATATAAGGTTAGAAGTAAAAACACAAAACATTAGGAAGTGTGGACTGAATACTAATTTCATGAGAAAGTCTTTGCTATAAATATAACTATTAGAAGCACGTTGTTTAAAATATTAATTACCTAGAAATAAAACATAATAATCCACTAAAAAATTTTTACTTTCCTAAATGCAACTAGCCGAGATAGAAATAGTTTAAATTCTGATTTTTAATAAAAGTTTATCTACACAGTTATATTGAAAATTCTGTGGAGGTTTACAAGTGCAATGACCATCCTAACACCTGTGAGTTAACAAAGCAAACACTTCAATAACTCTTTAGGGAAGAGGGCATGGCTGTCTTATGAGACTCAGAGGACTCATGTGTTTGATATCAAGAACTGTTTTTATTCTTTTGAGCAATGTTGATGGCAGATATGAGTATAACTCCCCAGAGGATATTTCCAAGCTATTGTTGTGACTAAAGTGAAGGAAACAGAGATGTAATGAACTTTTTAAAGGCAAGATTGACACCTCAGCAAGTTACAACCTATTATGGAAATTAATTAACAAGAATATGGAGACTGCATGCTAAAAGGAATTGATGTACAGAAAAAGTGAAAATTACTCTTTGTACTAAATGGTTTCTCTCTTTTGCTTTTACACATTTTTAAAATGTAATTTCCCCTTTTTGTCTCCTCCAGGATACTGAAAAGGCTGTCAGTAATGCATACTTTTGAACAGGATGAGCTCTCTAACTGGTTATCTAATACAAGGGGGTCATCCCTGAAACCACATATACACAAACAACAAAAATGGACTCTGTAAATTATATTTATATACTTTCCCATATATGAATGCAACTACAATAACAAAGAGGCTATCAATTTGACAGGCATTTACAAGGAGTGAACATAGGAGAGGCTCAAGGAAGCAAAGGGGGTAGTGATGTAATTATATTTTAATTAAAAATATAAAAATTTGCCATACATCTTTGTGGTAAGATTTTTTGTTTCCTAAAAACCCAGTTATGATTAAGATTATATTTGGCCACAATGGTATTGACCCTTGTATATTGATACAAAATTAAGATTATATTTGGCCACATTGGTATTGATCTTTGTATATTGATACAAAATTAAGGGTAATGCTTTTTAAAGGTATTGTACCTAGTAATGCTGAAAAATGCAATGTGAAGTTTCAGCCTTTTGCTACCAACTGTCATAAACTGTTTAGGATAATTAAGAAATGCAAACTAATAGTCATGCAAGCTTGTCATTTTGTTATGTACTATGACAGTCTATCACAGTTATTTTCTAAGCTAATCAGAAATCAAGTTGCTAAGAGACAAGCAACATTTGTTTATCTAAATATAAGAGATAGATAGGGCGTCTTCAAAAACCTCAAGAGATCTGCATAATATGGCATTCAAAGACGCTTTCTTAACTTAAGATTTTTTGATATCGAGACATGTCAGCTCCTGACAGCATCCTCTATTCTACTCCATGTAAAAGATGAGCATCAAAGAATCTCCAGTGGGAGATGGTTGAATTGGTGGTAAGCCTTTCTCTTGGCAAGAAAACCCCCTTTCTTCAACTGTAAACAGAATGCTGTCCAAAAAGGACAAAATTTGGAAGCAGGTAAGTTGACAGCCTAGCTCTGCCAAGACAGGGTAGGCAAGTCCTTCATAATTCCTGCTCTACAATCAATGTCTGTCAGAGAAACGGGGCCAAATGGCTGAAGATTGATGCTGTAATGTATGGAGAGAAAATGGGAACTGTCCAGGGAGCCACTGGTATGTCATTTCTTAGTTCAGGCCCTGCACTTCTTATATAATCAGATATATTTATCCCTCTCAGGTCTCTGAGGTGGTTGAAGAATAGATAGCTAGAGTCTCATAGTTAAATTTTGAGTTGTTTAGGAATCAAGAGGGTGTTCTGGACCTAAGAAGATGTTTTCAAAATTGTGAGGCAAGTTAGTATGAAAGCTGAGTTAGATATAGAACTTTAAACTCACAGAGATGGTTAGATAGTTGAATGTTAAAGTCAGGTGCCAAATACATATGGACTGGGCACTGGGAATGTATGCTAAGCCATATAACTCTCATAATTATGGCCTATTTATATCTGTTGTTTTGTATTGTATTTATTGTTATAAGAGAAAGAACCATTTGTTGGACTGAAAGGGGTAGCTGCTGGGGGGGGAAAAAGATATATACCTTAAACTTAAAAAAAAAAGAAAGGGAAGAGGATGGGGGATTAATGGGGAAGATGGTGGGAGGATGGGACTGGAGGGGGGAGTAGGGACAGGATTGTGATTGAGATGTAACTTGAAGAAATAAAAAATAAATTATTAAAAAAACCCAGTTATGTTATGTGAATGTTTTTGTTATAATCCCAGGGGTGGGATATGGGGCTATTTTAGTTTATCCACAGCTGCTAAACTATAATTGTCTTGTGTGATAGCAGGGGCATGGTTTAGTTAGCTGCAGAAAGTTTAATCCTGCGGACTCTGGAGAGGGGATAAATGGTAGATATCTAAGAGGGAATGGGGGCACTCTGAAGAAAGAGGCTGCTGCTCTCCCTGCTGGTGCTCCCTGGCTCTGTTGCTGATTAGTTCTGCTGCTGTGTTTGCTGTTGCTGGTTTGCTGGACTGTTGAATATCCTGATGACTGACATTGGTATTGCCACAAGGAACCTGATGACCCTATTCACCAGAAAGTACCTAAAAGAGACCTACATCCCTTTCTCCTCTAATATTTTCTCTCCTACCTAGTGTTGAGGGGTTGGAAAGAATAACAGCTAAGAGGCAGAGTTTTAAGAACCTAAAATAAACTAGATTGTATAAAACAAATAAAAGTCACCTTTACACATCTTAAAACAAAACTATCTATCTATCTACCCATCTCTCTCTCTCTCTCTCTCTCTCTTTCATCTATCTATCATCTTCATATACACATAGTTATAGGCATATAAATCACCCATTTTCCTACCCCAAATCTCATCTTTTTTGACTAAGAATTGAACCAAACTCTGAATGATGCGATACTTTCAGAGCTTCACTTTGCTTGATACAAGCAACAGTGAAAAGGGTGTGTATAGCTCAACATCTGGGCTTTCTAAGTGATTTCTCCCCCATAATATATCTTTCTGGCATCTCACTGTTGGAGAAAAGTTATTATCTTAACCAGTTTAGATTATGGTGAAGTACTGAGTTCATTTAGTCTGCATGAGCCATAGGGCCCTCTTAGATTTATTATTAGTGTGACACATTTTTTGGAAAGCAATTAAATCTAAGAAAAAAAATGGCAATAGTCAACCACATTGTCCTGTTCAAGCATGCACATGTTTTATTTAATTATTCTCCAAAGGTCTATTTTTTCCAGCATAATGCAGATATTATGCTATCCTTTGAAATAAGATATATGAATTTCAAACAAAATTGTCAAAAAACAATGACCTTAGTTACTCCATATGATACACAGAAATAATTACATTTCACTTACAATACAGATGCACTTAACACAGTCATCAATAGTCATTCACCACCAACACAGTATATTTTTAAGTCACCTAAAACATCAAAGAGTTTTTAAAATTTATTTTCTGAAAAATCTGAAGAAATTAATAATTTGTGATAAATGACAATTCAAAAGAGGAAGAATAATTATCAACAAAATAAGCTAAGTGTATTTCATTTTAGGTACTATTAAGATCATGAAAATAGAACTTCTTATTGGGAATCAAAAGATGTTAAGTGTTCCTGATTGTACTTTCCTTAGTCTATATTTTAAAAGATTTTTCAATAAATGCCATCGAAGAAGTTTCACTATATATTTGCTCTAGAAGCATAAAGTGACAACAGGCACATGTTAATAGAATTGTTAATATTCACGTCATAGGAGTATTAGTAAATGTTTCAAAGACACACTAGGGATAAAGCCAGGTGTTCCCAAGAGTCAGCTGAGTGCCTCTTCCTGTCACTCAGCTGCTGATGAAGATCTATGGTGTGCCTAGCACTGTTCTAGAAGCTATTCTATAAATGGGAATTGGTCATTTCTGGCTTTACCTGAAAATGTTTCGATTAATTCCTTTTTATGGTAAATTGTGATGAGCATTTCAAAATCTCTATGACAGAGGAATAATTATTAACTTTTTCCATGTATAGAAACTAAGCTTTCGTTCTTACAGTGGTGGCTTGGAATGAACAAAATTTTTCAGTTGACATAAAACTTTTTACACTGTCACGTGCAGACACATCTGGGAATATTTATGGGTGAAAAGACAGCAAGAATTTTCACTCAAATGTACATAGCGGTCAACTTCACATCATCACACTCCTGTCCTCCTGATTTTGCAGAGAACTTTGTGCCTTGTGATATACTGAAATCTTTTGAGATAAATCATTGCTTTCATGGATGGCATCAAAAGCATGCTCTCATCAAATATTGCTACATAAAACACTCCAGTCTACCTCTGCATCTCAGTTGTTTTCATAATGCATTCAAGATCTGAAGAAAAATACATAATACATTGAGTTAGATTCTGAAATCATCGATCCTGTGATTTTTTTTTTAGTCCCATTTAACTCCTCTCATAAGACACATATGGGTGTTTCCAGGATTTGAGTTTTCCATAAATAGTGAAAAAACTGGACATATTTCATGTCAACTCCTTTTTTTTGTCAAGGGGATTGATGACAGTCTTCTTATAATAACTGGTTAAGAAATACAAAGGTAGGAAATGTTTGTTTTTTTTTTTTTACTACAATAAACACTAATCCTGTCATTAAGGGGTAAGTCCAGTAGAAAGACACTAGAGAGATCCAGGGACAGATAATGCACTGGGTCACAGGAATACAGTGGATCAAAGAGTATTACCAAAAACATTTATGACACAATAGTTTTGGATTAAAAAGTCACCTAAAACCTGGCCATGCCAGAAGGTTTCCTATGAATGTGACTCTTACTGTATCTATGAATATATGGAAAGTCCAAAAGAAATTCTGATTCCTGATACAACAGATAAAGAATGAATTATTGCAGTTATAACAATGACTAGGTGCAAGGTTAAACAATAATTAATACTGAACTATCTGAACACTTTAGAATAACTAGTGTGCATCCCCGTGAGAAACACTGCAGTGCTAAAAGGAGTTTATTTGCACAGCCCACCATAGAACATGTACAATCAGCTCATTTTAAGTGCACAGAAATTTCCCCTTTCTACAGATATAGTTTATCATGCCTATTCTGAAGACAACATAAGGAAACTGAGATCACTGCTCCAAAGAATTCTAGCATGCATTAGGATGGTTTCCCTCAGTCCACACAAATGGATCGTAAGAATTTTTTCATCTACAGCAATCTTCACCAGAGCCAATGTTCATGGTTTTAACAGGAAAAATTTTTATCAAAATGTTTTCCATATTTTTTTGTTTTGCATTCAACTGGAACATTGTGTTCAAAGATTCATTTTATTTGTTTTATTAAAAAAGAGTTCTGATCATAAGAAGCATCGTAGATGGCATTTCATTGTGCTCATTCACAAAGTCAAAGGGCCACAGAGTTTTCCTCTGTGGACAGGGTCAAGCTCTGTCTAGAAATGCCTTTTGGTGGTTTGATTCACATCCTCAACTTTGAAAGCTTTATTTTTCATTTCACTGCCAACCTTCTTGCTTTGCTGTCTTGATCTGCAAGAAAAAGGGTTATTGTTTCTTCTTTCTTCCACTTCAAATTCTTTCCACGGCCAGGGCTCAAATTCTCTTAGACCTGTGCCAACTGTCTTACAAAGCAGACACCCTAACGACATTTCCTCCTGAATACTCAGGAGACTCGGGCCTGTCGTCGCCTTCTGGTGTGGTTACTGGAGGTGTTGGGATACTTATTATTGCTGTGGTCACGTAAGGTTGGTCACAGTTTAGCTTAACACACTCTTCCATTTTGGCATTTAAGCTGGATCGGCTGATGAGGGAGAAAAGTGGGTTTGAACAAGTAAGTTATTTATTTTAAGTTTTTTCATGTAACTGAAGAATGCATATTTTGCTACTAATAAATAACATTTAAAATATATAAGCAATGCCATACTTAAAATCACTTTAATATATGTCATCTTAAGTGGTAGTCAGTTCATTAACATGAATTACATTCCTAAAATTCTGCTCAGCCAATTGTTTCTCAAAGTATATTCTATAAAAATATAAAGAAAAGGGTTCAGATAACAACTGGATGTCTGAGATGGACGAAGTGACATAGTTTCCTCGGCAGAGACTTTGAGAGGCTTAAGGTACCAGCATGGAATGTCATCCCATGGAGATTTGGTACACTTAAGACCATACAAGGATGGTGTTTTTCTGAAATTTGAAATTCTTTGAAAGCTCCCATTTAATGATAGCTACAATGTTAAGAACCTCAAAGCCATAGCTCTAAGTATCTAAAACCTAAAGTTTTCTTTTTTTTCCCCAAGTGATAGCCTTATTACAAACTTCCCATGTGACAAGAAGGAGGAAGATCAGGGAGTTTAATGTTGGCTGTCTTCCTGATCACTTTTCACTTTATGTATTGAGACAGGGTCTCCTGCTGACTGAACAATTCCAGCTAGTCTACCTACCCAACTTATCTCCAGGATTCCCTGTCTCTGCTTCCCAAGTGATGGGATCATATACAACTGCAATGTATGACTAGCTTTTTTTTGTGGATTCCCCCTGGAATTAGGACTCAAGTCTTTAGGCGATCAATTTATCCAATGAGCCACCTCCTGTGCCTCCAAATGCAACTTCAACCTCTAATCAATATGCTTCTTTTGCTTTGTCAGTTTTGTGTCCCTTTTCCTAGGAACTAGGACTTAGAAGCCACACTGTTCATAGCATGATTGCAGTGCTCATGGCCTATGAACCACGACAGGCATTTACACAGTATAGTTCAATCCCAGGTACCTGTTGGATAGTGGAGTTCTCTCCACACATCTGATCTGAATTGTACTGAGTTCTTGCACACTGCCTCTATGACTTCCCGACACATTGGCGTTAGGAATGCGGAAAGTTTTTTTGTGTCTCCGGGAGCAGCAAGTGCTGGTGACCCCTTGTTGTGAAGAGATAGAGGGGCTGTGACTTGAAGGACGATTCACCGTGGCAACTTCCATGCAGCTTTCTTCAAAGACTTGTTCATCCACAAACTCATGGTTCTGTGGGAGTGTTATAAGAAAATGTGAACAAAGCAGACAAATGATTTTGTAATTTGAAGGTGATTAAATATCATTATTTAAAAGTTATATTTGTATAAAATAAACAAAGATTCAGTTAGATTTGATCTAACAGGTAAGTGAAATGACTCTCAGAAAGACTAAAATATCAAAATGGAAATTCCTTTAGGGAACATTTTGTGGAAAAGAATATTTCTAGCTAGATCTGGAGATTGACATGTGGGAGCTGACTCAGTGTTTATTTTTAGACCAACAATTTTTTAAAAAAATATCATTTGTTAAGTTAAGCATAAAACAGGATGTTATAAACCAAAAGAACAAAAATTCTTAAATGAAAATAAATAATATCCATGGGAATTTTTAAACTCATATTGACTTTATTAAGCAGACCAAACTTATAAAAAGAGACTACTGCAACAGAATGTCCTAAGTTAGATTGCTTACTAAATATTAGCAAACACCTTCATGTGGTATAGAAATATTTCAATTAGAAATTGAGAAACCTCAGGCATTTCCAGTTCTTTCTCAATGTACAGAAAACTATTGTTTATTAATAAATATGTAATATATGTGCATATCTCAGAAATATCTCACAAGAGATTAGTTCTAAGCTTTTGTGGCCTCTTTTTTTTTATTTCTGTGGTTCATCTCTCTATTTTCCTAACTCTCTGCTCAGAGACAAGGAGAACGGTGCATTATTTCATATACCACACTTCATGGACCACAATATAAATTTTAATTTAAAAATAATAAGAATTACCTCCTGAAATGCCTACAGAACAATTCTGCCCCAGGAATGTAAGATCAAATATTCCTTAGCCCGAATTGCTGGAGAATGACTTCAATTATGATTTTATCTGCATGTGTGTAGAAATGACCATATAATGGAAGGCTTTGCAGATTTTGAGTTTCACTTAACCATCTCTCGTCCTAAAATATTAGTAAGACAATTGAAGCAATTCATGGCCTAATGGGGAATGGATTGTTTTAGTTACTCATTTTGTCATTTCTTTGCTGAGAATAGCATTTTGAAGTATGTAGAATTCAACATTCTCCTGTTCAGAGTCCAGAGAACAATGACTACATGACAGAATTTGGGGTAATTTTTATTGCACAATGGTCTCATAATCTGTGTTTTTCTCTTACAGTGCACAGCAACACATATGATACCACATACAATGCACAGCAATCGGACTTATCTCATTAAGGACTGGAATTAAAGAAGTTAGTCTGCTTCTGGTTACTGTATATACTTTCTGAGTAGCTCAAACTGAACTGTATTTCTTGGGGTTAAAGATTTTTTTTTCATTAAGAAATATTTTTTCAGTGGTAAATAGTGGAAAAGGAAAGACATGAGAAGGACAAATAAATCTTTAATCTATCACTTAACATTCAAAGTGTTCTCTAGCTATTACATTGGAAGTTTTATCTATATATAATGTATATATATATATATATACACACATACATACATACACATTAGAAGTTTTATATATATAACTATTTAAAATTTAAATATCATAATGTAACTACCCTAATTAAATCTCTAAATTTTCCACTTATTTTAAGATATTCATCACCTATCTATCGAGACAACACAGCATGTAGATACTGTTTTTCTCTTAGAGTCTTTATGGACCTTCTGGGAACCTTCAGATTCTTTTGCTGCCTCCTCATCCACTTGTCTGCTCTCTTCCTTTACTTCCATCATCTTTTAAGTGTGCGTCCGAGCCTTTAATGGCTGAACTATCTGTCAGGCCTTTCATAATCGTTTGCTGCCTGACTAATTCCAAATCCACATGTATCTCTCAAACCCCAAGGAACTGAGAGATGCATAGGAAGGCTTTCTGGAGCCTGCCTACTTATGGCTCCTCATTGCTCTGCACTGTGCCCACTCCATTGTTTGTACTGCCCTTCTCCAATACTTCTATCTTTCCTGTTTTACCATATTGGTGCTGGTTTGGTGGCAATGGAGTTCATACTTGTCTCACAATATCTTCAGTCTGGCACACTACTGGGTACACAGCAGGGAAGTGATATATATATATATATATATATATATATATTGATATATATATATATATCTAATTTGCTGAATACCTCTCTAGATAAACATGTTGATGGGAGACATGTTGGAATTCAGACTACTTAAAGTGTATGGTTGGTGAGGGAGCTGACCTGATTCACACATGATAATGCTTTGTTCTGTCCTGAGGTCACAGTCTGTGATGCCCATGGACATCTAGCATAATAACGGGTGACTTTGCTGTGGAACAGTTTCTACTAATTGCATGCAAGTGAGGAAATGGAGACTTCCCTGGATATAGGGACACTCTGTGATCAAGTATCATTTGATCCTACTAAAGAGGTTATTTTCTGTGACTGACAGAGATTGTGCATTCTCTTCCCTTCTCCCCTTCGTTTTGTGACGTCTCGATAGCTTCTTCCTTTAGATGCAGAGACACTTGAAATTTTATTATTTTTCCTACTTCAACCATCTTTTAAACAGAGAAGAAACAATATTTGATTCCAATAGTTATTGGAAGGCAGCTTTCTATCTTCATTCATGTGGTGTCTTGGAACAGATTAATGCAGCCACTTAGGGTCAAGCATGTGTGATAACTCCAGCAATTTCCAAGTTGAATCATTAGTAAGTCATTTCAATTACTGTGAAGCTTTCTATAACCTTACATTTTAGCATATTTTCTAGGGATGCAGGGAGTCAAATCCTGCTTGGAAAAGTGATATCTGCTTAGAAGGAAGCAGAAGCTGTGTGAAGGCTGCACGCTGTGTCCTTACCGTAGTTTTCTCCAGGCAGTGAAGCAGGTGGTGGTGTTGTGTCTCAAAGCTGGATCCAGATTTGCTAAGGAAGGCCGGTTCATCCTCTGAGGACTGTAATGGGGGGAAGACACAAAACTTTCTTTTTAATTTGCAAACTAGGAGAATCTGGGCTACACATATATGCAGAGATACCTGGCCTGTTTTCTGAGACTAATTGGTGGCACTTATTAACTAAAAAAGGACAAATGTGTAATTAAGTCTCGGTGATCAGCAGGTACATTTCCTTTTGGTCTTTTAAGGTTCCATTTCCTTGAATTGTAAATTCAAGACCTGATACTAAGAGTTTCTCACAGCCTACTTTGACCCTGTGACATTTGTAACACTTACTGAATGCTGTTTTCTCTCCATCAGAAGTAGTGGAAGATATCATGTATTCCCATGACCCCAAACAAAGGATCCTTTAAGGAACATATGTGATTTTTGAAATAAGAATAATTAAGCATTTGAGTGATTGAGAATTTTTCAAACATCAGCGGTTTCATAGCAGACCGGATGTCACAGTGACAACGTGGAGCTGGGAATTCCTTACTGGTAGGAGAAATCACAACCACTGGCAATGTGTCCTGGCACAGTTTCTGAGCCGTTATAGGCAACTAGAGCATAGAGTGGAAAGTTATAAAAGTGACACTTTGTTGTTCCTGTGGTCATTTTCATAATCACCCGCAATAAAGTCGTAAAGTGGAGCCCAGTCACCACCCTGATGAGCCCACGGTTACAAAGAAGCAAGGGTTTGGCTGTACCTGCAGCTGGTTACTAAGCAGTCCATTCCGCTTGCTCTGCATGTAGGCGTTTGCACTTCCACTTTTGGCTGCCCGGATCCTGGCCAGCCTCGCTTTCTACAGGAGAAGAAAAAGAAAACAGGCATTCTAGGAACACTTATGAATCCTGTTTATAAGTCAGACAGTAAGTTCTTTTAAGAAGAATGTTTATTATTGTTGGGTGTATTGTGTATGTAGGTGTGCGTGCCACCGTCCACATGTGTGGTAGTCAGAAGGCACCTCTGTATGTAGAGTCAGCTCCTTCATTCTGTGTTCTGGATTTCAAACCCAGGTTGTAACACACAAGGCCTTTACACGGTGCGAGCCTGCAGAGAATTCATTCTATGTAATCCCATGGTCAGCAGGCATATTTTGAAAGTAAGGTGATTTTCCAGATAAAATAATTGAAAACTGTCCTCCCAGTTTTGAGTGTTTTATTATTAACTGTCTTGGGGCTGGCTTAGCTTATACATCTCAGAATTGGGATTCGTCTTTGCAGTAAGATAAATTTATTTTGTTATTCTTTCAATTTTGTCAGGAGCAAAATAACAGTATCACTTGACGTGTATTTATACTCACACTCACCTGAGTAACTTAATGAGGTGGTAACCATAGGCCAGAGAAACAGCTGTCAATTCTTGTTCGGGTCACTGGTTTCTTCTTTTAAATTAGTAACTTGTTTCCAGAAATCAGTTGTGACTTGACTTCTCCTCCCTCCTTCTCTACCCCGTTCTCTTATTTCCCTCTCTATTCTCTCCTGCCCTTCCTTTCATTATTTCTTGTTCTTTCCCTTCCTTCCTTCCTTCCTTTCTTCTTCATTCCCTCCCTCCCTTCCTCTTTCCTCTCTACCCCCTTCGTCTCCTTTTGTAAATTCACTATTCACCAGTATGTGTAGATCCTAACTCACTTATTTTCTACAATTATCCTGCTAAACAGACCAAAGGAGAGCCCATGGTGGAAAACACAAAATCTTAAAATCCTCAAATTTAGGTAATGTGTCCATATAGGTCTGTATGAAGATATATTCATCTGATTTCTTTTTCAGTCTTGAATCTGTTGAGGTGAAGAATGCTGTGAGTCTATCCAGGCAGATTTATAAGATTATTTAAACTTTCAAAGCATTTTCCATAGACTGCTCTTCTGTGTGGAGAATATCAGGTGGTCATTCAGTTGGTCAAAATTTCAATGAGGTCATGAGCACAGTATTACCCAGTGCAGCGACTGGTTGGCTAGCCCTCTGGAGGATAATCTCTTTAAAGTTCCTGCCACATGGCTACCTCCTACATCAAAAGGGGAGCCTGCCTTCCCACCCTGGACAGCACATTCTGGGGACCACTCTTTATAATTCATAGTTAGAAAGCTTATGAAAAAAAAGCAATTGGGTTGACTTGGCCAAGAAGTTGGTTTTTGTTTTGTTTTGTTTTGTTTTGTTTTTTTAACAAACTTACTCTAAGAAGCCCGCCATTCCTTTTATGTACAATCCATATCCACACTACCTTGAGTCTCAAGTTCCAGAATGCTCTTTCATGTAAAAATTCAAAAATTGTTTCCATTCTAAAAATAGAAAGATGTGTGGCTTTGAAAAAAAAAAAAAAGCTGATGCTACAAAGACACACACAAAGCAAGTACTCTGGCTGATGATCATTCCCCCTTACTCTCCTGTCAGAAGCTCAGTATGTGCACATACATAACATTATATAGCTGGAAGAACAAATCTCACATTCTTATGTAGTTTATTTAATTTCTACATCTGGGAACTTCATCTAGGAGCACATGGATAGATTACTATAAATTATATGGCTATATGATATGCCACTGTTCAGATAAAGCATGCTTTACTTAGTCAACAACTGATTAATTTGTTAAGTACTGAAGATTGAAACCAGGGTTTTATGCACGTGGGGCAAGTTTTCTACTGTTGATTTACATCCCCACTGCTTTCTGCTTTGTAATTTGACAGGGAATATATAGGGGGTGGTATGTGTGAGAGGTTGAAGGGAGGGCACATGGAAGGAGCTGGAGGGAGGAAAGAGAAGGAAGAAAATGATGTAATTATGTCGAATCTCCAGGAGCTGAAATTACAGCTTTGAACCACTTGTTTGGAATGCTGGGAACTGAACTGTAATCTTTTGGAAGAGTGAAGGGGCTGATAGATTAATATAAGTTAGATTTAGTGAATATA